>JPKZ01003121.1:21979-106226 GCA_000803305.1 Toxocara canis | reverse complement strand
AATTTACCTCCCACCCCCCCCCCCCCCCGGAATCGAAAGATGGCTTCCACGTTTATGCGGATGAATTACTGGTTAATGGACAACATTGGGCGGATGGAAGCGCGGGAGGGGAAGGGGAGGGAGAGTGGGGGAGAGAGCAGACGTATACATATAGAACGATGATGGCACTTGATTTGACTTCTAACACTCTCTAGTAACTCATCTGTCTCCCCACTTTCGTTATTCAACACTCTTACTGAAAAAAAAATTGTAGCGTTCTTGCTCGGCTTTATAGCATAGCTGTATTCTGACAATATGAAACGAAACGTAGATATATAGCAAAATATCCTTCGCGGTTTCTATGTAGGTAATTCATCTATTTTTCCATAAATCGTAAACTAGAAAGGGTTCATGAATATGGCAAACCATAAGCTTAACACGCATGGTGTATCCCTCCTTACATGGCACGTACTATATGGCACGTCTTATATATGGCACGACTTATGTATGATTATGCGTCTACGGGAGACGCTTGCAGCATGCGTAAAATTACAGTGAGCGCATGACATTTTCTATTTGCTGCCCTTCCTCATACACGTCGTTGGTCAACTTTTATAGTTAACCCCAAAATATAGGTTCAAAAATACTCTTCTGCAAAAATCGACTTAACATCTTGGTACTACTAATCTGACGTTTATTTCAGTCTGACGCTTATCTGACGCTTATTCATAAGCCATGCATAATCCTTACTCTACTATGACAACTTTTTTTTTACCACTCACAATTTTCTAATCCCTACTGGATACGAAAACCATTCTTAACGTTCGTGTATGTAGAAGAGAGCGTGATCAGATGAGGATTTTCGTGCGAACTGATTAGTGTGGAGGAATTCTGATCATATTTGGGAATTCCGATCGGAGTTGATCGCAATTCCTATAAGTTGATCGATAGAGAACAATTTTTTTTTTAATTTTATTTTTACGTTTTATCTGACGCTTATCTGACGCTTATTCATAAGCCATGCATAATCCTTACTCTACTATGACAACTTTTTTTTTACCACTCACAATTTTCTAATCCCTACTGGATACGAAAACCATTCTTAACGTTCATGTATGTAGAAGAGAGCGTGATCAGATGAGGATTTTCGTGCGAACTGATTAGTGTGGAGGAATTCTGATCATATTTGGGAATTCCGATCGGAGTTGATCGCAATTCCTATAAGTTGATCGATAGAGAACAATTTTTTTTTAATTTTATTTTTACGTTTTATCCCCCAAAAGCATCATGACATTCGTCTTGCTAAATTTTTGCCAACTTTCAGGAGAGTTTATCAAAGTGATTGCTGAATGAATCATTGTCGCCAACAACGAACGCTACGATAAATTACGGCTATTTTGAATTAAGCTAACTAAACAGATCGCTTCTATCGTCATATTGAGCGTATTGGTGCAACCTTGACAATGGCAATAAAAACTTTTAGATTACTATTTTCAAGAATTACTGCATTGGTTACTGTCAGTGAAAGTAGGCGTCCATTCATTCTTCTTAGGATTTAGAAAGACTCAAAACAATTATCATATATGTGTCTTCTCATATGTTTCTTTTTTTGTCCACGTGACGTACTTTGAACAGTATGTAGTTTGTCTCGTCGTTCTGTGATAATTCCGAGTAGAGTATTGAAAACGGAATTGAAAATGAGAAAAGGTTCGCGTGATCATTTGCGTGGAACTCTTTGAACATTAACGATTTTCCAGCGCATCAATTTTCCTATTTTAGTTGACGTCAATCTTTTTTCGTCATCTTCAAAAAAATTTACTCGCTCTTTTGAACGCCAAATTTTTTTTTCTAAATTTTTAGGTTTACTCAACTTTTTTTAAAGTTTACCCAACTTTTTTTAAGTTTTCCCAACTTTTCATCGACCATCAATCAGTGTTTTCAAACTTTCCGACCATTTTCGCTTTTTCCACCGTTTGAAAATTGATCGTTTTTCGAAATTTTCGAACGGCAGTTTTTACAAACTTTCCGAGTTCCGCTTTTCTTGGGGGGGGGGGTGTATCAGTTTTTCTTTTCAAACTGCAGCACCAATTCTTTCAGTTTTTCAATCATCATTATGTTTTGTGCAGTGACACCTTTAAAATAATCTGGGTGGGAGGCGTAAATCACTCGAACAATTAATTTTCCACAAATTCATTTCCTCCATCCAATCAGGAGTTGCTATGAAGCGGTGCGAAACGCTGCAATCTAAATCATGTACTAAGCAGAACTCGGAATGCGGTTAACTTCAAGTTGCTCAATTACTTCAAGTTGCGCAATTAACTTCAAAATTTGCTCAATTTTCCCGAATGCTTGTTCAAGAAATGTTTAGCTTTTTCCTGCGATTGCCTCTTGGTTAACGATTGTGGGTCTTTTCTTGGTAATTCTGGAACCTCTGGTTAACCCATATTTACCTGATCTCCTCAAATTTGAAAGGAGTCAGAGCATATGACTATGTGCGGCTCAAAAGCTCAAACAAATGCCCTATGTGCAACAATATATGAAAAGGATTAACGTTTGCAACAAAGTTGTTCGAAGTCTCGATAGATTAAAATCATCTTGTTGACATTATAAATAATAACGGCGAACTTTTAGAAGAACAAATGATTAGAATTCGTTTGATCGTCGTCGAATGGTAAGCCAGTAAGTAATTTCGATGAAACAAATATGAACAGAATTGCTGCGCTCATTAATTGTTAGCTAATAGCGATGCTATTAATTAGTTGGCTTAGGCTATAAATATATGCAAGCTGATCATTGCTGAGAGCATCAAATGATAAAAGATTTAACATTATGGTGAGGGCAAAGCGAAATACGAAAGTACGAAATCTACGTACGGTGCAAATGTGATGCAGGTTGAATTACTTCTTCCCTTCTAATTTCTGTTCTATTTGAATTCATGGAATCCTCCCTCGCTTCTTTCATCTTATTTAATCCCAAAGGAAGCCGCGAGTGACCATAAAAATTAATTTTACAAGCAATGATTAAGTCACTGCAGATAACCTTATAAAATGGATCGTCACCATTTGCATGCGCCTTTCACACAACCGCCCTGAACATTTACAATGCATTTTGAAACGTGAAGTTGCATAGAAGCTTCATATATATACATATATATGTATATATATGTATATAGCGGGCAGTAGCTCAGTGGTAGAGCTCCAGCTTCATATGTGGGAAGACCTGGGTTTGGTTCCCGACTGCTTACCCGAAGGATCGCCAGCAGGCTGACAACTAGGCGTTCCGAAAATGGTCAGAGCAATCATGGGTGGGCATAGTTGTCAGATGCATCGATACGGAATCGATGAAATCACAGCTCCATTTGTATATATATATATATATATATAGAAAACTAAGAACGAAAGATTTGAAATGTGAAAAAAGTTGCTTAGTGAGTGCGCATTTGGTTACAACGAACAAAAATTGGTTTCAGGAAGTTTGATTTTCCACCTAGTAATTAGAATCAGTTTGACTTGGGGCAACAACGGCATATAATAGCTTTTATGCAAATTATACTTCGTTGCGGAATTAAATTTCAGTCCTGAAGAACTGAAAGTTTTAATCATAAATTGCAGTATTCGCTCGTAGATCTCTCATTTTCCTTCTAATCAAGCATTCCTTACATTTTCTTTTTTCTTCTTCTTCCTGAGATTTTGTATCATTATCATTAACCCGGTGTACATTCATAGTACCTGTTTTGTGCATATTTCAAGATAACTTCGCTATCAATTTGTTGCGCAATTTTGGTGGCCTTTTGTTTCGGATTTTTCCCTGCTCAAACATACATGTATTTGTAATTGTTGTCGTTCAGTTTTCTTCTTCTTCTACAACTTTCCACCTGATTCCCTTTGCTTCGTTTCTCTTCCTCTCATTTCTTGCTTTCTTATCATCGAAATCCTTCACCCATCTCTGCAACTGTTGGGTTTAGTACTGTTTAGTACTGGGGTTTAGTACTGGGTTTAGTAAGCTATCGTCATTAATTATGATTTCATTACCTGATCATTCATGATGCCATTTCATCGGCAAAACATACGATTGAACTTTTTGGCAAACTGCGCATAAATTTCTGAACTGCGACTAAAGAGTAGTGATCATGGGCGTTATATTAGCGACATATTTGTTCGTTAATATTCTTCCAGCTGAAAAAAAGATCATTTCGCAACCTGTAGATTTTTCTTCTTGTAAGACGTGTTTTATAAAACGTCATACAATTAATAAGATATATCACATGCATTGCTCAAACATATTTTAATGAGCTTCTTTGAAGATTTCCATGTGTACTATGCTATGCTTAGGAATTCATGAATTCGTTCTAGTACGAAAATTTTTGAACCTTTTTATCGTTCGATCTAGAAATCGAGGCAACCACATTTCCTTTCAATACAGATACATTGTTAGTAATAATGTGTTCATTTGTTAAGGGTCAATCAACAGCGAATAGGATCTTCATACTACTCTTCCTCTATCTGAACATCCGGGACAAAGTTTATGACGCAATGCTAACCATATGTGTTCGCTATATGGACTTTGAACTATCTCATGCTTTTTTTTTCACCGCTCATGCATAATTGTATGTGAACGAAGTATGATATTTTACTCTCGTTCAAGCAAGCACACAATTCTCTTTTAGTAGTGCAGAATCAAGCATACGCCACAAAAGCATGACAAATACATTTGACGTACTTCATAGTTCGCGATACGGATGCTTAATAATTTCTATTCTATTCATGATCGTATTGAATGCTTATAACGCAATATAGAGGTAAATGAGTTGCGAAAAAAAAAAAGAAAAGCAATATAAACAAAATGTTGTGATTGTTTGATTGCAGAAAATTGCATACCCCTTATTGATGTGTTTCTATTTAAAGCTATTTGTACTAAAATACAAGCTGAGAATCGCATTGAGCCGAAAACATTTCAAATATGTTCTTGCAAAATATTTTCCACATAAAAGTTATTCTAGTAGAATCCATACTCTCTAAGCATATTAACCGAGTAATACTTTAAGCGTGTTTACTTGAGTATCGAAAGCTGATTGTTCGCATATTTATTTTTAAAATTTTTAAAAAATTTATCTGCAATTCTAGAAAATGATCAAAACAAATATCGTACAAATGAGGTACATTAAAGGTACATTTTTGATAACTAGACTATGTGAGTTTTGTGTGCAAATTTCCAGCATACCGACGAACATATACAGGTGTAAGCGTACATCTTGTATGATTGACCTGTTATTGTATATTATGCTTCTGCATATTTACCTTATCTGGTTTGTTGTATCAAATTATGGAAAGTATTTAAAAACGCGTCATTCGCCTCCTATTTACGGAAGTTTACTGCGATCAGTATCAACCAGATTACCCGAAGATCTTTGATGACCTAGAATCCATGAAATATCATAGTCGTAAATTTGCTTTTATTATTTGTTCTGATCATGTGTGCAACCGCTCCCTCGAAATTTCTCTCCAAAATTTACTCGAGCTTGCTCCGCCTTTGGATTGACGTGGGGATGAATATAGGGTAATAATTAGCAAACGTTGCACCCTAACAATAAGCATTATTTGATTCCCGGTTTCATGTTTTGCATGCATGGAATTTGTTTGCCTGTAAATATCGTTGTTTCATTTTTTCCTTTCAACTTTCAAGCTTTGGTTAATCCATCCCTAGCTGCTTCACGCTATTGCGGAATTCATGTGCTGAACTATTAGAATTGCTTGCTATATAATCGCCTTGATGTCCTTATGTGCGCGATCTTTCTTTCTTTTCTACTGTTTAGTTACCGATGTGTGTTGATGCTTCATTCCCAGGAATTTTTTCTTTCTTGTTGCCATATAAACGTCTATGATGTGTGCTCCTTCGTTTGGAGAGATTGACGCAATTAAATAAATAAACATACAAATGCTACGGGAATGAGTTTATTAAGCACCGAACTCCTAAAGAGATTCGTCCTTATTTTAAGAAAAAAAACATTTTTATTTTGTATGGGCAGCGACATTTCTCATCTAGAAAACAATCCGGTCAAAATTCACCTTAATGAATGCCAAATTTAATTTCTCAAAATTTTAGGTCGAATTTCTTAAGTTTTCGCAAGTTTTCTCATCAGTTATGGTCAAGTTAATTTAATTTCTCATGTTTAATTAGGGTTTTCTTTTTTTCATATGATCGAAGCAAAATAATTATGAGCGATTTGCAATCATTGTAGTACAAAACAAATTGAAAACAATCATTGCAATGCAAAACAATCATTGCAATGCAAAAGTTTGTAATAAATAACGCCTAAAGAAATAAATTACGAATAATTAGCAAACGTTGCACCCTAACAATAAGCATTATTTGATTCCCGGTTTCATGTTTTGCATGCATGGAATTTGTTTGCCTGTAAATATCGTTGTTTCATTTTTTCCTTTCAACTTTCAAGCTTTGGTTAATCCATCCCTAGCTGCTTCACGCTATTGCGGAATTCATGTGCTGAACTATTAGAATTGCTTGCTATATAATCGCCTTGATGTCCTTATGTGCGCGATCTTTCTTTCTTTTCTACTGTTTAGTTACCGATGTGTGTTGATGCTTCATTCCCAGGAATTTTTTCTTTCTTGTTGCCATATAAACGTCTATGATGTGTGCTCCTTCGTTTGGAGAGATTGACGCAATTAAATAAATAAACATACAAATGCTACGGGAATGAGTTTATTAAGCACCGAACTCCTAAAGAGATTCGTCCTTATTTTAAGAAAAAAAACATTTTTATTTTGTATGGGCAGCGACATTTCTCATCTAGAAAACAATCCGGTCAAAATTCACCTTAATGAATGCCAAATTTAATTTCTCAAAATTTTAGGTCGAATTTCTTAAGTTTTCGCAAGTTTTCTCATCAGTTATGGTCAAGTTAATTTAATTTCTCATGTTTAATTAGGGTTTTCTTTTTTTCATATGATCGAAGCAAAATAATTATGAGCGATTTGCAATCATTGTAGTACAAAACAATCATTGCAATTGAAAACAATCATTGCAATGCAAAAGTTTGTAATAAATAACGCCTAAAGAAATAAATTACGCATTTATCAGCTGTCACCATGAAAAGTTAATAACAAGCTAATTAACGATCGTTCGTTTGCAGTTAATTTCGTATCGCATTCATTAGTAATTAAGCGTTCAATTTTGCACCTCTCAAAATAAAGCACACAAATCAAATCGAAGTAAATGGAAGTGCTTGTCAGAACGGCTGGTACTACAAGCGTTAGCGAAATGAGTAATCGAGCAGCTGGTTTCGTACAGCGTTCACAACTAATGGGAAATTACCTTCTAATTGATTTTATGCAATTTTTCAACCTTAAATCAGGAATATAACTTCAAGCGAAGTCGATCAATCGATTTGATATTAGATATAAAACGGAAATTCCGTTTTGTGGATCGTTTCTGCAAAATTTCATAACTATAACCACATTTTAGTGTATTGTAACAATAGTCCGAATTAGCTGTTCCACTAGCGTGTGAAAATTACGAAATAAGCTTAATCTGGTTTGCATAGAACGTACAACATCTGCGTGAATAACGTCCCCCCCCCCCCTTTCTCACGCCACTTTGTGGTCGCTATGTTTTCTAAACGGATTACGAAATTTTCTCACCTCGGGTGCACAGCCAAGTCATGGTAGACTTTAATAGTGCGCTGAAATTTTTTAGCTTACAGAGGTAGAAAACTGCTCTTTAATTGTTCCATAATCAGTCAGTTTTATGTGTTCAGTTCCGGTCGGCTTTTATTGCTTTTTATGTTGGTGAAAAATGAATTTTCATTTTTTTTCCTTTTTTTCATTTTTTCTTTCATTCCGTTTTTCATCGCGACCGAGGTAACATTTCTCCATTTCCGATCAATATTTAGAGGAATGAAAAAAAATCGAACAATCATTCGCTTGTCCCCTATAGATAACAATAAAAGTCTAGATGGAACGTACCAAATTCAACGTACAAAAAAAAACACTAAACGTTTCACCAAGATTGATCGGTTCAAAGTTAAATCGTGTATATTTTTGAAGGGTAATCTGAAATCGTTTTAAATTTTTTGATTTTTTTTTAAATTTTTAAAATTCTCTGAAATTTTTCTGACTTTAAAAATCACAGTCCAATTTTTCATCAAATTCCTCTCATTGATTTTACCATAACAGAACGATACATGAATTATTATTTGATGAAAAGAATGAATTATTCGAAACGTCTTAACGGAAATGCTTTTCTGACAGGTTTAAAATTGGTTTTTTTTCTCAGCTTTGAAATTATGATGAGATCGCATTAGAAGTCATTCGAGCACAATATATGATTCGGGTGGCAATTTTGTTGTTTTTTTTTTCGTCTTTCAAGGAAATTGATTTAAAAAATGCTCTAAGACTTTTAATTGATGATCATTTAAAATTAATTAGAAATTTCGTTCATTTTAAACGTACACAAATTAAAAAATCGTGCTAATCACTTCCATGTAATTATTTCTTCAATTATCGTATGCATCATTTTGCACTTTTAAAAAAAAATATCGCATTTAAACATTTTCACAAAATTAAAATCGACAAAAGAAAACTACTTTACTTTGTATTTTTTCTAACGAGACGATTGGATGTAGACAGCTAAAAGTCTCCTCATAGATTTGGTATTTAATTTAATTGCATCTTATATCCCGGCATGAAATTGTTGCTTTTTTTTAGATGCAAATAAATTCTAGTGCAAATTTTCATTTAGAAGTTTTATTATGTTGAGCAAATCAAACGATCAAGAGGGAGAGACAAGGGTATCGGTGAATATTTTTTTGCATTTTGTATATCTCAAATAAAACTAATCAATGGGCACCAACGATTCGTATCGAAGTTTTTCAGAAATGGACGACGTTATTGCCTAAAATCTCTTCGACTAGTGACATCGTTTTGATGAATCGTTTTAAAACATTCACTATGAAGCGCACATAAATTATAAATTATAGTCAGCATGAGTACAAATTGTATCTTTTTTCGTTTTGCGAACTTTTTGTTTTTTTTTTAAGAATATCACTTTATCACCGATCGCATTCATATTTCATCCACTTTATCACCGATCGCATTCATATTTCATCCACTTTATCACCGATCGCATTCATATTTCATCCACTTTATCACCGATCGCATTCATATTTCATCCACTTTATCACCGATCGCATTCATATTTCATCCACTTTATCACCGATCGCATTCATATTTCATCCACTTTATCACCGATCGCATTCATATTTCATCCACTTTATCACCGATCGCATTCATATTTCATCCACTTTATCACCGATCGCATTCATATTTCATCCACTTTATCACCGATCGCATTCATATTTCATCCACTTTATCACCGATCGCATTCATATTTCATCCACTTTATCACCGATCGCATTCATATTTCATCCACTTTATCACCGATCGCATTCATATTTCATCCACTTTATCACCGATCGCATTCATATTTCATCCACTTTATCACCGATCGCATTCATATTTCATCCACTTTATCACCGATCGCATTCATATTTCATCCACTTTATCACCGATCGCATTCATATTTCATCCACTTTATCACCGATCGCATTCATATTTCATCCACTTTATCACCGATCGCATTCATATTTCATCCACTTTATCACCGATCGCATTCATATTTCATCCACTTTATCACCGATCGCATTCATATTTCATCCACTTTATCACCGATCGCATTCATATTTCATCCACTTTATCACCGATCGCATTCATATTTCATCCACTTTATCACCGATCGCATTCATATTTCATCCACTTTATCACCGATCGCATTCATATTTCATCCACTTTATCACCGATCGCATTCATATTTCATCCACTTTATCACCGATCGCATTCATATTTCATCCACTTTATCACCGATCGCATTCATATTATATCACTTCAACACCGATCGCGTCCATATTATATCATTTTATCACCGATTGCATTCAGATTATTTCACTTTATCACCGACTGAATTCATATTTCTTCCATATTTGCCGTTATTCACAATTGACTGCGATAAATCTCGAAGTATGCGCATCTCGACTAGGCTATCTTTTTTTCTGCATAGCGCATTCATACAACAAATGACACGGAGTTTTGAAATATTGTTTACAGTCTTCCGATACTCGTGTTTTCCTCCCTCTTCTTTTTATTCTTTAAAAAAAAAAACAAACCTGATTTTATCAGATTTGGAAATCTACTTCAAAAGTACAACAATATTTGTCTTCAATTTTAGGAAGCTTTAAAATATTGAACACATCGAATTGTTGAAATTTCCAAAAAAAATTTCTTTTTATAAAAAAACTTCGGATGCATTTTACTTATTAATTTTTTTAACCGAATTTTTTGCTCTATTTTATGCCATAATCAATAATTTAATTTTTAACTTTTAAGTATTCAGAGATTATTTCATCACACAGCGGCGTGTAATTCTAATTATCGATAATAATTTTCTTTTGCCAAACATTACAGCATATTATTTTGCAATTATTTTTGATTGGAAGTCTTAAAAATAAACGATTTAATTAGATATTATCGTTGAGCGTTATCCAACGGATTCCGCCAATATGCAAACAATATTTATATGTATGTAAAATTTTTCAACCCGTTCACTTTTACGATCAAAAGCACCACCAATTAGAGATCCGATAATCGCTGCACGACGACAAACTCATTCAGCATACGACTAAAGAACAACTAATAATGATGTTTTGTATGATGATTCATAAAAACCCTATAATTGTTATTTTCTTCATAACGTACGTCATTGCATCGAACAAAAACCAAAATAAAAATAACCTTTAGAGCGTTTAGATCACATTCGAGGTATACAATTATGTTTCTCTTTTCAATTTCATAAACCTTGTTGTATCGGTTTTGCAGTCAGCCGCCTACGTATTTATTCGATTGAATGTGTTGCGCAATTAACTTCCTTCTTTGCTTCTCGAATTTATTTGTAATTTTCGTTTCTATTCAAAATTCTTTTCATACCATATTTTCTTCATATTTTAATTTGAATCTGAATGAACTCTCATCAATGATTGGCATAATGCTAATTGAGCATAGTACCGAATGTTTTTGCTATGGACTCGTCGAGTTCATAGCAAAAAGTTCATTCTACTTCTACGCCCATGCCATCACGATAAAAATATTTCACACGATACGATTTTTTTAAAAGCATTTTTATTACTTTTCCTCTACGCTACTTTCCTCTACTAGTTTGATATTTATGAGATTTGAACGCAAACATTCCGATAAAAGTAGAACATTCTAGAGAAAACAGAAGGCTGATCAGTAACCTATATTTTTTATGGATACTATTTAAAGGGGCCAAAGTTATATTAACAATTAGCAGACTACTTCATACTAATATTCTGAATTAAAACGAGAATATATAAATTTCTTCGAGCTGTATTTTTCGAGAAGTTTGACATTGACGTGAGATCATCATCTCCATTTACCCTCTTCACTATTTCGTTGTATTTTAATAAAGTTGGTGTTCATGTTCACTTCTCCTCGAGTGAAAGTTGTCGTATAGACAATATTGCATAGTTAAATAAACTGTGCACGTTCGACTTTTATCTTCATGCTATCATTCAGGTTGACTTTTGAATTACTTCCCACTTTTATCCCCTTTCACCCCTCCCCCCCTCCCCAACTGTTGCATTCTCCTCCGAAATTGACATTAATATTGTTCTGCATTGGGTTTGCCTAATCGTTGTTCATTACATAAATATTCACTATGCGATCAGTAACCGAAAAATTCGCAAAATTTGATCGAATTTTTTCGTTGAAAATCAAATAAAGATTTTGTTATTGGGAAAAGGGTTCAGAATTTTAATTAATATCATTCAGAATTTAAATTAATATCGATTTGTGAAGAAATTTCAGCGAATAAAAAGTTCACGCAAGCGTTACAATAATTCCGAGTAGGTAATTTTAAATTTTTAGGGAAAATGCCATCAAATTTTTACAACTTTTATTGGCAATCTTTGTTCAAATTCAACTATCAACTATTTCTGGAAAGTATGAATTATTTTGTCATGTACAGCGCTGTCGTTAATGATAAATTGTTAAGGCTACATCTGTTCGGGCATCACTGAATTCATTAACGAGATTGTTTACACACAGATTATCGTCGTAATTATTCTCGTCGTTATTAATTAAATGAGGCGAGAAATTTGCCTAATACCTATTAGCAAATCCTTCTAAAGAAATCATCTCAACATTGTTAATATCTATGTAGGCGCGTTCATGAGCAAACTTACTTCCTTATTCAGCGGTGATATCCCATTCCAATGGCTATACATCTGTAATGATGTTTGTGAACGGGAGCATAGAGATTGGTGTATGTATGCAGCTAATGCGGTATAAACCAGTTCTATGTGAGAAACGCGGTATTCTGTCGAAGATGAGGAAGTATGAGGACCAGTCGATCGAAGGTTTTCGAGACATGGGATCACACACACGTTCATGATACGATCGGTTCGCGGAGCGTTCACCTATATAGTGACAAAAGCATAAACAACACACTACATAAAATAAGGCAGCGTTATGTGGAACTCGATAAATTAAAAAAGCATTCAACCAGTGCTCGAGCGCACATATTGTTAGTCGACGGTATGCAAAAGTCCCTTCATCTAGAATTGCGTTCTCAGTTATCCACACAGTTAAGTGAAGTTTCTGCGCTAGCTAAAAATGAAACCTCCACGAGAACTGTAATTAGAGTTGACGCTATTATTCGACTAGTCAGTAGCTGGAGCATTAAAATTTTCGCATTCGATTGGCTCTTGGCTTAGTTGCAATGCACAAACAAAAAGGAATAGTCGGAACGAGGCAGTCGACCGCACTGCACAGATGATCAGAAGGTCAGAATTACGAATTCCCAAGATGATCGGATCGGAATTGAAGTCTTATGCATCCATTTTGGATGATATCCCAGGCAAGAAAATTTCGCTACGAACGCTCACTGGTGTATAGCTTCATACGTCGACAGTGCTACTGCTACTGCCTTCACTATCCATGTTTGAATGTGGTAGCGTAACTTTCGAAATAAGGAGCACAAAGATAGCAGAGCCCCAAAAAAAAATCCTTGTTGCTACAGCGGTTATATTTTATAGAGCATTCTTATGCTTACTAAGATTAGCTTAAAAAGCTCAATAGTGCAATGCAAAAAACGACTAAGTTTATTTACTGCTTTTTAGAAATGTATATATTCCGCAGCTTTCATAGAACTTCCCCAACTTGGTTCGACCACCGCTTAAACGGATAAACAGAAATCTTCCATGTCATTGTGCCGCGTGACGTTCATGTTGGCTACAGATCATGTACTGCAGTACAAAAACTACTAACTTTTTTTCATTCGCTGATACAATATTCACTATGCTGCTGTCTTCTTTATTTGATGCACCTATCATGTTTTGGATCACGTTTGAGCCTTGTGCCACTTGCAAGCCCCGTACGTTTACGATGTTTGTAATTTGCTCCGATTCATGCTCATTCGATCTAAAAAAGAAAAAAAAACGGAACAAGAAAGAAAAGCAGAACATCCAAAAACCGTTAGAAACCGAAAATGTATCGGAAATGAGATTGTTCCGACTGGCCATTACTAAACATTAATGACTAGTGATCTTCCTCTGTTCGTTTATTCGTTATCTGATGCTTAATTACAACTGTTATAGTTGATCGTACAGTAAAATGTTATCAAATTGAATTTGACTGCATAATTTAGCGCCCACGAGGTCGTTTTAAGGTCGTTTTTTTATTTTTTTTTTAAATTTAGCGTCAATTAGTCATTGCTACAGTTAGATATATCTAACTGAGTAAGTGTTATTTATTTAAGCGTTTAGCTAGCTAGATAGAATGATCGTATTCATCTGCAGAACGATTAGGAACTCAGTTTGTTAGCTATTGAGAATGCAACACACAAATTAAAAGCATTTTCATTGTATACTGGTTTTCTGATCCATCATTTTTGATGCTCTCCATTTTCTGTGGTAATGAATTTCAGAGCAATCCTCGTTTGAAATTGCTCAGCGTCATTCGAAATTAATGATTTGGTTTGATGACGAAAATTAATTACCGATATTTAATTCGTGGAATTTAATGTTTCTATCCTTAACTCTTAAACAATCAGGCAGAGACTGCGAATTTAGCAGAAGAAATTTTAAAAAGCATTAAAAACTTCGAAAAGTCGTTTTTTATTGTAAATGTCCAATTTTGAAGAAAAAATTTCTTTTTCAAAAATTCAAAAAATTTCGCAAAATTCAATTTTTTCCGAAAATAAAATTTTCAAAAATTTTGCTCTGAATTATTGAGCGAATATTTTTCTCACAAATCACACAAACGCATTCGTAAACAAATTTGTTTTAACACAAGAAATTATATGAACATTGGCAAGCCGGTTTTTGAATGCATCCTGCGGTACTTATTGTGTCTACTGAAGCAAGAGAGAGCGCTTGATTAACTCTTCTGCTTGCCAGCAATTTTAGAGCATCGTTGGATTCAGAAACTAACAAGGGAAGGACAACATCTTAATGTCAAAATGAACTTTTCATAAAGACTTTTCATAAAGCAGAGTATAGTGTCCAAATGCATTATGTAGCTTTGATTACAGCCGAAAGTACTACATAGTTTATCTATTATTAATTCGTTTTTTTAGTGCTCAATGCAATTGCCCATCAGATGAAAAATATCGTCTAATCAAGATGAATCGAAAATTACGTATAGTTTTATGCTGTTTGATACGTGGATTTTGATCGGATCAATAATGTTTTTTTTTTCAATACGTAAATCAATAATGTTTTTTGGCACCCAAAACTCACGTAGCAAATCGCGCACGTTGACAACAAATCATCGCTGTGTTTCGAGTGCCCTTAAGTTGCCATGATATGTCTTGTATGTTATGTATATCTATAGCTTATGGCTTAATTCAGGTTCCTAATTTCGTTGAAACCTCTTTGAAGATCTCTGTCTCGCTAATCATTCCAACTATCACTTGTTATAGATATCAAGAACACTAAACATTCTCGAAGCTCTCTTGCGATCTATTGAGCTCTCCAATAAGCTTTGCAAACTTCAGTAACCTCTGTTCATACATATAAATATGTATGTATATATATATACACATATATATACATATATTCTGGTTCATTATCCATGATCTAGGAGTAATACTAGTATGTGATCGACAATTTTATATTGTAAAGGATATCAGAAAACACTTACGGACAAATCGACAAATGTGGCGGATATAAATTGCATTTTTAATCTTCGTGCAAACAAAATTGAATTTTGTTTGCGCAAAGAATATTTCTTTTGCAACCGAAGCTCATTTAGCAATGCACTAACTGCAGCGTTTAATTATAAGTAATTCTTCGTTTTTTCTTGCAACGTTTTTCTTCCAACGCACCTTATTTGCATGCTCTAAGAAAAATATGACGAAGAGATAAACGATGGGAATGCGTGGTGATTGTTTTGATCTGTTGCATAGTTGGAACTGCTTTTGGATCTATCTAGAGAATAACTTCGAAAAAAAAGAAATCATTGGTATTCGCTCTCACTTTTGAACCCGTCAAAGAGGTCGTAGAAACACGATTGAACGAATTGCATTTTGCACAATTGCGGCATTTGCCATACGATTGCATTTGCACAATTGCCGCATTTGCGAAACGATTGCATTTGCACAGGCTGCAGAGAAGTGTAGTTTTTGAATGAGTGTTGTTTTGCGTTCGTCATAAAGCAGCTTCTAGAAAATAGCATACTTCATTTCTCGTAATAAAACGACCATTTCCTATATCTTTCTGAATTAGAAACTATTCACATGCTGACAATCTTCTCAGCGGATTTGCAGACGCATATGCAATGTAATTATTACTGATTCCTATAATTCCATATTCCTCGATGAGTCGATGCGCATCGAAGTGTTTACCTCAGTGCAGCATTAATTACAGCTGCAGAAAGAATAACTGGACTATAATGTTTGATTTTTTTTTTTTAAAAAAACACAAGCAGAGATCGATAATATTTTTCTTTAAAAAAAAAAAGGGGAAATCAAGCTAATCCAGCGAATAAGAAAACTGTGCATGGTTTTCGAGCAATATACCTGCTGTGATAACAATGCTATCAAGAGCTTTTTAAGCGAATTCGTTAACAAAAAAAATGTTTCGTTCTCGACGAAAAAAAAAAGCAGTAATTTTTCAAAAAAGAAATGATCTTATTGGGTGAAGCAAAACGTCCAAAGTTTCATCTTTATTGCCTCTGAATAATTCTAGTTCAACGATTATATACGATTTACGCCTCCCATTTCGAAACGTAAATGTTTTATGTGGCGCAAATGTAAAGAAACAAAAAGAATTCGTCGCGAAAAGCTATTTGTAAAGAAAAACTGTCTACGAAAAAAAGAGTTTTTTTTACAGTTTTCTTGTAAAAAAATTGTAAAACTTTAAAACTACTCGTTCAACAGCTGTGTTAGTTGCCGTATTTTCACTTCTACTTTCCTCTCCTTTAAGAGAACATAGGTTTTGCACTATGATCCGATAATTGAGCAATATCAAAACCGTTTTAGGCAAAAGCTTCATGCGCCGCGCCGTAAATGCGATACAGATAGGTGACTTCTTCATATATATATATATATATATATATATGAAGAAGTAAATGACTTCATATATATATATATATATACCTGGGATATTTTCCTTGGCATATATATATATTGTTATTGTTATTTTATACTATTTTGTGTTGTTATTTTATACTATTTTATATGGTATCTTGCGCAAACAGTATATCCAGATATGTAACTTGGACATTGTGGGTGAGCACTTTGAGATTGCAAATTTACGTATTTACGTGGTACTTTTTATGCAAATTGTATTTAGTTGTTTGCAAAGGAAAAAAACGATGAGAGACTGATGATGCATAGAGCATCAATCTCTTATTATTTTTTTATATAAATTTTTTAACGAGTACTTTTAATATTTTTCGTTAAGTGATTTTTTAGTGTCTTTACTGCATCCATTTATTCTACACAATCATTTATTCGAACATAACACTTGGAACGTCAAAGAGTTCATTGAATATTACTAATTTCAAGCGTAAAAGTACAATTATGGCATCACATTTTAACTTCACAAGTCGTTATGTTATAGATGTAAGCGTTGGATATATGCGATTGAATCGTTGTGCCCAGAAGGATTCATTTCATTACTGCTAACTGAAAATATTAACAAAACACCTTTTTCACCTATTTTTTTCCTATTTTACGTGTAGCAAATCGCCTAGTAAACCATCAGCTTGATTAGCTATGAATTTCAGTGTTAAATTTGCTTTGATTTTATCTATCAGAATAAACATGACAAAAGTTAACAGCATAAAAATAAGAGAATAGCCGATTTTGTATACCTCTATAAATTGAAGTAGTGACTAAATCACTATGTTTTTTTCTTTCAATAAACTGTTCTATGCAGATTGATCATCTCTTATCAACTGAAATTATCTCTACTCTCGATTTTCGCAGAAAATTTTCTCTTTTTTTTGCACACTTTTTAGATGACCCCCTAAGATGTTTGTTCACACACTTGATGGAGGAAATTTTAAGCGATTAGCTTAGTTGAATGAGGATTGTTTTCCACTTATCTAATTTATTTTGCTTGCTTATTTAGTGACTCGATATTGTTACTAAATAAGACAGCAATGATCGTTGGTCGAATGATTGTTTTGTTATCTATTATCCCTTTTTAGCTATATAAATACTCATTCAGATAAAGCGTTTACAATTAAGAATTATATATTGCGTCATGTTTGTCTTTTATTACAAATCTTATCATTAAAGGAAGCATTCATTGAAGTGATGAGGCGAAAATAAGTGCACTTTTACAATCTATCGAATACCGATCGTATAAAAGGAAAACAGTAAGTAAATTTATCGCTGTATTGAGAAGTCATTTGATTGTCAATCCAACATAAGCGTTTCCGCTTGATCGTGTGTTCTTCAGTTGATTTTCGAACTCTTATCGAATGAATGCGACCGCTATTTACACTTGAATTGCAGGAAGTGTAAATCATCTAAACCCTTTGGCATTCTTTCAAGTTTATATGCTACAAGGTTGTAATATATAACATACAGCAAAGAAGTATGTTTTGTCGAGAGAAGACGAACCCTTACATGGAAGCGATAAGCCATTGGGATCTTAGGATCGCGAACCTGAAGCTATTCGATGCGGGCAATCTCGTTAAGAACCACTCGACGAGAAGGCGGCAATATCGATAAGAAGAAAGGGAGGAAAAAGCTGATGATTCACATGCAGTTTATGTCCCCGTTCTGGCAGCATGCATCCCACTTGCATAACTTACAATTCTAAATGTCAGTCAGTGTAATGATATGTGCGATCAATGAGATTGATCTCGTCAAATCGATTTTGCATTTTCTCATGTTTAGCTAATAAATTAATTGCATTTAGCCTTAGCACTAATTGCTTTGCAGTAGAGTATTGCGATCACTTTCACTCTAATTGATATAGTAGCAATTTACTTTCCGCTTTCATTTCCGAATTACCTATTTCCTCGATCAAATAAATGCTCACAATTATTTAGAATTTAAATATTGAGTATTTAGTGACCTAAATTATGCGTACATTAATTATCTCATAAATAGTATTACGCTTTGCAAACAACAATAGCATGCAGCTGGTTGACATTTTGTGACTATTTTCCATTAAATATTTTATAAAGTTTTCTGTTTTCTAACGCTACAATTCTTCAGCATTGTTAATTGCACATGGCTAACGTCGAGCAGTAACTTATGAGATCACTACTATTAAACACTTTTTGCATGTTCAATTCGTCGTTGACTGGGTTAATGATTTAAAGCCATATGTCGCGAATATTTTCCACTCTATTGAACGTTTTGCATTTGAAGCAAAACTATCAAATGTTACACAAATTTTTTAGAAGTAAAAGTATTACGAGTGAAAATTAGCAAAAAGTTTCTTGAAATCCTATGCTAAGGTATGATTTCTCTTAATCGTATATAATTAGGAATGCTCTTTTCATTTTCGCTCTCTTCAAGCAATTCAGGAGGTTGTCCTGATCATTTCCTGAGCTTTTTCGATTTACTTGTTCGAAATTCTAAAAGCGGATGCTAACTTTACTCTTATGGTTTTATGTGCATTACCAATTTTTATGCAACGATGTCTTCATTTCAGCCGAATGTAGTATATATCAGAATTTTGCCTCTCACCCCCATTCTCCTCTCCTCCTCCTCTTCCTCCTCTTCGTGCATCTGTACCGTTCCCTTGCCAACAAAGTTTATCTTTGCATTATGATTCATTAACTAAGTAGACGTTAAATCATAACAACTATCAGCTTCGCAAAGGCCTAAGTGAATTTCACAAAAACACCTTAATCCATTGAAGCAAAGCGATTTCAGCTCAAGAGAAAACCAGCTATTTATAGTTATAAGCCGATTGCGTCTGCCATGCAAAACTTATCAACTGATTAGGTGCAACATGACTGAATCATTGAGCCAAACCAGTGACGGAAACATTTCCACGAATATAGCATTCAGCTTAAAAATTGCCTAAAACCTTCTAGGGGATTTGTTCGGAGGACGGTAGTGAAATATGAAAATGATGATCGTCTAACCTTATGCTTGTATCGGTGCAATTTAAGCGATGAATATCGATTGCACTGAGTGTCAAATTTTTAATGAGCAACTACAATTATATTAAGTGTCGAACTACAGTAATGCGTATGTTATATTGCTCATAACGCGATCAAACTGTAAGGGTTTATTGATTCGGCAATAATTTATTGATTGAGCAACTGTAAAGCGCACATTATATTGCTACGCGTGGAAATAATTTTCATCACTGGCGTACGGGATTGCCGATTGTGAATGTTAGTGAGGCGTACGGGATTGCTGATTGTGGATGTTAGTAAGGCGTATGGGATTGCCGATTGTGGATGTTAGTGAGGCGTACGGGATTGCTGATTGTGGATGTTAGTGAGGCCTACGTCTTAATTCACTGATTTTCTTCAATTTGCATTATTTTGACATGGCTTTTGGTCTATGTGAATGCTATCAAGTAATAATGACGATTCTTTGGTTGTTTATTGTTGACAATAATTCTATTTCAATGAGAGTACCATCTCAACAAGTAAGTAATCGAGCTGAGCCGTCGATGGTTCAGTTGCAAACAACAGCCGTACAAATGGGATCGATCCGGCACCTTACGCACTTACATTTGTGAGATGTAAAGACTTATTAATTTATTCGTTATGTTTGTGGGTAGTGATATTCTTTCTTGATTGCGATAAATTCTTTCTGAAAAAGTGCTTTTGCAAAATTGACATATGCGCCCTCGCAAATGGGAACTCTCATCGAAGCATTATGCCACCACCTTACCCCTTCGTGCACAGGCATCAGCATCGGTGATATTTCATCTCGGAAGCTGGAATCCAGCAGTTTGAGAGCTACGTTACCATTTATTTTTCTCTATAAAATACTTGAGAGACGGGTTCTTCGAATATAAGCGTCTTATTACATATGTTGCGTAATCTGCATGCAGATTATGAAATTGGTCTTGTAATGAGGGCAATCGCACTAGTATCCATATATTCCTGTCGGCCTCATAGCGTGCTTTGTTTCTAAAAGATATTACTATTAGCGATTGTTCCGAGTAAATTCGATTTTGCACATTGAAGCTGTAATTTGTGACTCGTTTTCATTCCACTAAATTTAGTAGCCGTATAGATTCGCGCAAAGCGTGCAACTAATTTGCTTGGGTAATTAGGCGCGCTATTTGCCGCTGCACGTTTAATGAGTGCTGTTGCTTGCGTGCTTGTGAGCATGGATGAATAGTCCCCATAGGCGCGATGTGTGTATGTGCGTGTGTGTGTGTGTTGGTGCTGTGCGGTTGTCTTGGATGCATAACGAGTAGCAAGTAACATGTAATTAGTTGGTTAGCAAGGCAATTATTGGCGATTACGAGTATGCAGAGAGTGCTCTGTTCGATTTGGCGCCTTCATTGTCGCTAGCTCACATACCTATCGCGAAGAATACCTCACGGCCGGGTTCGCACAAGAAGAACAACAGCGATTGCCGTCACCCGCGATGATGGGTAGAGCTGTTCTCCGGTTCCCTCGAAGAAGAAAATCGACATCTTCGAGTGGCGTACTCGTGGAAAAGAAAGGAGTCGATTTGGGGTCGTCGTCCCTGTCTTCGCCGGGATAAAAGTTAGCTGCGTAGGAACAGGCGCGGTACAGGAATGCTTCATAGCACGGTAGTAGCGCAGTAGTACCGTGGTGTATTAGTCATACAGCAGCAGTGCTGTGCTGTACTATGCTTGGTCTCCCTTGTGCGACACCAGTACCATATTATGGAACGCTAAACAACTGAGGTTTAATTCAAAACGCTGGATACCAACCGACTCCGGAATAGGTGCTTTAATGAACCAGTCGCCATGCTCGCCGCTAAAAAAAATCGCTTTTAAACTACTCATGTACCGTTTCAAAGTGCAACGTAAATGTATCTCATGTTTTACTCGAGACTTAGCGGTAAGTACAATTACATGACCGCACATTTCCGCTACTTCTTACCGCTAAGTCTCGAGTAAAACATGAGATACATTTACGTTGCACTTTGAAACGGTACATGAGTAGTTTAAAAGCGATTTTTTTAGCAGCGAGCATGGCGACTGGTTCATTAAAGCACCTATTCCGGAGCCGGTTGGTATCCGGCGTTTTGAATTATACCTCAGTTGTTCAGCGTTTCATAATATGGTACTGATGTCGCGCATAGGGGCATCAAGCACAGTACAGCACAGCACTGCTGCTGTATGACTAATACACCACGGTACTACCGCGCTACTGCCGTGCTATGAAGTATTCCTGTACCGGGCCTGTTCCTGCCCAACTAACTTTTGTCCGGGCGAAGACAGAGACGACGACCCTAAATCAACTCCTCTCTTTTCCACGAGCACGTCACTCGATGTCGATTTTCTTCTTCGAGGTCTACTGATCTAATTTTTTTATAAATTCGGCGCTCACTGAAGAGTTTTAACGAACTTTCAATACTATGATCTTCAATACTATGCAGTAAACGTTTTTCCTGTCGATGCTTACAATTTGCACTTCAAAACTGACTAGTGTTTTTGATTAAAATTAATTATTGCCCTAAGAAGTTAGTAAGAAGGTGAAGTAAATTATCGCCATAGTCTTTGGAGACTAAATAAAGTGTAGCTTCGCTTGTTTAATGATATTGTGGAAAAGAGTCTTACGTGTCTCTTTGTATACATCATATAGATCGTTCATAGGTGGGACCATGCGGGACAATTTTCATATGGTAGTAATACTTGTAAGTATAAAAATGAACAGAAAAAAGAGCGTAACAATTACCGACAAGTTCGTCAGACATCCAAAATGAACAAGTTTTGTTGAAGTGACTTAAAAATCTCGTCTGTAACATTTGGATCACGTAATTTCTTGTTGGCACATGCGTATTGCTATGGTATTTCTTTTGCATCCTTCATATCGTAAATAGACCGTCTAGTCTAGTTCTATATTACTGATGTGGGTAGCAGAATTTTGAGCGAGTGTACTATGATAAACTAGAGTATAGAGTATACTTTAGTAGCGTAAATAGGGTTTAGTTTCAAAAAGGAACAGAACGAGGGTGGATTGTAATGTAGTTTTTAAGAAGTAAAAAGTAAATAGAGTATAGTTATGTTACGAAAATTTATGAGGCTTAAGATAACTATAGCTTTATTTGTGTATTTTTTGTGCCGCCAAAACGAATCGCGGTAAATATAAAATTCCTGTAAATTGGCAACAATCGTTTCCATCTTAAAATTTATATTAATGTATCTCTCATAAATTCTCCTCTCATAAATTCTTTTCGTTAAGCATGGATTTGCACCAAACCCCTTTGGTAGCAACTGGCTTTTCAATTAGCTAGGTATATGAAAATCTGTAGCCTTAGCTTGACCTTTAGTTCGAAATTACGAGTTACGTGCACCTCAAGCTCCAACTACGATCGGAACATTATCAGTCTAAGTGTCAACGTGTTATGACAGGATGCTTAATGACAGCTTCAGAGAGAGAACGGTAATGGTTGAGTTGAAAACGATAACAGTTCATGGCGTGTGACGCGATTTCAGTTACGTTATGCTTCAATTTTTTTGACTGTGGTGGAGAAGTAAAGCCGAGCAGTTTGGCCATCTCCAGCTCCAAGTGATTGCCGTTAGATGAGCTTGGTAGAATACGCATGTATCACGATCGGAAATTTTAGCGCATCATAAATTAGTACTTCCGACCTAGCATGTATAGCTTTTAAAATGTTACTCGAGATACAATTCAATCGTTAAGTTGTTTTAAATCATTAGTTCCGCAAAGTAATGGTCGTTCATTCGTCATATCTTTCACTTATGAATTATTTTACGCGTACAATTTATCTGTTCCATACCGTACATCTTCCCATCTGTACTATTTGTTCTACGGTCATGATTGAGACATGCAACTAGAGATGTCGTAAGAAGGGAATTTGTTGACGATTTGTCCTTTGCCAATTTTGAAAAGCTCAAAATCTCAGACAAATGCTCACTACGCCGTCTTATAATAAGGTAAATGTTGTGCAATTCTAGGACATAATTTTCTCGCGTGATCAAATATATGACCAAATTGAAATTATTCATTGCGAATGATGTTGTCCTTTATTAATCACCAACAAGATATCACCATAAAATTATGAGACGAACTTACACCGTTGGTTCCACCTATGCATTTGCCGCATTCCTCCTCTCTGTGAGTGGGCAAAGGGAATGCGAGCCAAAATATGGTCGTTATAACCAGAACAGCTGAGATCTTCATTTGAAATTACTTTATCGGGTTTCAATGGACTCTCGAGTTATTGTCCAGATGAAATAAGTAAGGTTGCGAAAGAAAAGAATTTGGAATTGTCTACAAGAATTCTCTCGTCAGTGTTCATCCTCATTTATATATTCGAAGGATGTATGCTACATGCATGCTTATGCACTATTTTTTCCTTCTCTAATGAATGCCACTTTTTGGTTGGCGTTTTGCCAGTAACAGCGGACAACAAAGCTTAGGTTCACCATAACTGCGTGAAAATGGACAACCCATATCGTTCTAGGTTTTGATCGTTTCGATATTGATACTTTCTCGGAGGCAGGAATTTTGCGTACTGCAGAAAGAAAAGGCAGAAAATTTCCGCCTTTTCAACTCGCTTTCTAAAATCTGACTGTCATATATCTGCGGACCTTAAATAAAGTATTAGATGATTTGTACAATTCGAGCAGTTGCCTCCAATAGCTTTTCGGCCCTTTGATTTGATCAATAGCACAATATGATCGATGAGATCGCGCAAGCATAATACTGAGTTGATCTATTGGCTTCTTAACGGCATAGCTCTATACAACACTTCACTTAAAATATGATTGATCATCGAGAGGTGATTGTGATCAATTATATAACCCATCTTATGTTTATAAAACTTTGTTCTATGGTGCGCCGTGTTGCCTCTCTCTACGCTATGTGTCGTTTACGCACTACAGCGTATGTATCCATTTAATCATTGCGTTAATTTGTCATCAAGGCTATTCGCAGCGATCTTCTAAGGTGCTTACTTTTTAAAGCACTACTTAGCAATGGCTTCAAGCAGTCGGTTAGCCTTCTTCGTTAATTCATCATGTATCACAAATATTGCTCAATTCGATCATTGGTGTAAACCGTTCGCGTTTTTCTTGAAGAAATTTATCCTTTTTTTTCTTATCTTTTATGCTCTTACAAACTCGTCTTTCACATTCTAAATTAAAGCTCGCTAAAAGACTGAATAGAAAATAAAGTACTTGGAATTTATTTAATTCCAAGTACTTTATTTTACTTGGATTATTTATAGTTTTTAATGCGGTATGGATGAGGGGGATTAATCTCATCCGTTCTACAACATTGTTTTAGAAGTAAAGAAATAATCGCCTAACTATCTCTCCTCGTTTCTTTACGTAAATTGTCCGATCGTACAAAACAATCAAACTTCATCGTTAAACATTAACAAAAGCATAATAGAGTTCGTAGTCAATTAAGTATTTCTCATTATGTCCATTTCTAGCGCCTTTATCTTTGCTCTTTATAATAAACTTTTGTTTTTCATTATTTTCATTTGTTGATTAAATGATCGTAGCTAACCAACTCAGTATGATTCGATGAGATTCACAAGTATATTTTGTAAGTCGTTTATGAAGCCCTTTGATTTGATCAATAGCACAATATGATCGATGAGATCGCGCAAGCATAATACTGAGTTGATCTATTGGCTTCTTAACGGCATAGCTCTATACAACACTTCACTTAAAATATGATTGATCATCGAGAGGTGATTGTGATCAATTATATAACCCATCTTATGTTTATAAAACTTTGTTCTATGGTGCGCCGTGTTGCCTCTCTCTACGCTATGTGTCGTTTACGCACTACAGCGTATGTATCCATTTAATCATTGCGTTAATTTGTCATCAAGGCTATTCGCAGCGATCTTCTAAGGTGCTTACTTTTTAAAGCACTACTTAGCAATGGCTTCAAGCAGTCGGTTAGCCTTCTTCGTTAATTCATCATGTATCACAAATATTGCTCAATTCGATCATTGGTGTAAACCGTTCGCGTTTTTCTTGAAGAAATTTATCCTTTTTTTTCTTATCTTTTATGCTCTTACAAACTCGTCTTTCACATTCTAAATTAAAGCTCGCTAAAAGACTGAATAGAAAATAAAGTACTTGGAATTTATTTAATTCCAAGTACTTTATTTTACTTGGATTATTTATAGTTTTTAATGCGGTATGGATGAGGGGGATTAATCTCATCCGTTCTACAACATTGTTTTAGAAGTAAAGAAATAATCGCCTAACTATCTCTCCTCGTTTCTTTACGTAAATTGTCCGATCGTACAAAACAATCAAACTTCATCGTTAAACATTAACAAAAGCATAATAGAGTTCGTAGTCAATTAAGTATTTCTCATTATGTCCATTTCTAGCGCCTTTATCTTTGCTCTTTATAATAAACTTTTGTTTTTCATTATTTTCATTTGTTGATTAAATGATCGTAGCTAACCAACTCAGTATGATTCGATGAGATTCACAAGTATATTTTGTAAGTCGTTTATGAATTTTTTAAACCGAGTAATCAATTTTACTATAGTAATTGTAGAATAGAAATAGTTATATTATTCGAGTTTGTTCGTTTCAAGTTCGATCATCGCAAAGAATAATTTCATATTTTATGTTCTATCGATAAATCTCTCGTACGATACTTATGGTGTGATCATTCATTTCTCTCTTTCGCTTTTTACCTTTTTCAAAACGCATAGATAAGTAAGCACTCAAAGGCTTTTGACTTTATCATTCGATCTTCAAGAGGAGACGACAACTATGCACAACATTTTTGGTACAGAAAGATTTCGTTAAGTGTGATTTATTTTCAGGGATCATCAAGAAAGTGGTAAATTTGCGCTGTTGTTTTGCGAATTACTCTTTGCGAAAAATATTTTATGCCCTTAGGGATTTTTGTTTCGGAATGGAATGAAATAATTAATTTTCACAGCATATGGCGATGATTTCGGTTAAGATTGTACACTTTCGATCCTTAAAAATGTCAATTATTAGTTGTTGATTGAAATGGTCATCATCAGATCGTCCACAGCTTGATTGGTTGAGATCTAATGGCGTTTTGCTTGAGCCGAATAATTACAAAATGAGAACGCAACTTATGTTACTTTTATATGAGTAAGTAATAATTAGAGCTAAATTACTTAGAGAATCGATAGTTTTTCTATTAGCCGCAATATATGAGTATAATCTGCTTAGAATTTTTATTTAATTTTCAGTTAACTCTGAACGGAATTCCTAACATTTATTAGAATGAATACATAAATAATATCGTTATTCATAAAAGAGCTTTGTATCTTAGCATTTGCTCGAACAAAACATGAGAATCTCAAAGCGTTTTCTTTCTTACGTTTTCTTCTTATTTCTTTTTAATTTTCTATTTTTTTGCTATATGAACTCACATTGTTATTTCCAAGACAACAAATATAACATTAATTAAGCTGCATAAAAATATTTGTCAGATTTTTCATGTGAATTTTCAAAGTAATTTTTTTTTTGAAAATTTTTGAAATATGGCTAATATGGCTAAAATTTTTAAGGATAACTGTTTATTCTGTTTAATCTCGACCTTTCATGTAAGTCATAGAATTAAGGAGGATTAATTAGAACAACTTTGAAAGAGTATCACACTAGAGTTTGTTTGGAGTTTTAAACTGCATCATCATAACCACATTCTCGAGTTTGTGCTATCAATTGGTAATATCAATCGTTATACCAGAGATTTGACGACGATATTTCTTGGTTTCTTGCTGTCTTTCTTTCTTTTTTTTTTATTTCCATAAAACCTCCATAAATTTAATGCGTTGTTATTGTGAAGTGCATTAATAACAAATGGCATTTGTTATCAATATTTTATCAGTTCAATCATCACTGACCGTTCCGTATTCTCGAATATCGATCAGTTAGACAATCTTCATTGAGAGTTAATCAGTTTCAAATTACTATTGGTTTTTCTACTTGTTGAAGACTTGTTATCCATCGCTTTTAGCGTTCGTTTGCTGCTTAATCGTATTCGTTCCAACAATGCGTCTCTAATACCCTATCTAATACATCGGATCAGCATCGAGCGATCATCATTATCCAGAAACTGGGATGCGCTTATCACTGAACTTTTTGCAGAACGAAGAATATGCGGAAAGCTAATGACTAATGGCTGATAATTGGCGCACAAAATGGTTCACATTACATATATTGATACATGTTAATACCATATTTTCTACTTTTGAACTTCGATTTGTTCTCATTAGCATAAAATTTTTAACTTGAACTTAATTTCATTTAAAAAAAAATTAATGTAAATGAACAAATAATTTTCTCCATTGTTTTAGAAGACTATCACTAAAATGTGTCTTTCATCTCGATTTCTTGACATTTAATCGCTGCGTTAAGTTAGAAGTACTCATTGATCTTGTGATACCTGTTCCAAATGGTAAGAAATTGCTATGACCCTGTCTTCAAATATCTTATGAAATGGGATCTCATAATGATGAAATAAGTAATAATATTTTTTTTGGAAATTAAATCTGATCCGATTACCGCTTTAGAAATGAATTTCTTCCTGAAATTCTTTGTTTATTTTCCAGAATATTTAACTAACTAAAAAAACTCGAACATAATAGAAATTTTAATAAAATCGACTAAAACATCAACAGTTTGCTAATTTGCTTATATTTTGAAAACAACTTAGAGATTAAGTTAATCACTATATAACACCTTATCCTATTCATATTGTACGCTATATACCGAATGATATTTTAGGAAAAAAAAAGCTATTTGTTTGGAGAAAAAAGCATTTCTAATGTATCGTTTAATATGATCATTTCTTTAAGCTCTCAAATCAATTCTTGAAAAAATTTCACTAATTTTGAGAGCAATTTCACGAACGTGTTCTGACATTTTACGCCAAAAAAAAAAAAAAATTATGCGTTTGCTTGTAGATAATCGCTTCAAGATATGATGATGATCGAAAATTAATGAAAGTCCTAGATATGGCGATAAGTGCTATATGGCAATGCTCGTCTAATGCGTTTTTAATTAAACATCGTTTCCATAAGCTGCATCTATCCTTCTAATTTCTCGATTAACTCATCCGTTTGATGCGTTTACTTGACGCTTTTCCCATATCCGCGCAACTAATTGCTCGACTCGTAACGCTTTTGCACATTCGAGAAAATCGTTCGTTCCTGACGAGTATCTCTACTTCTTCCGCATCGCTCTGTTAAATTATTTTGAAGTATGAAATTCCATGAAAAAATGTGAATGCTTTATTGCGATCATTATGGGAATATCGTTCATGGCTATCCCAAATGGCCCACTTTTTATCAGTTTCTTAGCGACAGACAATTAATTGTTTGATAATTTTATCTGAGATAACCGTTTTTTTTTTGGAATTGCTTGCTAATGTTCATCTAAAATATACTGAACTCATCTTAAGTGCCAATAAGTCATTTCTCGTATACATGTCTTTGTGGCTTGTCAACAATCCGCTTGCCAAATATAGAATCCACTCCATCTTTAAATCGAAATTTTTGCCGCACATATACGCAACCAATCGGATGTTAGACGAATGAAAACATGGTTGCATTGTTTAGCATTTTGCATGGCTACGGTCATGATATACTCATGCGTGATCAACGATCGTCAAATATTGCTTCCTGTTTCAAGTCAAAATGTTTTTCATCGTCGATTTTATTCACTGAAATACGAGTAATTATGAATAGAAAAGTGTGCTTTAGTTATTTGTAGTCATTTATTTTGTTGTTATATCTTACCGCATTGATCACTTCCTTTTCACCCCATATGTACAATACGTTGCTTTTCGTTATAGCATAAACTAAAAACCCCCGCTACATTTCACTGATAAGCCCTATTGCCTTATCAAAGCGAATGCGTCTAGCTGATTAAAGAACATTAATATGATTTATTCCAATGAATAAATGCGCAATCCGTTCGAATTGTTTTTTATTTCTACAAATTAGAAAAATTCGCAGTATCCAATCACTGTATTTGATTGGATATTGCGAATTGGTCAGCGTGGTGGTTGTTAGCGTGGCTGTACAGGATATACGTTTCGTAAGCTATTCTCAAATCCGATTTCTCACAAATGGCCAAAATTTGAAATTTTTTTGCGTCTCGACGGCCTATTACTAATGGTCATACAGTTTGACTAATAGCGAAATGCATAGAAATTTTTAGTCCCATTTTAAGTCGAAATAACTTCTCCCGATGTTGATGAACTGGGTTTGAAATTGAGGATAAACGATCCTGCGCTTTAGTCCATCCCATGCCCTTCCTCACCCTTCTCATATTTCCCCGCTTCCCTCCCCCCTCCCACCACCCACTTTCAAGGTTTTAAGTTTTAGTTTACATGGCTTTCGAGTTGGAGCAATTAGACAGATAGGTAAATACACATAAACCTAAACCGTGTACTTCGCAATTTATGCATTTGCCTTTCGCACCTGATAGTCTAGGTTAAGTCCGCGTGCCTGTAAGCTTTGATAGCATCTTGCTGCCTGTTTAGATCTTCTACGTTTGTTGCAGAAGACATCTTTTACAACGTCATCTCATCTCGTTGATGGTTGATCTCATGCGGTGAAATATAGTTGGGTTATGTACATTTTGTATTTTTTGTTGTTTTTCCACTTTATATTTAATTCAATTTTCGTATTTAATATTTAGTTTTTTAATTTGATCGTTGAGTTTTTCCATTCGTTGTTGTACTTTCTTATTCTATATTTCATTTCCCTTTACTTTGCGCGTTCGCAAATTTGCACTTGTAAAATGCATTATGATAATTTCACCCTGATATACGTACATCACTATATCTATGCCTAACGATCGGTTTCAACTGGGGAACAGTTGAAATTAAAGTGATAATTTTGGTATCCAAAATCTACATCACACATCTTCAAGTTGATTTCTCGTTCAGGAGACAAATTATATGCGCTTTAATTGTGATAAAATTTCTCATATCGATTAAAATACTGATAAGAATTTTTGTCGTAACATTTATCTAGAGCATTCAGTCATGCAAAGGAAAAATTTTTTAACTATTTGTTGTTATGCGTGATCGATTGTTTTAGGGCACCAGTGGAATCAGTTGTTCTGATGGGTAAAATTGCGAAAAGCGAATTCGTTCCAGCAACACCACCTTGCTAATTTGTTTACGAGCTAATTATTCAAGAAGGAACTCATTAAGCTGATAGGTAGGTTTAGTGAGCTCTACCAATAAGAAAAACAATGAGTCATACGATCCACTCTTACAGTATTGCACCCTCCTACCTTTCCTCTCCCTCCTCCCTTTTCCACCCTCTCTGAGGCGCTGTAGCGCTTATATCTGTTAATTAATCGCTAACAGTTACGAAAGAGAGTCGTCTTTCATCATTTTCTGCGTAGATTCGCTTTTTCGCGACCAAGTATAGATCCTTTTATCTGTGCTATGATGGGTGTCCTAACTTGCTATTCATCCACAACGTTCCTGGAAATATGTGAAGAAAACACAAAGGGAAATTTTTAAATGAGGAAAGGTCATTGACGCTTAAACGATATTGCGTTATTTTCAGTTTCAATACGCAATTCTTTTCAAAATCTGAGTTAATTTTGAAAAGACGCGCTTATTAAAGGGTTTAGAGATCATAACACTTCATTTCTGTAAAGTAATTTTTGATATGAAAAAGTGATTTGTCTGTTGTGCAAAAACGTGCGCATTACAAATCCAACAAGAAACACAGGAAGCTGTTAAGCAGTAAAGCTGTATTAGCTTTGCTTCTTTAGAACGAAAATATTAGCTTAAAAAACACGCCAAACTACATTGTTGCATACCCGCTAGCATTAGCCTTTCGTGACATTCTGGCGCACAGACACGTGCTAACAGTAAAAACTGTTATGCTGTCAAAATTTTTTCACAGTAATAATAGAATTTGTTAATGGTAACACATCAAGTTTATATATGTTTATTTTGCGGAATAAACGATGCGTATTTATTAGTAAGTTATTTCTACTAAGAAACTCAACATTAGCTTTCGCCGCAATGTGTAAAAGTTATTTTACAAATTGCACATCCTTAAAAAGTTTTTTGTGAAGTCTCTATTATGAGTTGCTAGCCACACTCCTCGCATAGTTGTTCATTTTTTTTCTCTGGGGTTTTGGTTGTGTACCAATACAGTTCACAACGTACAGATGGAAATGTTCGACAGATATTCTACAGGATTTTCTAAAGTATGAAAATAACTTGTTCAAATGGTTGATTATAGTGACCGATTATAGAAAAAATTTTGCAATTTTCATTTTTTTCTTTGTTCTTCTCGAGTTTTGCGGCTAGTAAGCATTTTCATGTTACGTATTGCATACTTCTTGCATCATCGCATACTCTAACCATATGCAAAAGCAACAATAGATTTGATCAAGGTTTAATCTCATCTAAATCCCGTGAACTTTTTCTCTCAATCGCCACTGAAATTGCTCAGAATATTGAGCTAGCATATGTTGAAAACGTAGGACTTTATGCTACGTTTTCAACATATTTATTTCAACAATAGAGAGTTGCATACGTCAAGGAGTGGCATTATTCGAGGCATTACGGTACACATTATCCTGAGTGGCATTATTCGACGCGTTACGGTACACATTATCCTGAGTGGCATTATTCGAGGCATTACGGTACACATTATCCTGGTGTGAAAAGTTCTTTTGCAACTAAAGTGACGTATTGTGGGCATTCATGCGCAATGGATGGGTGCGAGTGTCAAACAACTGCTTCCGTTTGAAATGTTCTCTACTGCTATGTAGTGTGCGTAGAAGGAAGTTGTTTTGTTATCAGATTTACTCAGTTCGAAAATTTTTTGCGAGAATTCGTAACAATATTGAAAGGAAAAAGCAAATTAAACAAGTCCAGTAATAATTAGCGCGTAAATGTTCTGATTCTCTTTTGAATTCTTCGAAGAAAGATCGTTGCTTTCGAGAAGTATTTGAATAGAACCGCCTAATTAATTTTGTTTATGTGAAGACGTTTTTGTATTTGTTTCACACTTAATGATCGTATAAAATTGTTCGAAGTTTTCGTTGTAAGAAAATTTCTGGAATTTTTGTGATTTTAATGAAATCTATGCTTGCAGTCCAAACTTAAACTACTGATTTTTCACTTTTTTTAATCGAACTTAAATGATCAAACCAGTGATTAATGCTTCACATCGGCTATCGCTTCCGGTTGCAAAAGTTCAGCTTTACTCTGATTTTTATCACTGATATCTTTTTCAGTGGCAGATTTGCTGATACAAACTATTGCTCGCATATGATTGCATAAATTTTTGCTCGTCAGCAATTTGGAATTTCATTAAATAGAAAACTCATACTGCGATTCTGTCACCATCCTTTGAAATTGTGATTACCATTAGAGTTAAATCCAATTCAAGCAAGCCTTCGTACCGCTTCTCTATATGAAGACGATATATATTCTTTACTATATTATTACTCATAATTTGCAATTCATTGTTGTAATTGCAGTAAGTTATTGCAGTTATTGCAGTAAGCTGACCTGAATATTGCTTAAGGCGATAAACTGCAATTGCATCTTTGCTAATTGCTTTCACTTAAATTAGGAAATGGGCACAGGTTCAAAGCATCAAATCACATGCGTCTGTGCCAATCTACTTTTTTGTTTTGTCAGGACGATAATTAAGACGGACTCGAAGAATTCGTAAACTTAAGTGAATTCAGACTAATGGAAAAGACGAGCCGGAAAGACTAAAGCGATGTTTTTCAACAAACATTTCCGCTTCTTATAATATATATAACTGATTGGAACTCGAAATTGAAGGCCATTTGATAGCAGCAAATTAATCATACTACAATTATGCAAGTGCCTAAATATTTTTATTTACTTTAACAAATTTGCATTTTGCAAAGGCAATGTCGTATCTGTTCGTAGGCGTACGTTATGCGGAAACTTTACCATTAGAACAACTTAAGCTAGAGCAGCCGAATTTGTTAAGCATAATTTGCATCTTATGCTCAACTCATGCATCCGTTTCAAAAGGACTTCGCCAAGGGTGAGGAAAGCTATACTTATTCGAAAAATGTCAAACTTCTAAATATTTTTTTTCAGCCGATTAGTCGAATATAGTCGAATGATCGGGTCGCAAAAAAAAAAGTTGAAAATTTTCCACGCATCTTCCCCTCCCCCCCCGGACGATTGCGACTTAATGAGTAGACTCGTTAATGAGAGGAATTAATGAGTAGATCCTGAAAATTAATGAGTAGAAAATTTGTTCGATTGGTTAAATTTGCTAAAGTTTTAGTTTTCATCATTTATGGTAAATGTCTGAAATGTGCTTGCTAGTTTGATAGATGGACAGGTCGTCAAAGCGTATATCTTACTGGGTGCATAGCAATGCAGTCCCTCTTGTTTGATTGGCAATTCTGTTCATCAACGGTCTTCTAATATGAGGGCAATATACCATATTATCCATACAGTTTTCGTGTGAGCTTTTCTAGAAGATATGCATAAAGGTGTGTCAAGAAACTTCCGAGCGGATATATATACGTACGTTCATTTGCAAATGAATCAATTAACATTTGTCATACGCGCAAGTATACGAATATCAAAAACCGCGATATTAGTACGTTTTGTGTTCATTTCATAACGAAAAATTTCCGCTTTAATTTTTTTGGGATAAGAAATTTTTCATATATTTTTTTCTGAGGCCAAAAAATATCGCATTTCAAATGGTTCTTATGCATTTCTCATGAGAACTCTTTTATCTTTCTCACCACTGACCAAATTTTTCTCAAAAGAAAAAAAAAGAAACGATTCCAAAAACTGAAAACTTTTTCAGTCATTCGTATCGTTTCTTCTATTGGTTGTATCCGAAAGGCGTCGAATTCGTTCTTCAGATTCTCTGTTTGTCGACATGTTTGGTTCTTCATAAAACAATTTTTCTGATCAAAATAGATCAGCGAAAAGGCAAAAAGGAAAATAAGGAACTAAAAATATGAATGAAAAATGAATACGAAAGAATATTTTGCGATAATGCATAGAAGCCTGAATGAAAGAAAAAGTAAATGAAAAATAAATTTAAAGAAAGTAGATCAGACGAGAACTGAAGCGAAACTGATTTCCTGGACAAGCGATCAAGAACAATTCAGTAAACATAATTGCGGTATTCACTCCTCGTGCTGCGTTGCAATTTTTGATTTACATCGAGCAAAAGCAGCTTGCTCATTACTCCGGTCAGCACTGTTCGGTCGGCATAGTCAGATAAATTACGCTGATATTTATTTTTTACATTACCTAATATTTACTTTCTACATTACCTCATATATATTATTATCCTCAAAAGTGGTTCAAAATCTGCCAACTCGAAAGCACTTCGAAATCGTTGAAACAACGCACATAATTGCGGTATTCACTCCTCGTGCTTCGTTGCAATTTTTGCTTTGCATCGAGCGATGCACGAGATGCGAAGCTCAATCACATGGAAACCATGAAAGCACCTTTTTAATTTCCTTTTCTGTTTTTAGCACTTTCTTTTTCGTCAATTTCTCTATTTAGCATTTCTCGTCGGCGGGATTTGATTGCGAGATTTGTGGGTGCAAGTATATCTGTCTAGCGATTTCCACTTCCGAACTACTGACGCTATGGTTAAAAAATTTGGTAAACACATTGATCTGCGATAGTAAGACTCAAGTCGCACCGTCGGCCTCGAAAGCAGGGTTCGAGTTTACAGGTGCTCAATGTGGCCAATAAATCGGCACGCATTTTGCAACTGGCAAGGTTGAAAAAAAAATTTCTGAGAAATCAATTTTCGGTGAGCGATTTGCCGGGCCAGCCAGCAGTGCGAAAATGCGAACGGCGCGTTTTCCTGCCATTTACTGGTAGCTCATGAAATCCGTTAAATTAGTGCGCGAGATTGCTGAAGCAATTATAGTGCTAAACTCGTCATGCATTCATAGTTGAAGCAATTATCGTCCTCTAGCAGATTTCAGGTTGGCCTTATTAGACTACGTTCTTAGAAAGGGCCATTGTTCAACACATGACCAGAATAACCAGTATTCATTTGCAGCCGTACCTCAAGAAATGTAGTCAGGGTATCACAGACATACAAACTCACACACGCACGCGCACGAACGTGCACCCGCAGACGCACTCGCACACATACGCGTACACACACGCACACGTCCATGCGTACCTACATACATGCGTACACACACTTAAAAACACGCACACACAGACACGCACACGCGAACGCCCACGAACGCAGGGACAAACATACACAGAAGCGCGCAGACACAAACAAGCACGAACAGACACACACACATACGTACAGACACACACGCACACACAGACATACACACACGCGCACGCAGGCAGAGATGCACGCATGCACAGACGCACACGCAGATACACAGGAACAGAGACACACGTACGGATAAACACGCACGCACACGCAGATACACAGGAACAGAGACACACGTACGGATAAACACGCACGCACACACACAAGCACGCGTGTACAGACGCATACAGAAGAACACGCACACGCACACACAAATACGCACACACACGGGCACGCAAACTCACGTACAGACACACAGACGCATACAGGCACATACAGGCACACGCGCAGGCACACACACGCATAGGCACACGTACAGACACAGCTAGACATAACGTATGGACGCAAACACAGACATCAATACAGACACACGCAGACACACACGAATAGCCACACAGACGCACGCAGGCACATGCACACAGTCCCAAATACACACACGCACACAAAGAGACAGTTACAAACAAACGCAGAGGCACAACACATAAACAGGCACACACAGACACACACAGAAGCATACGAACACGCACAGACACATACGTGGACATGTACATGCTTGCATGGGCGCACACAGACACACACAGACACCCACACCGACACACACACGGGCACAAATATGCAGACACGCACGCGCACACATACGCACACGCACACACAAGGCGCACACATATCACACGCACACGCACGCGCATACATACGCACACAAGGCACGCAACGATAGCTCAAACATCTTCTCCTGTACTCGAAAAAAGGCTCTAAATATCCCATACCTTCTTTCGCTATCTGAGAATTTTTAAATTCCCTATTATTATGTGCACCATTTAGCCATACCATTCCTCCATTTCAAAACAGTTTTAGCGCTTAAGTTGCTGCCTGCGTCATCTTATGTTGTTCTGTTCGATATCGGTTTGTTTTTCTGTATAGGTTTTTGGATCTTTCTATTTTCATTTCTGTTAGGCTATTTTTCTGTATGGTTTGTGCATGCTTCTACTCTCATTTGCACTAGGCTGTTTTTTAGATAACGCAAGTCTCCGCTCTCATCCCTACTGGGCTGTTTTCCCTTCGTGTACGTTATGCATGATTGTACTCTTATTCATACTAGACTATTTTTTTAATAGACCGTGCATGTCTCTGCCCTCATCTCTACGAGGGCAATTGGACGCCGACTGAAATTAATAGCTGTGCGTTTTTTTAAAAAAAAAAAGATCAATGTTGGCGCCCATGAGTTTTGAATTTCCCTGCACCCAGGTTTTTGCTGATGTGCTATGCGCGAGTCGATTGGAGCGATTTAGAGCTATGAGTCAGAATGAATGCAAGAAGAGAAACACTAAAAAATTGCTCAAATATCTTATCGCTTCTCTTCCAAATTTCCTTTACAATTACTCGAAATATTTCTCTAATATACGAACACTTAAAGCATGTGCCGTTTTCACCTGTTTCCCAATCCTTAATATGTTCTTCTAATAGAGTTCGAAAATTAATACTTTACATTAGGTTATTATCAGCTTAATGAAAAGTATTAATTTTTATCGCCATCGAAAGAGTATTTCTAAATTTACTCTCCAAATTTTCACTCTACATTCGTTTAGGACTTCACTAAATTACTGCTGTGCATGAGGATAGCGAACGAATTGATCGCTGTGCATAGATTTGTCTGTTTAGGTTCTTACGTTAATAACTATTAAGGATATCGTAGTAACGCCAAATTTTTAATTTCTGAGAAACTTTTTTTTAACGATTTTCCCATCCGTTTAATTATAGCGTGTCATAAGATTCTTGTTCAAATGACAGCGTACTGAGTTAAAAATTCTTCGATTTCTTCATCATTTCGTTCTTGCAGTCTTCCACTCAGTTTTCGTCTCTCCTTCTTCTCATCGCAAATCGGATTTACGTCCACTATTTAAAGATGGAGCTATTTTTTTCTTTCAAAATTTTTGTGCCATAATCGCTTGTTCTATTCCTGATATCGAATTGTTTTACATTTGCGATACAATTAGTTTTAATAAAATTTTTCATAAGCGATCAACTGTGATCACAATGTTGCTAGTATTGTTTTATGTAATAGTGATAATCGATTATTCACCTGACATTTTCTTGTAACCTAACGTTATCCATAACAAATATGGTAAAATCCAACTGAATCTATATCAATTTGCCATCTAAGTAAATTGTGCCAACTTTTACTCTGATGCTTTATGATCATTATAAGCGTTTTAAAAATGGTTATAACAGTATTACTTGAATATCAACCGAGTTATCTGTTCCTATTCGAAAAGTATAGTTGCTTACTGCTACCGCATTTGCATATTATTCTGGAATTTACATAGCCCAATAGGCTGCCACAATTTCCATGGTTATTGTATATTCTGCATGGTTCTGATGATGGCAGAATGCCGAAATAAGAACAGTTAGGGCCTATTAATCTGCTGCTATCCCTCAGTAACAGCACTTCGTATTTCTTCAACATTAAGCCCTTATTATGCGTTTTAGGCCCATTCAAGTCGAAGCTGTCCTAGAACCGTTCGCTTCTTTACATTTACAGCCTAGCGTGATTCTCGTTTATGCTATTCCATCTCATAGAACACTAAATTTGTGTATATCACCCATGAATAACGCTGTTTTTATGAAAATCGATCCTACTAAGAATCCATGGAGGCATACTCGTTCCCTGTGAACAACTAATTTTTCGTTGATGCTTTGTAAAATTGGTTTTTCGACTCTAAAGTGGCCTTTCCCACTCACCGAAGGGTAACGATCTTGGATCTCTAAATTTCTTGCGTCCGTCAGTCTGTCTATGCGTTTAGCCTCTCCGGACTTTCGTAGCGTCCCATAAGAAGTGAAAATTCACAGGTTTTTTCAGGTAAGGAAAGCGTGGCAAACTTGCAAATTGTAACAATACTTATGAAAGCGAATGGAAAAGTAGTCGGGATAAACTTATGGTGCTTTCTAATCGGTAATCCAACACTTTGCCTTATTGAGTACCCTCTTTAAATGTCAAAATCTCTGTAGCTGTTTCCCGTTCTTTTAGTTGTTACACTTGTTACTACTTCTTTTGGATGTAGATTCCTCGTCAATAAGCTGCCTGCTGTCGAAGGCTGCATTCATACAGTCTATCACTTTATACTTTGAAAGCTTCGATTTATTGCGAGATTCATGAATAAGTGCGCTTAGGGACAGTAAGATGTAGCGCCCATGTGGAGGGGAGCGGTTCGAGAACGAAGTGGATGTGGGACACAAAGATACGATACGTGTAAGAGAGGAGGGTGGAGGGGGTGCGGGCAAAGAACAAAGTGAACATGGAATGGAAATTGAATATAGCATAGAATATGTGCATGAACCAAACGGTCTTACTGCTTCAAATAGACCTCATAAACTACAAATTCATACAAGCTTTGGCGTGATTTCATGCTTTCCTTACGCCAAATATAGCAACTCAATTATGAATTCATCCACTGCTATTGACATTAGTGGAAAATTCTATTTTCGCCAATTATCTAATTAACGCGTCGATTTTCGCTCTCCCAATTAATATGAATTTTTGATAGTAATAAGCGCTTGCACCTTTCTTTTGTCGACTATGACATTTTGCATTACATTTGTACATCTACGCTTAGTATCATCCATTTGATTCTCTTTTTTTTTCCTTTTTCATACAACTCTGTTTTTCTCCCTTTCTCTTTGTGCCATTCTCTTCAGGAATTTTTGTTTTGTAGAATTTTGTTATATTTTGCAATATGTTTTGCTATAAATATCACCATATACAATCCCAGTAATCACTCCTTTTAAAATAGTATTGAGGTCATTCACAGAGAGAAAATGAGAAAAACAAGTATTAGGAATGTTTCATTAATTAAGCAAATGTAAATGGCATCAGCTGCTGTTAATTTGCAAGCGCTGCAAATGTCCACAATGAATAATCGGTGTTTCGCATCATTGCATAATCATTTCGTTTGCACAACTTATCCGAATTATTCTCAAGCTTGTATCTTGCTAGTTGATGGAATAAATGATATGTGGCTGAGAAAGTGAATACTTTATACAAGAATATAAAAATAGCCGTTACGCTTCCACTAATAGCAACAACGTCAGCAGTTAAGTTTAAATCCGTTAGGCGTTAAGCACTCACATTTTATACGCTGAAGAAATGTGATGCTAGAAAAGGATCGTCGAATGACGTATTATATGCAAAGGGATGCAAAAGCAGCAGTAATTTCATCGATTCCCGTCCCGTATCGATGCAGCTGATGCTCACGCGTGATTGTTCTGACCAGTTTCGGAACGCCTTGTGGTCAGCCTGCTGGCGATCCGCTGGGGAAGCAGCCGGGAATGGAACCTCGGTCTTCCCGCGTTACCGCCACCCGACGTATTATATATGTATATATATATATATATACATACATATATATATGTATATAAATTTTATCAATTCTATTTGCAGAAATTATCACTTATGTAGCCGCTGATACTCTTAAGCTTACGGCGGTTTAACTAACAACACATAATAGCCGGATTTACCGTCTTCAATTGACGAAAGCATCGGCATCACGTCATCTAGTTCTATCATGACGTAATTATTAGCATTGTGTTTATTTGAAGCCATAATGACAACGGGCAAGGTGAAGAGGACCTGAGAGCACTTCTACGTAGTTTGGAATAATTTCGAAGCCACCAAGCTATTTTAGCAATCAGCTTCGTTAGCTAAACGAAAGCAAAAAGAAGGGAAAGTCTCACTCAAAAAATATAATTGACATTTAACGTTTCACCTAACATCAGTAACTAAACGTCTTACTTATTCAGTTTAGTGGCATATGGTGATTGCTAATTGCATTACGAGTGCCAGGCATAAAGATCGAAGTAGCAGTGAGCATATTTTGGTTACAGTTGGGTATCTAATTGTTGAAGCCACATCAACATTTTGAGTGTTGTTATCCTTAGAGGCACTTGTAGTTAATTGCTGCTTCTTCACGATCAATCTCATTTCATTGGTGTCAATAATTGGTTAACATCTCGCAGTACCAATTTGTCAGTGACAATCCCCAGAGTAAGCCACAGTAACAGATAAAAGTTCGCTTTAGTCATCAGTACTTCAATAGGCTATGACGACAACTGTAGCGAACGATGTTTTTCCGTGCGCCTTTCAAGCACTTTTCCGATATGAAAAATGATAAGGAGCCATTTTCTCGCTGTGATGTTTGTGATAAGATAGATAACAAATAAAAGAAAGATGGACAACAAACAACTAAACATATTCGTTGGAAGATGAAAAATTTGATGTCCTGATCGATCTCGAACTACTACAGTTCGCTTTAACCCCATAACGCGTACTCCACAACCAGAGTAGCGTGCTACAAATTCAGCGCCAACAACTAAAAAGTTCTTTGCCGGCGCCTTTGTTAGCAAAAAAAAATCAGTTTTAGTAAATATAAGAAAACATAATATTGTGTTCACTGGCCGCAAAAAAAAACAAAAAAAGTGAATTCAATTTGGAGCGAAATATAAAGCGAATTTGATAGAGCGAAAAATTATTGAATAAAAAATCTTCATATTCACAATTCCTTTCCTCAGTTTTTGTTGAAGTTTCATGCATTTGTTGAAAGGACTTTAACGGGTTTTTTTTTCTGATAAAATCGTCGAACATGATAAATAGCTCATGAAATGTCATACTCAATTTAATAGCAATTAATACTTTGACGGGTTTCTTGCGTAATTAGTTAATGACATAGGCAATATACGTATTACATCACACCATGTCCTAATGAATTTAAGCGAATCATACTAGGTTACGATAAAATTTTTCTCTCATCCTTTGATATATGAGAAGAAAAAAAAACATACCTACAGCCTTACTTTCGATTACTTTGTCCGTAGAGGTGAAATGTAACGTGTTTCTTCGCCCTATTTATGTGTATGAGGAAGATTTTAGTCTTCAAAAAATATGTTTTATAGCAGAAGAGGTGTACATTTATACCACAAGGTGAGGAGTCAATGCCACTTATGATCCTTTTCAATGATGGAAAGGGCGAAAAAATAATCGTTCTAAAATCCAAGTGATCTATATAAAACAACTAGAATGAAAAGAAGTTGTCGTATTTTGGCATGAGAAATGAGTGAGTGATCATTAACAAAGCTTGTTCTTCCAAATACTGTTCGCGACTACAGATGGTGATGTAACTTCAAATTGTTTAAAGTTTCCTTGACTACAAATGCAAGTTAAGGTTCAGTACAACCATAGGTACAACTTCCAGTTCGTATTCGTTACAAATGCATTTTGTTGTCAGTTTTGAAGCACTTCATTGTGTGCTTCCAGTGGTTTCCTTACAGTACACCGCTTGAAGTATCAAAATAGGGCATACTGTGCTGTTGTTTTTTTGGTGTTATTCAACATATAATCATTTTAAAAACTATGGCAATTGACTCGTCATGAAAAGTTACTTCAACTATTTGAAATAATAGTCTGAATATTAGAGTGTAGCTTATCACTGCGGAAATTTGAAAAAAAAAGCTGCTGCACAAAGTACGATTATAAGATGTTCCCTTCGTTTTTAAGATCAATTTTGTATAGGGAAAGAAATGTTTTGCTTTGATTTACAATTGTGAAACGTCTCATTAAATGCGTATTTATTTTGTGGCTTTATGGCGCTCTTATTATTTCCGCTACAGTGCTGTCTAAAAAGCTTCATGAATTTTTACAGGAAATGAATCTAGCGAACTAATAATATGACGTTAATAATATTCGATTTTCTCTGCAGTATATTTCTGCAGATAAAAATTTTTGCGATTAATTATACCAAAACTAATTAGAAACGTTTAACGAAATTGTAGCCTATGAGATCTTGAATCTTATTTTCTCACTAGCTACTACTGTTCATGAGAATAAAACTTTCTAGATTAACAACTACAATGACCTTTTATACGCACCGAATCGACACATACTTGTATATTCGTTGAGAAGTTCCATCTTAAAACAGCATCATCCGGTGTCATTGGATAGGTATGGAAGGGAAGGAGCACGTATGGCAACTAAGAAAAACTTTTATACCATTGCATCTTATTTATTTGGTAGATATAGTACTTGTTACTGTCTTGCCTACCCTTACCAAATGGTGATACCTGTTGGACAGGAAATGCTCTAACATTTCTAGTGAACATTGAAAATATCTTTATACTAAACATGGTCATAGGCATGCTATCAAATTCTTTTTTGATGAATATGCAATTACGGTCTTTATTCTTTAAAAGCTTGGCGATCGACAACTGATTTTACTGTTCGTAGACTAAATGAAAATACGTATACGTTTAGCTGTTGATTAAGGAAGCAAATCATACGCTAATGACCGTAATCCTTTATGACGTATATGAAGTTTACGTATATAATCTATTTGAATGAGTCTATACTAGAATCGATTAAGGATTATTTTACTCGCCAATATTTAGCTAAACTCGGAAGGAAAACGCTTTCACTCTCAATGCTTTACAGTGTTAGCGATTCGGCTATCTTTATCTAATTCTAAGCTAATTAATTAATTCCCCCTGTAACGACTCATTGCTTCTGTACGAGAGTTTTTCAACCAATCTCATTGTCTCGGCTCATCGCATTCGAATATACAAATTTGTCTCTTGATTATTGCATACAATTTTTGCATATCAATGGCAACAACTACTACAAATTTAGGAGACTCATGTCGAGCGTTGCTCATCATTCGTTCATTATTGTTAGATGAGATTAAATAGAAGTTGAAAAGGTTTAAAATTTTGGCATAAAAATGCATTTCTTAATGTTTTTGCGATTAAAAAAAACTGCGTTCTGAATCTTTAATAACCTAATTGTACGAGTTTTACCGTAAGTGAGTAGTTAGTGAAAGTGGATCATTTACTGAGTAAGTCGCCAAAGTGTGTATATCGTGCAGCGAACTGCGCGCATTCCCACTTGTCTCTGAATTATTTCAGTCAGCATCATATAAAAGTTGCCTGGTTCGATTGCTCGACTAGAATGTGCGAGATTACCAAATAAATGTGTTCTACTGTTCGCAACTTTTAAACGGTTCGGGTGAGTAAATATAGACACTATAACTCAACTGAATAAGTAAATTGTAAAAAGTAACTTGCTAAGAAAACCTTGAAACTAATCAGACTGAAAAAAATCTATCTTTAATTGATAAAAGTGAAAGAACAAGTCTAATGATCACTAACATCGCTTAACATCACTCATTATTCAACGCTGAATACTTTCCAGAGTGTCTAATGCGACCTTAATATACAAATTGTAAACCATTAACCCTTATCTCATTCGTTTTCTTTTTAAAATCAGCTTCAAAAAAAAACAGAATAAAATAAACAGTTTCACTCGTAGCCAATCGATTTTTTTCCAACTTTCTAGTGATTCTTTTTAAGCGCATTTCTGGCCGTCTGTTCGACGAGTTGTTTTCGATCTACAAAACGATTTGATAAGATAACTGACCTAATAAATTATGAAGCCTAACTATTCTTTGCTTTGAAATGTGGTTGTTAGCAATACCTGAGCTTTGCCTTATTTAAAGCTTAGCTGCTGCTCGTTTTTGTTTCGTTTAACGGCCCACTCACTAATTAGTTGTTTACGTTTTTCTTGGACATTGACATATTTCCATTATACTTTATATATTAGCGTTTTGTATAGTTGCACTTTGCGCTACAATTTTCCGGTCGTTTGATAGCGTGATTATCAAGTTGAATGCGCCTCAAATAAATCTGTATTCAAGCTTACTTCAAATGAATAAGGTAATTCTCAAATAAGGGTCCAACGGTTGTACTGAAGAGGTTTCTCTTTATTTTGGTTAATAAGGTTTATGTGTTATGACCTCACGGATATATTATTACCTTATTGTGAAATAGAATATTTCAAATGATATTGGAATTTCTCTGGAAGAATTTTTAAGTATGACTGTTCACCAATATTCCATTTATTCTATAGGTTTTTGTGATCTGCATCAAAAATGTGATACAGAAATTCATCTTTATCTCGGTCTATCGATAGTCTTCCCACATCACTTATCCTGAAATTATATTCAATTTTACTTGTCTAAGCGAGCAGTAGCTCATCGGTAGAGCTTTTGCTGCATAATCGAAAAGACCCGGGTTCGACTGCCGGTTGCTTTGTGTTGCTTTGCCAATGGATCGCCAGCAGGCTGACCACCAGGCGTTCCGAAACTAGTCACAACAATCATGCGTGGGCATTGTTGTCAGCTATATCGATACGGCGAACCTAAGAAATTACAGCTGCATTTGTGTTTTTGTATCTTGTTACTCGTTTGCTAAGATTTTTCTATTACTGTACCGAGTGTGATGTTTCCAAGCGAACAGTGAGTACTGCCGCTCAATGATAATCAACTATGATGATTTGATGTTGAAATTTTAAGCAAATTACCCTACGCAGAAATCTTCTTTATGAGCATAAAGTACCCCAACTTCATGAGCATAAAGTACCCCAACTTCATGAGCATAAAGTACCCCATCTTTATGAGCATAAACCACCCCAATCACCATCAAAACTATTTCGACTAGAACTCAACGCAACAACTCGCTTCAATAATGCTTTGAAAATATAACCGCTGAGATAGCAGTTCAATGATGGAGCATTTGAAGCATCAGCATTGCTCAATTCATTAGCAGTTATGTATGTGTAAAATTATATGATCGTTTTTTCCATTCCTCAAAATTAACCACTTAGCACCATGAAATTCTTTCTGGGGAAATGTTTCGATCGTATTTGTTCGTATTTTATTGATTAACCATCCGATTCGACGCTTAACATCGCTATAACAAATTCAAAAACGGTTCGATCGTCGTCTTCCCGATTTACTTAAGTGATAAAACAAACGAAGTAAGTTATCAACATTTCAGCACGATGTGTTCACGACTGTCACCCTGTACGACCCTATCGGCCACTTTACTTAGCACATTGCCACAAATTGGTCCACTTACGTCATGTGCACCAACAGACGTTATTGCGATTACGTCAGCACCAACCATGCTATTGCCTACGCTACTCGATCCGTGTAGTGCATTTACGTGTGCCCAACAATTGTCGTTACCAATTCGGCTTCAACCATCACAACATAGTCCCGATCCGGGTACGTCACCTAATCCATTTTCTGAATTAACCGCTCTTAATGAGCCCATAAAACCAGCACCAAACATACCCTTATTACCTTCTCTTGACAGCCTTTTACCCACCACATTCATGCCATTTGAACAGCAGTCATCATCGTCATTGTTCAAGACTACTAATCTAACAATACCATCAATTGCGGAGCCATCGACGGCAACCGGCGGTATGTCGGTGGCGTCACCATTAGGCGATGAAACCCAATCTTCATGGAACACCTATAGACGTTTATCGGCACCTGGGTGTCTTTTTGTTGGTTTACTATCGGAACCTCAATCTCAACCAGCGAGGCGCTTTTCCGATTTTTCGATAAATCGACTCCTCAAAAGTCAACAGCAAAGTCGACGAGCGTCAATTCTCGCAGATTCGCGTGCTACATTGTTGAGACATTCGAATCACGACGAGAGGACCAGCAGCGGAAGAAAACAGCGAACCATCTATGGCGCTTCGCAGACGCGTGTGCTTGAAAGAGCGTTCGAGGAACAGCAATATATGGTTGGCACCGGTAAGCATATTGCTTATTGCTCTTGTACGCTTTGACATATTTGCATTTGCAAAGCGCATTATGGCAGTACCGTGTCGGTGTGTGTGTGTGCGCGCGCGTGCATGTGTGTGAGTGCGTGTGTGGGTGTGGGTGCGTGCTTGTGTGCGTGTGCGTGTATGTGCGCGTGTGTGTGTGCGCATGTGTGTGAGTGTGTGCGCGTATGTGTGTGCATATGTGTGAGTGCGTGTGTGAGGATGGGTGCGTGCGTGTGTGTGTGCGTATGTGTGTGTTTGTGGTGTGCATTGGTATATCTAATAGTTTCAGCTCAGAAACAACTGAAGCTGGAGTTATAAAATTTGGCACGTATAACATGACCTCAGACTCGATTTTGACCTGATTTTGAGCGCCCATACCCAGTCTGCAACCGATCCGTCAACCGCGAACGAAGTTAATCCCTTTTTAAAGGTTTAGGAAATGTGAATGTCTTTTGCGATCGGTCAGATTGCTCCTTCCCCAGTCGGCTTGTATATTTCGTCATTAATTTTGCCGCAGAAAAACAAATGTTTGTTAAAGACTTGTATGAGCTACTTGCAGTCAGGTCAAACTGAATTATGAATATTCATTAAATGTTTACACTACACTGCTTAAAACTGGCCGGTATCCTAAGCGGAGCTGCCAAGGCGTATGTCGTGCCAGTCTTGCGGCATACATTCTTATGTGATTTAATATTGCTTGTCTAAGTTCAAAAAAGATGGCTGGAATCGTGAGCGAGTTTCTGCTGATGATAGAGCACTGGACTGTCAATATAAAAGTCAAAGATCAAAAATGTATTGTGGAAAACCAAGAACTCAACAGATGTTTGACATTGATAAACGTGACCAAAAATTGGCGACCTCGCCACAAACGTGGAAAAGTTGTTTTCGAACAACTTCGAATTACCAACTTTAGCTCTCGCTACTGACGCATAACTGCTCCACAGCATTGACGGAATCGTCACACTGTTTTGCGCAGACTGGAGTTTTTTTCCTAGCAGAGTTGGAGCCGTTTTTCCACACCAACGTACTATTCGTCAATCCTGATCGTTTTTTAATTAATCATTACTGCAAGCAAAAATGGGCACTTAAAACCTATTTTAAAAAATCAACACTGTTTCCGTACGCCTAATAAAAGCAGTTAACAATGAATATAAGAAAGATGCTTTTTGCAGAAGCTTCCATAACTCTGACATCATCCACATATTTTTAATTTTGTCTACATTTTCCTCAGAATCTTAGCAACCTTACTTTCACAAGAAGTACAACGTAAAGTTTTTGCTTTGAGATGAACAGAAGAAAAGCCTTCAACGAAAAGGTGAGAAGAGAAGAGCCAGTTTGGACTCGTAGCTTCTGCGATGACTTACTGTTAGACAGAGAAAAGTAAGCAACCCTTGAGGACCAAAACCCTCTCTAGGAAGGACGAAAAAGTATCACAGTTGCTTCACCCTTCACCCATGACTACCTTCATTGGATATCATTGTGGTCGGTCATACGGAATTAAAACCAATCATTTTTAAGACGCAAATCTGGTGCGCTGTCCAACATGGAACATTTTTTTTTTGTTCAAAAGTTCTTGATTATGAGCGAAAATACCTACGGAATTAAAACCAATCATTTTTAAGACGCAAATCTGGTGCGCTGTCCAACATGGAACATTTTTTTTGTTCAAAAGTTCTTGATTATGAGCGAAAATACCGTACTTACTTAGTGTCACTAATTTTTGTTCTGACTACCTTCATTGGATATCATTGTGGTCGGTCGTACGGAATTAAAACCAATCATTTTTAAGACGCAAATCTGGTGCGCTGTCCAACATGGAACATTTTTTTTTTGTTCAAAAGTTCTTGATTATGAGCGAAAATACCTTACTTACTTAGTGTCACTAATTTTTGTTCACTCTGGCTAATTTGTAGTTGCCCTAATTAGTTTTGAAACTTTCTAGGACATCATACTGTTAGAACATAGAGTTTGTATGACGTTGTTTTTACTTCATAACTCATTGTGAGTTTAAAAACTCGATAAGACATCTTGTTATTCGCACAAGTCCCCTTGATATCCATCAACCTCTCCCCAACCCCCCTCAATTTTAGCAGTGCCGTCTGAACCCTTTTAGTCATTCGAATTTTATAAAATGTCCTTAGTATGAGGCGATAGAAATGTGAGACTATGTAGTTTGAAATCCGCTTGTTTTCGTGGGCAGTCGACACTGTTTTCTTCTGCCTTTCTAGTATTAGCAGTAGCCGCTTAAAGCTTTTATGTTCAGGCTCAAATCATCTAATTACATCGGAAGCCCCCTTATGCCAAACGGCTGCACTAACGAACTTCACTGCCCGCATCTTCATCGCTTGTCACCTTTAATCATCATTTTTCTGAAATCCTCACGACCTTGACCCTCCTTTCCATGATCGATCCTCATGTTTTAGGAGTACCATTTAGACACCAAAGACTACTGGACTAATTTGTTGGTCAAGTTCACCAAAATTTAAATGTTCGCTATTGTCCGTGATTTCCCGCAGTCAAACTGTCACAACGTTCTACCAAATGGTAAAGGCCCAATTTGCCATATGCGTAATCGATATCAGCTGGCGGGACTTCTTTAAATCAAATCAATAAAATTGCAAAAAAAAAATAAAACATAGAAATTAAGAGAGTTTTTTTTTACGAATCAATGATTCATTTGTTGATCATTAGCAAATATTTTATCGATATGATTCGGATGGATCGAAACAGATCAGATTGGCTGTTTTCTTACTCATTCAAATGCAACACATCCATCCATACCAGAATCCCAAACGTTGAAGACAACTGACAGCCGTTAAAATTGAACGAATTCAACAGGGGTTTTTTTCCCGAAAAATACCTACCTAATTGTATTGCTGGATGGAGATGGGTAAACGTGGCGAACGTGGCAAATATTTGCAGAACTCCTTTAGGAGCATTAAATGAATAATCATGATCAGAGTCTTAAAGATATTTCGAGAAAAAAAAATACTTCATATATAGCATGAAAATCTGATCAGTTTCGTTCCACTTTTACTAGTAGCCTAACGATGTCTCATTTAGTATCGCCCTTCGATAGACTTCATTTCAATTCCTGATTTGAAACAATTTTGAATTCGATTTCCATTTGCAAAAATTCCTAACGAAATGAACATTTGAAAACGCTTTCAAATTATCGATGATCATAATTTATGAATACATATAGCAATGCATTTTCCTTCCTGGATAAGTGAGTGACTCGTTGATAAGTGCTACTCAAGAGAATATTTAAAAATAAAAATCGTATCAAATTGTTAAATGCAGTGTTTTGCGTGGTTTGTTTTGAAGCTGTAAAATAGATTATGAAATAATAATGAAATAAGGCTACAATTCGTCGTATAACGCACGGATTCAATTATTCTCTTGTTTTTCGTAAACGAATTTTATGCTACTTTGAACAAGCGATTGCATCATGCATCCTAAGAATACATCCTCATCCTTTTTTTCCATATTTTGGAAACTTTTATTTTTAATTTGTAAGATCTTTGGTGTCTACTGAAATTTTTCATTTTCTTTCTATCCCCTAAACACTTTCATTCTATTTTTTTTCATTTTTTTCTATCCATTTTTTTATCCTAATTTCTAAACATTTCTATCCCTAAAAACATTTTTTCATTCTATCCCCTAAACACCCTCTAAACACTTTCACAGAAAGTTAACACTGCAAAGCTCTCCTTACGCTTATTCATTATTTCCATCTATTTTCCAAACTTTTTCTTAATTTCCCCATCCATTTGTGATCGTTTTACAAAACTTTTCATTACAATGATCGGTTGTTCGCACATCGTGCATCGCACGAAAAATAGCAGCCAATAATGCGTGACACTGCGTGCCAATCCAGCAATTATGTTAGCCATTTAATCGCTTTGTAGAGCCGTGATAAAAAAGAAAGTTCTTCATTAGGGTAGAATTTAATTATTGAAGCGGAACTTTTTTTGTTCGTTTTAAAAGGAACTTTATTATCACTGATTGGTGTATACTATCAGGAAGGTAGCGACTGAAAAGTGGGTCGGACCACTCATTCACTCGTTTTTTTTTTCTTTTAGCATCATCCTTGGCATTCTTCATCTCCCGTTCTCTCTCCCTTTCTCGCCTTCCGTCTCGAATTAGTAATTTGAAAGGGAGAAAATTATTCCGTTCACTATTTACACTTTTACTCGTCGTTTTCAACGAAACAAAAACAAACAGATAAAGTTCTGCTTAGCATCTATCATTGCTACGATTATTGGTCGTTGAAAGTTATGATGCTACTTTCATTTTATTCCTAGAGCATTTTATTCGTTGTGGGATGGAAACTTTGCAGAACTGAATAAAACTTGAAAATGACACGTCGATGATACGCGATAATTGCACGAACGTTTAGGAAAACAAATTGCATTAGCTGTTAATGGATTGCAAAAATGTCTCATAATGTAAAGTCCGCCATAATAGGGGGCAACTCAACAGCGAAATGCAATTAATAAGTAGTACAAAAGCATTTGCAACTGATGCGTGTTTAGCTATCTGATTTGTGCAAAAAATTGTGCAACGATTTGTGCAACGATTTTGCATATTTCATTGAGCAGATTTGAAGCAAAAGTGTTGACAATGTACGACACTTTCATTTAGCTATTTCGATTTTTGCACCCGTTTGGATCCTTAACGCCTAATTACTCTAATTTTTATTCGCGATATATTTCTATGAAAATTAAAGTTGTTTGCGATTGCTTCTGCAAAATTGCGAGATTTTTTAAATAATGCCTTTTGATCTGTAATATCTTAAGGCAGCTTGCAATTCCCTTTGATAAACGTGGTTAACGATACAGTCAACGAGCGCCATGTGGCGAGACAATTTAAGATTTTCGATATCGACCCACCAAAGAATCTGATGAAGCACAAGGAGAGAGGAGGGGTGGAGAAATGAAGAAGCAAATCGGCAAAACGATCGAAGAAAGAAGTTAATTCATTACTTTTTTTCCTAAGAAAAGCAAGTTACCGTTCAAAGAATTCTCTCGTCAAGCAGAGGAGATCTCCTAAGTAGATACAAAGCTTTCAACTATATCACTATCTATTCCAGTACATTTGTTTCCTTACTCAAGTAAAGTTATCCTTTTATCAACGAAGGGTTAAAATAAACGACTGTTAAGCAACATTCAGCTATGTGCGAAAACAAATGCCGTTTACTCGACGTTTTGGCCCCCGACTTTCATTATGCGCTCAATAGAAGAAGAACCTACCGCCGTAGTTTCATATTTTTGAGCTGATTCATATTTTTTCGAATATTTTTTAAATAATTTTTTATAAGAATTTTTCATAATTTTTTATATTTTTTATATAATTTTTTATAATTTTTCGTATAATATAATCATAATATAACGTAATTTTTTATAAGAAGGGGGGGGGAGGGGAGGGTTAAATGTGTATAACATGTGAATCGCCCTTCCTGATCTATAGTGCCCACATTTTTCAAGCATCCTTTTCTTCACTGCCAGTTGACCAACCACTGAAACAGACTACAGTGCATTTGACCCAAACATCTTATTCGCATCAATTTTCACATCAGTCCTCATTAATTAGTATTTTCTTTGGTTTAAAAAATGCTGAATATTTAAAATTCATAGAATTCAATACTCGATCGAAGCGATGTTTTGAATAAACCGAAAAGCCTAGTTGATAAATTTCATATTTTAATTTTGTCCCGCAGAAACAGAGAGCCCTCAACAACGGAACGACTTGACGATTCTTCTCAACTTCCGTATATCGCTTACGTTTTGAATGATGGCCATTAGCATATCGTTATACAATTAGCGTATAACTCGATATGTTGAAATTGTATGACGATAATCGATGAGAGCCAATCTGGTGATCTCATTCTTTAGTGCATTCAACCAAAACAAATACAGATACATAAGAGATTTAGTAATTTACATTTACAAGACAGATGTCATTTCGACTGGCCACAAAGTGTAGTCATCAATTTTATTAAAAAGACGATATTCTTCAATAGAAGAAAAAACAGCTATGCTCTCTGTGACGATTGTACTTGCTTGTTGATCAGTGCTAGGTCCATAATTGATCAACAGTGGAGGGGTTTTCTGGTCTACTCTGAATTCGATATTGACCGTAATCCCAATCGTGATTGAATCAAATTCAGCCGAAAACTATGTCTATTAAAATGGGTTAAGAACAATTTGCGAGATATGTAGACCGGATAAGTTTTTGATCTTCCTCTCTCTGCCTTCGATAGGAATGAACTGATTTGAGCCGAAGGAGGTATCGCAGCATATGTACCATACTTTATTTGATCTTCTTCATAATATAACAATACGAAAATCGCTATTCAAGTAAAGGTCTACGCCTAAAATATTTTTCGCTATCATTGATGAGAGGTAATGATGCTTTATTTTGCTTGTTTTTTAGTTGTATTAATTTTTTTTTAAACAATTACTTATCTTAGGCGAAAAAAACCTTTTTCTTCGAATCCGAAAAGGGTTTGAATCGATGAACTCTGTGCATCTATTTGTACCCTGATTTGGCCATTATTTCTTCGCCTCTAACTAATAAAAACGGAAGCTCATTGCGTTCATCTTATGCCGAACAATTGTCGCCCTCTCTAATTTATTTGTTTTTTTGTTTGAATCAAAATATGAACATAACATGATCTCTAGTCGTAGCTTATACAATCATGTTTCATATCTTTATTTTGCAAATGGTTTTCGTTTTGAAATTATACAACAGAGAGAGAGGGAGAGAGAGAGAGACGCGCATATGAATATTTATGCAAGCAAGTGCTGCCTGTCATCATGCGCTCTGCAAAATGTAAATTTGCTAAAGTACATGAAGAAGGAATATTTTTTTTTTGTTGAGAGTTTTTAATGCTAGTGAGCTGAATGAATAAAAATATAATTGCATTAGTAGTTGATCGATTGCTTAGATGAATAAAAAATTGAATGGATCATTAGCTATCGGCGAACGAATGATATTAGTTTGCATTTGATAAAGTATAGAGATAATTACTGCGTTTTTGAAAAAACGACTACAAAAAACAACTAAAAATAACGTTAATGACGCAAATACTCTTTATGTATTGACAATTTTGAATTACTCGTTTATTTTATTCATTTGATCTTGTGCTGATTGCATAGAAGTAATCTGCAAAATTATGACGTCTAATTCAAAATTGGAATCACCATTTGGCAAGAAGGAATCGAACTAAATGATTATTTACTGAAATTAAATTAAATGCTAGTAGCATTTCGTTGAATGAAAAAGAAATTTACGATTTTACACGACAATATGTCTATTTAACAAATCTTCTAAAGAAAATTTCCTGGATAAAGTTATATTGTATACTAGTTTAGATCTCTTAAGCAATTCGTTAAAATACACATCACCATCATCACAGTCGTACAGTTTTTGACATTCCTACAGTAGTTCATTTGTGTTATGCAGTCCATTCAATTAATTACAAGAAAATGAACGCTCCAAAAATTTTGAAGTCTGGAAACCGTAAGCAATCCTGGAAAGGGTTGATGCTGACAATAAAATATCAGAAGATTTTTCGTTTATAAAACTGTTTCAGAAACTATCGGTTATCGTTTATGCAAATGTCAATTTAGAGTTTCAGCAACTGCAGCTAAATGTCACCGGAAAAAAAAAAACGAATGAGAGCTGTTCTAGATTAAAATTCAATATTCGAATAAAAGTTGATTTTTAGAACGCGAAATGTTAGCCGAACGTTTGGGTTTATCCGAAGCGCAAGTACGTGTATGGTTTCAAAATCGAAGAAGTAAATGGAGAAAGCAAATTCGAGCGAACGGATATGCACGCTAAGTTTAGCATTCAAAAGCGTAAAAGCTACTTCATATCTCTCCGTGATGAGCGAGTTCTGAATATTTACCGTTAAACCTGAAATTGAACCCCCTCCCTTTCCCTCTTATTTTCAAATTTTAAAGACTGAAATCAAAACTCATAAGGAATTCAACTATTCTTCATCATGATTGTTGTTCACATAAACCTGATTTGTTTGCCGACAATGCTCTCTTTTCGATCTCTCTTCGCCGCATTTTTCTTTGAACGATCACCTTTCGTTCGCAAAGAAATTCAGAATTCTATTCAACCATAACGGTACATATTCCAATTACGGTAGTATATTATGAGAGGGGTTCTTATGCATTATTTTATGTTCGGTATGGAATTTGAATTTGATGATTGAAAGTAGTTGATATTTGGGCTTAATGTTTGATTTTGTTACAACAATACGCGCACAAACAGCTGATGTATATATGTGTTATGCATTTAAAAATGGAAGTTATTGCCACACGAAAATGGAAGGAAAGCTTGGAAGGGGTGGATGATGGTTAATTAGAATGGGGTCAGGTCGGATATGATTTGATCGAATTTAGTGCTCAAATATGAATTGATCGATTTTAGTGCTCAGATATGAATTGATCGAATTTAGTGCTCAGATATGAATGCACAAACAGCTGATGTATATATGTGTTATGCATTTAAAAATGGAAGTTATTGCCACACGAAAATGGAAGGAAAGCTTGGAAGGGGTGGATGATGGTTAATTAGAATGGGGTCAGGTCGGATATGATTTGATCGAATTTAGTGCTCAGATATGAATTGATCGAATTTAGTGCTCAGATATGAATTGATCGAATTTAGTGCTCAGATATGAATTGATCGATTTTAGTGCTCAGATATGAATTGATCGAATTTGGACATATTCGGTTTCAGATTGTTTTCCACTCCGCAGTTCACATACATGATGAAATTGAAAGTTAATCGTGATCGACTTTCATATGCTGCAACGACAGCGATGCAAAGAATCAAATGCTGATTTCCATTGCGTTCATCCGCATCAAATGATGACCTCAATTGTGATCGTTAAATTCAAAAGTTATTTTCAAAACCATAATGATCTTTCTATTCGAGTCTAAAAATATTTATATTTTAGGTACATAACAATGCATATGAATGAAGCCTTTCAAACAATATAAATGATCATTTAATAAATCAGATAATTAATTAACTAATTAATTAACTAAATCAGTTAATTAATTAACTAATTATTTAACTGATCGCCTGATGCTGTTGCGCGTATTGTTGGTGAGAATTTTTTAAAGAAATTTTTGCTCGAATATATTTTCAAAATTTCATAACAAACAGCAATAAATGTATAGAAATTTGTCTATATTGTTCTCGAATATATACTTTTTGTGTATTTCTAATGCCTTCGATATCATTTGCTAGGCTCACTAACACCTTATAATGCCTCAGTAATCGAGTATTTGATTTGATAACGTCAGCGATTTTGATCACTTTGAACGAGTTCAATTCTATGTTTGTGGAACGTCATTCATCTAAGCGTCGAAAGTCTCTTCTATTGATAAAATTGCTAGCATAAAATAACGCAAGAATTCAGTGCTTTTAAATGAATGAATGATTTCAACAGCACTTTGTCCAATTGATAAGCGCCTTATCAAACAAAAGCCATAATGATAAAAACTAATTTTTTAAAATATCGTATAAAATGCTTTTATCATTTCATGCAATGATTACGAGCTTAAAGTAACGAAAATTCTTGTTATCCGGTTTCTAAAATGAATAGCGAATAAACATGAACATGTTTATGAACCGAAAATATGTGAGGCATTGTAGAGTGGAAGCGAATCTGTGAATATTTCAGTGTTGTCGTTTTACTATTCTCTACACTAAACAATACCAACTATTTCACTCTGCTGTTGCTCTCGTTTTGATCGGATGATGATCGGCAAATCGCGATCGATTAAAATTTCCATATCAAAACAGTAGATATCAAAACTTCACCTTTTAAAAATTTGCAACGTTCTATATCGAAATTGTTGTTTGTCGATTATAAACAATGTAAATTCGTTGAACAATCTATTAGCTTAATTGCGTTTAGTATTAAACTTCGATCCATGCCCTATAAAGGTTAAACGATTTAGTGATATCATTATGGGAAAGCATTTGAGATTCGACAAAAAAAAGTACCAAATCTCAATATTAGGAAAAATAGTAAAATTAGTAAAATAGTTCGATAGTATTTTTGTTTTCTCTAATATATGTAGATAATAAAAATATTGCAAATAGAGTTTGCGAACTGCGAAAAGCAAAGCAGACAAAAGATTTTGGATAAAACAAACCAATGAAGGGGTTTCTTTTCATTGTTTTACGATGAAAATATGCAAAAAGATGATTAAAAAAGACGTCTCTGAACCTCTACGATAATTTCACAGCTTCCATTTATAATCAGTGAATGATCATCTATATTATTCGAAAAGATTTTGTTACGGTTAGCATTACATAATTTAAAGAGCAAATCAAAATTACTGCATAAAAACCGATCATCCATATTAGGCTATAATCAACGTTCATTTTGGTGAAAGATGGTGTGATGAGTTAATGGTAAATGATGGGTATGATTAACTATTTGATAGGTAAAATGATGGGTATGTTTTACCATTTGATAGGTAAAATGACGGGCGTGATTTATCATTTGATAGGTAAAATGATGGGTAAAAGATGGTGTTAAATTCGAATGAAAAGAACGCTCCCAATGTTGTACGTACGATATTTCATAGGTGAGAAAACGAATACATCGATAAATATGACACCTCAAACGGATGAAAAACTCTCCATGGTTGGCGAAGAAAAAGTGATGCAAGACATCCGCTTCAAATGAACTCTTTGAATGATTTAACGATTCTGGACAACAAATCCAGACAATTCCGAATAACAATCGTCACCGAAAAAAAAAAAGAGGAAAAGGATAGGCGAATAGAAATGAGTGAGTTCATAAAAGAATATTGTCTGAAAAATTTTCGTCGTTTAAAATTCAATTTCCAAAAATCTCCTTATTCATATCATTCACATCTCTATGTCGCTCTATTTTTTGGCATCAATGTTTAATTCAGTTCGTTGTTTTGTGATATGTTATGCGTATCAATCAAATGACAATAATAACAATGATTTGACAACGATCTTCGATCAAATCGTTGTTTTTGTTAACTGTTGACAAATTTGGCAAAATAATCATCGATAAGAAAATAAAGTCTATTTTTTTCTCCTCCATATGGCATGAATATAGCGAATGGCGAAATGGAATGAATGAACTGAAAGTTGAATGACATAGGTAAAATGATTGTGATAAAATGATAAAATGATAAAATCTCAATTTGAGCGTGACTGTTCTTTTACCAGCAATATGCATTACAATTTCACCTAATGCAAAAACCCGATATTTTCGTTTCATAATTATGGTAAGATATATGCCTTCCACAAGCATATAATTATTTGCATAAACGTCTCAAACAGGTACCGCTTTCGTCTCTAGGTTGATTTTTTCGAAAGTAATTGGCGAATTATGCGCTCCTGCATGCCGATGACAGCTAATCATTCGTCCACCTCACATTCCACAATCATTTAAGCAGTACCCATCATATATCCGATAACGCCATGAATATGAGGCAATCTATCTTCGCTTATCCTTTTTCTTCTAATCGCAAAAAAAAACAGCTCATAACAGAATTCCATATGTGAAGCAAACAACGTGAAGAAATATGAAACTTTACTTACATTGTAAGAAACTGTTGAGGTTCAATTACAACGCGAAAAAAAAGCGAGGGAAGAAAACTCAAGACGACGGCTTATTATGAGCGCACGTGCTCCCAACTTAATAAACGAGCAATTTTAACCGGTTTTCGAACGCAAGAAATTAGCATTTTTTAAAGCCATCAGCGTTAGAAAACTATTCTTCGAAACCAAAAAAAAGACTCCAAACGTACATATGACCGACCCCCTTTCTTCAAAAGTAAACCTTTCCGCAGCCCCATCCGATGGCAAACCTGTCCACAGTGCCGTATGGCCGGACTCTTAATAAAGCCGCAAGGAAAAGAGAGGACATAGCAACAGTAGCGTCAAAGTGAAAACTCCTAACAAGAAACGCGTCCAGAAGCTTCTCAAGGAATACCTTAATATTCATTCCGCGACGTCATTATAACGATGACCCGGCAACATGCTCTCTCCCTCCTCCCCCCTCCCAAACGACAAACGCGATCTTCGAAGCACATAAAATAACGCCAAGGATGTAGAAGCCTTCAAAAAGTTATTGTAAAAACGACTTGTATCCATCAGGCATAGATATTAGCAGAAATAATGTCATCATTCGCTAAGTTTGCAGTTCACGTGGTTAAATTTCTACCTGCCGGGGAAGCAACTCGCCACAACCTAGATCACATTTCGCATACTTAAGAGTGTGTACATGAATGCACTCAAGATTCCCTTGAAACGATTTTAAGCAAACATTTAAAAAGCACCCTAGCGAACCCTTTTATGCAAGCTCAACCATATCTTATACGACAGATAGTTACTCAAAAAGTGCAGTTGTTAGAAAAATGCCACCAGGCGCTGCGAAAAAGCAACCCGAAGACCGTAAATACCAAATTTCTTGTTCCTCTCACTTCCACTAACGATCATATTTCATTTCGATGTGCATCAGACACGACCTCCAAATCCACGAACGAATGACGGTCAAAGACCATCAGCAAAAAAGATCAGTTTACGCTACAAACCTACCATCAAAAAATCAACATAGTAAGCGCACAATCCCTTCAAGCAAATATACATTTTAATCCCTTTCTATTCACATCGAAAATGCAAGAAGGGTGCAGTTCACATTGCAACAAATTCGAGTCACTACCAAACTAGCCCATAATCTCCTTAAAAAATCCATAAGCACAATACGAAACATTCACAATATACGAACGATTAAGCTTAATCAGAATCCGACTTCGGTAAAGGACTACCAGCATCCGAACGATCTTCGTCCGATAAAACAATACGCTTTTTCTTGGTCTTCACAGGCGACGAAGCCTGATTGCCTTCATCGCTGTCGCTAGACGGTAGCGCACGATCTTCGCCAGATTCCGCCGCAAATGAGTCAGAATTCTCACTCGTTTTATGGCTACGACTACGTGACACATCTTGCTCTGCATCACTGCAAAAAAAAAAAACTACAATGAAGATGCTTGATTAACGTGCGTGCCGCGTTGGCGATCAAGGTTCATAATTTCCTAGCGGAGAAAGAGGCGATATTCAATGTGTGCACTATGTCGACGAGGAAACCACTCGAAGAAACACGAAGTAGGGATTTGTGGTCATTGTGCCCGCTTTATCCATCAGCAAATCTAATGAAAAAATAAAGTAAAACTAGTAATATAAACGAACAAGCGCCATCCTCTCAAATTTTCAGTTTCCGGCCCACTCATTTGCTGTAGCCGAAGCGGGTGGTGCTAGCTTTTCAGTGGCATTAATTGGCTTGCGAGTACAGACCAGTCAATCATTCCCTCAGATTTACATATAAGCTATGGAGTTGTGGTCATGCATGGCCCCGCCAACAAACCAAGAAGGAGACGTTTTTTGTAACCGCACTGCAGTATTACGCGATGTTATAGTTTAATAGTAAAAAAAATAAAACAACTTATGCGTGCTCTGAAATTCAAGATGCATTTATCAACGTTTCTAAAGTGAACGTGACAAACCTCCATAGGCGTCCTTTGCGAACCTCACCGAAATTCGAAAGGGAATCGCAAAATGCATGACGCCCCCCCCTCCCCCAACTTTCGATAATTTTCCAAGGCTTGTACGGACATCATGAAAATGACCAAACTTCGATTGATAGCTGCCCATAAGGAATTTGGGAGGTTAAATACAACAATATTTTTGATCGCCTTCCCGAATTCTGAGAACGGAACCAATGACTCGCACGGTTATTTGCATTACATCCATCAAATTTTGTTTACTTTTGCATGACTTCAAGCAAACGATCTTATGGAAACACACGAGCAGCCTTTCCCAATTCCCTCCCCATTCGGTCAGTTCTGTGCGACTCATGCGAAAAAAATTTGCTTGCAGACTCTATTTTATCCATACGAGAATACCCATATGTGATGATAAGAAAGCCTGGCTCACCTTTCCTGCTCTGAGCTGGATCGCTCTGCAGGGCGTTCATCGTTCTCTCCACTACTATCACTGCCCGTAATGTGCGCCGGCTCAGGTGACTCTTCGCCTCCTTCGCTTCCACTTGAACGATGCGCAGCTGTTGAAGGCTTATTCGCACCGTCATCTGAGCTCTCATCTTCGGAGGACGCAACAAATTCACGACTTTTAACTGCAACAACATGCCATCAATCAACATAATTTCACCGCGCGATGGAAATTGAAATACGAGAAAGTGGAAAATGTGTGAGAGTGGAAAAAATTAAAGTCGCCGAACTGTCGGCGTGTAAATAAACGCAACTCGAAAAAACGAGCTGTCATGCAAAAATATTCATATTTGCCTCTACTTGTCAAGAACGACCCGTCGAAGAAATTCAAGTGATCGCAAGGTACGTAGAATGATCGACGCTCTTTTGAAGAAATGACGGATTTCAATGCTTTTCCAATGAAGCTTTACCACTTTAGAGCTTCACAATTTCCAGAGAATAAACTGACAAACAAAATTTCAACAGTAATTACGGTGTTTAAATTTATCCCTAACTGTGAGAAAGCGACCTTTCAAATATTGTAAACCTAAATATCACCCCTGGTTTCGGACAGGTCTGATCACCTGTGGATTGCCATTTTGAACCTCAGTAGCCAAACAAACTCTCATCCACTCGATCACCACAGATCGAATGTTTAGCGACAAACCAAACAAATGAGCAACTATATATGGTAGTTTCAGAACTACGTACCTTTTGCTTTCTGCTTCGTACTGAGCTCCATCTCACGCTTCTCCTCTCTCTTCTTCTTGCGTTTTTTCTCCCTTCTACGATGGCTTCCTTCCTCACCTTCTTCACCTCCACTTTCAGGCTCCGAGCGCTCGCGACGTTCGCGTCTCTTACGCCCTCTTTTCTTTTCACCACTCTGAAAGTTCATTGTCTCTAAAGTACCGAAACACCGCGTTTATGAGTACCTCTCTTCTTTTAGCATAAAAGTGCGCACTGAGCTACATAAGCAATTGATTAGGTAGATTCAAAATTTTATGGTGGGGACACGACCGGTTTATCATGCTCACGAAAAATTTTGAAAAGGCGACATAGAATGAAAGAAAGCAAGAAAATTATGAGGTGCAAAAAGTCCTAGAAAGAAAGGGTACAGCATTCTCAGTATTGAAACTTTATGGATATCACGTCCTCCTCCAATTACGTTCAATGTATATCTCCTCTTCTTGTCTTACAGAAGAAAATTTAAAACTAAATCCATAAAAATTGAAAACTCTATCTAAGCAAGTCGTAAATGAAACGTCAGTCGACTGCTCCCCACTGGAAACACTTGCTCAGAATTGGAAAGTCTCTCGTTGCGACGGAGACAGATAAGATAAGGATCGCCGCCACTCAAACGGGAGCACCCTACCGCTCTCGGTTACAAATCTAAAGTCACCCCAAAATCGGAGTTTAGCCATACCTAACGCGACAAATTAGAAAATTAACTCTCTTAAAACAGATGACGGCTAATGCGGAGTGATTGTGAAGTTTCAGTTAGCCAGCCGCAAACAAAGGTAACAGGAGATGGTCAAGCAGTGCCTACAACAACCAAGTTGTATTTTCGCCACGCGACCTTCTCTAACACATTCTCGGTGAATGCCACTTTTCTTTACGAAGAGAGGGTACAGCATTCTCAATGTCGAAATTATGCGGGAGGACTCCACGTCCTCTAAAGATACCACGCCAGGACCAGGCAACGAACGCCTTCGAAATATCCGATGCTTTCAATGAACGATGAGTGCATACTGAAGCTGGACTTAAGCATGTCTGAAAAACAAAGCAAAAATCTAACCTTCTTTTTGCGGCTCTCACCTCCCTCATCGTTGCCCCATTCTCCCATATCACTGCTGTCGTTGACAAACTCGTCTCCTTCACGATCACGTCTGCGTCTTCCTCCTCCACCGCCACGCGATCGCTTCTCTTCAACCACCTAGAACACACATCGTCACTGAGGAATTCACGCTGCAAATGACACCTCGACTAGCACGGAATAATGATTGCAACTGTCACTGTTAATCACGAGGACCTCCCTTCACAGTTCCAAAAATAATGCTCTCAAAGCATTCTGTTGACTCAGTTGCTGATGTAGGTATATAAGATTCATTTCTTGCCTTCTTTCGTATCAAAATTTTTCTTCAGCAAATTTGAATGAAGAACTTGGTAGCTTCTTATCAACAGAAAAACTGTCGCCCTTCCCGCTCGCCATTTAAAGACGACACGGTTCTAAATATGTTAAATAAACGCCGCATATTAACAGAATTCGTCCTTCCAAATGCTGAATCGACCCGCAAAAGTTCTGCCTTTATTCTAAATATGTTAAATAAACGCCGCATATTAACAGAATTCGTCCTTCCAAATGCTGAATCGACCCGTAGCTTAATATTTTCACTGCCGTTCTTTCACAAGCAAAAGTTCTGCCTTTGTGCGTTGAAATGTCATGAACTGACAAATAAGCATTCTGCCTTTATGCGTTGAAGTGTCATGAACTGACAAATAAGTAATCTGTCAATTTCGTTGCCAAATTTTTGGCACGAATAATAATCATTAAATTGTGCAATCTAAATAAACATACGGTTGGCAATCGAAGAAACTCCTTAGTCTTTTCAACATATTCCTGGCGCATCTGCTTCAATGCCTCTAGCTCGCGTCTCGTTTTCTCTTCGCGTTCCTTCGCCTCTGCCTCCTGTTGTCGCTTTAATGCCAATCTTTCCTCCTCTTGTCTTTGTCGCTGTCTTTGCTCCTCTTCATCTTGTGCCTTCAATAAACTTTGTTGGCATAGAAGATAGCTGTGAGCTAACTATCCTAATAAAACCAGATACTAGCTCTACATGTATACGTTATAAGGGCACTCTATTACTGTAATTACCAAAACTGGCATGGCACCAACTTGAAACGCCAATTCGCGTTCAACGCTGAGAATTTGACTTTAACAAAACCAGATAAATAATCGGCAAGTAATTTTGCGCTAGTGCTTAAGACTGTACAATTTTACCATAAAACAGACTACGGATTATTTAACGATTTCTTGGGCACTGAAATGCGACAAGGCATTTATGAGTTTTCAATAAATGAGGTCCAAACTGATAGCTTAAATTATGGGAACCTTCGCACTCAAACTTAGAAAACGGAGGTCTCAGCCCTTGCTACTCATTTATCACTTTTTCTTCGTCCTCTCCTTTTCAGATATTTTCATTCTCATAAATCTGCAACACAATATTAAAATTTGAAATTCCTAAACATCAAGAAGGATTCTTCAAAACAATAAGCAACTGGACGATCAACAAACTACTCGTTTCACAAGCTTATCGGATTAGCCGCTGAACATTCTGTTTCGTTTGGTAAAATTCTATTCTGCTATCAAGTCAACTGCCCGTCAGATGTGAACCCTCGAGCCAGATGAACCGTATCGAAAAATCTCCAAAAAAATTTCGATAACATCAAAGCTTTCTCAATACTGACCCAGCTTTTATAGCTTTCCATTTCAAAAAACCGGATGCCAGCAGGCTCAACGTAAATACTCTTCGCGATGGAGCAAGCGCAGTTTGATTTAGCTAAAACTCATCCATATTTCACTGAAGCGAATGAAGTCGAGCAATACTTAACCTTATTAGATCCCCTTCAAAACAAGGACGCTGTAGGCCTCCAATGTTCTGTTACAGAGGTTACACAACAGACCGTTCAACAAACATACCATCATCGTCAACTCTTCGCGAAAACAGAACGTGACTGAAGCGGGATAAAGAAACCGAAAACATATATCGACAAAAGAGCGCAAAGATACAAAAACAGGCAAAGAAAAGCGCTATGCAAAAATTATAAGAAAAAGCAATGCGACTTCAAATAAAATGAAGACAACTGAAGCTCGTGTACCCACGCTTCGGCGTTTAACGATCAAATTATAAAAACACATAGCAAGACGATCGCACAATCAACCTCCCTTCTCACTGACTGAGGCCAGCTGGTAGATGCTGGTGTTTTTGTGATTTGCAGTGTATCGAAATGCGTATGTCCTTACCTTAGCCCGCTGCACATACGTCTGCGCCTGTTTAAGAAGGTCGCTACACGACCGTGCCTCTGTTGCCGATGCCGTTCTGCTCACCAGACGTGCCTGACCCATAGTCTCGTCTCGGTTTTGCGATATATACGTGAACATACTAAAACACAATCGAATGAGGGCTTTTATCAAGTGAAGCACCGCCCCATATAAGACCTCCTCTTATTAACAAGCAACAACACTCCTCATGCCATCGTGACTAAAAAGCAGGATCAGGCATTCTACAATGAAATAAACAGGCAAGGTGGACAACATCATAAATCCAGCAGAGAGTGAGTAAAAAGGGCATCAGAAGAAAAATACTGCCATGTTGAACAGCGGTCGCGACGCAGGTACCCGAGACAGTTCCCAACAAGGACCCCTAAATTGCCCCTCCTTGATTTTTTCCCTGAACTTTCTTCCCCTCTCCTCTTCCTGCCGTTCATGGAAAAATGCCGGCATGAAGAATAATCTGCGTTCAACACCTAAGGGAAATAATTTTACTGTGCGGTTAGCCGAAAATCGCACAAGTCACATCAAATAACTGTAACGCTGTAGACCGAGACCTGAGCACGCATAGTTCAAGACGAGGGGTTTCCAAAATTTTAGCAACAAACATTGCTAAATACGAGCATGAAAACACGTTAAAACTCACCTTTCCGCAGTTTTCAGATCATCAACTGCACCATTGACCATATGCAACGATGACTTCTCATCGCGTAGTGTTTCCGTGGCTAACTTTTGCAGCACAAAAGCGTAATTAAATTTCACCATCAAGTTATCAGGCGCTTCACACATCGCCTAAAAAACCAGTACGTGCACTCAACACTAAACCTACGCTACCAAACTTCAAAAGCAAATCCCAGCCTATCTTTTGTTACCGTTCCACTAAGGGTACTTTGTTGCACATATCTATTGCCAGTTCGAAAAAAGCGGTCTTAAGATCTGTGAATTCTTAACTTGTATTCCATAGAATACTTTCGAAAGCATTCTTGGGATCGCTACTGGATCCGATCTAAGATCTCGTATACATCGAACCCCTATGCCGCCCAGCTACACAGCGCGCTTTTCCTTTGCCATCCAAGATGTTTCAAAACGTATCATTTGCTCAGCCAACTTTCAAATCCTGTCTCTTGCATTTCACTCACAAACGCTATACCTCATAAAAACCCATACCAACGTCAGCACAATAAAATGGAACACTTACTACGAGAGAATAACCTTACGGTTCTCTAGGCATAATCCTGTACAGCCAAGCCTATAATAAGCCAATCTTCGGGACCTAAACGTCTTTATATCACTGCTAGATTCAACAGTTCCCTGTTGGTCTAAATCCTTTCAGACAACTACACTGTAATATTCAGCAAGAGCCTAGTAAAAGCAGACCTTTTCAAGCATATGCCTACATTCGTCCAATTTGCCCGCTTTGTAGTAGGCACGAGCCATGTACTGCATCAAAGAGACGTCATTGTAACGTCTGCTCTTGCATTTCACTCACAAACGCTATACCTCATAAAAACCCATACCAACGTCAGCACAATAAAATGGAACACTTACTACGAGAGAATAACCTTACGGTTCTCTAGGCATAATCCTGTACAGCCAAGCCTATAATAAGCCAATCTTCGCGACCTAAACGTCTTTATATCACTGCTAGATTCAACAGTTCCCTGTTGGTCTAAATCCTTTCAGACAACTACACTGTAATATTCAGCAAGAGCCTAGTAAAAGCAGACCTTTTCAAGCATATGCCTACATTCGTCCAATTTGCCCGCTTTGTAGTAGGCACGAGCCATGTACTGCATCAAAGAGACGTCATTGTAACGTCTGAACTTCCTCATGCAGTTGTCGTACATCTGAATGGCCGATACGTATTGCTTCTGTTCCATGTAGATATGCGCGATGTTCACCCACACATCCCAGAAGTCGGCTGTCGCTTCACGCACTTGAGCGAAGATATCGCGAGCCTCCTGAACAGCTCCCTTCTGTGCCAAAATGCAACCTGCAACTCCGAATAAACGCCTTAGGCACCTGACAAGCTGGAATTGTCACCAGTTCATTGCATCATTTGAAAGTTAAAGCAGAAATGCAGTTCAACGGGAAGTTAGATGGAGCGGAAATGGTCGGTTTCATGATCATATCAAGATCAAAGTTGCCAGTAAGAAGGGATTCAATCAAATGGCTGATTTCTCCATAACACTTTTGCAATAATAAATCGACATTAGCGCATCTGCCTCTCACAGCTTTTATCAGTAATAAAACAATGGTGCATATATAAGGTGGCCGAAGGATGTGCAACAAGATGGAACTAGGAATTTAGAAAAACGCTTATCGCCTCTTTTTTTCGGCTGAAAATTCAACGCTTCTGATTCTTGGATCGTCTGCTTTACCCTTAAGGAATAGTCGAGCACACAAATCTACAACTAATGGCCATATCGAATGACCAAAGCAGCAACAAAAGAACTCCTCAAAAATCATTCGTTTGGTTGCCACACAATTCCCTAAGAAGACTTTCAATAAAGAGTTCCAAAAGTAAAATTACAAAAGTAATTTGTCATTTCGATTTCGGAATTGCTACAGAGAGTTCAAAATGGTGTGAAGGCAAATCACCGATTCCATTAGCCGCCCAAATGTTCTTCGGATGCACCTTCAACGCTTTGCTGTACATCATTAGCGCTCGCTCACGATAATCCTTATCCTAAAAATAATTTCATCATAAACTAAAAATTTTAAACAGCTCATGTCAGTGCCCTCAAATTCATTTGCGACAAAATTGAACGAAGTCATCCGGATTTGCAATGAGCTCCACGTTCGAACCTTGCGATTGCCGCTAGTTTTAAACGGTTCCAATATGGTGCAGTTTTAGCGTGCTCTCTCTCTTATGACAACGCAAACATGCCCTGGACGCACACTGTACAGCTTTAAATACAAACCCATTTAAGTGAACGCTCCACACATCGCGGTGTAACTTTCATGAGGGAAACTATTTAAATTCAGCATGGCCATTCATTCTTGACGGCCAAAAACTACTTTTTCGGACAAAAAATGAAGCAGACCTGATGAATCGGAAGATCGTTGAAAGGTGATCATGCGATACATACTCCGAACTCACGTTATTAATAATGAGTGCAATAGCATCAAAACAAACAGCGCCAACCTTCTCGCGTCTTCTATGCACCGACGAAAGCGTCTCCAACCAAACGTTTCCAAGCGCTACCAGACTGTAAGGGTCATTGTGGTACTCGTTAAGTTTCAGTATATACTCGAACTTCTTCTGTGCGGGCGCCCATTCACACTTCGACATATGCAAATTTCCGATCAACGTCCATGCATCAGCATGTGTCTGACTCACGCTCATCGCTTCCTAAAATCAAGCGTATGTAGATTTCTGGTCAACTTCCTCGCCTCCGTTTGCGCCTTATGCTCATCGTTTTGTACAAATAAAAGCTTAATGCTACTGTCGCGACTACTCGCGAGCCGAAAACTGACTCAGTTGGGAGTGAAGCGGAAGAAAAAGGAGCGGTCCAATCGGATACGGAATGCGGCATCGCTGTTCATCGGCATATGACGTTAGTTGGAAAACAAAAAACACACTCTCTACTCGTTTCATCTTATTATCTTTCCGTTCCCGATCTGTCCATTCGAGATCGTTTACTTCCTTCATGTCCTCTTCTGTCCTGGCAGCCTCCGCTTTTATCTTTTGAAAACGCTTTAAAATTTTATAGTACAGAACTTTAATTCGCGTGCAAAAAAAAAAAGGCCGGAATAATCCTAAATTTTGACATATGATCCATGACGAATTATTACGGCATTTTCTTTGAAATCATCGTAGACTGTGGAAACTCAATGCTTATAGCTCAGAAACATATCGCGATTACCAACAACAACCCTGAATCACATACAAAAACTCATTTTGTATTTCCTATAACTGAAATTAATAATAAACCTTGAACCACACAGACGATTCATAGATTTGACCCTTGTCACGTGCCAGACAGCCCAATCGCATATAACCTGCAATTATTCACTCACATTTCCCAGACAGGCTCGATGTATTTATCCAGTATGGGGCTTTATAGCAAAACAGTCTTTCTCGTCTTATACAATGCCCTTTCCACTTTCTTCTCACCCTCTACTCCAAAATGCCACCTTCAGTCTTAGAAGCCTTCAACGAAAAAGATATGCCTAAAATCATACTTCAATTAGGGAACCTGCAATTTCCGATTACTTCAATGATCACCATGGTCGGATTAAAAAATTAGCACCCATGAACGATTTTACTGATTTGCTGCGCTGATAACAGCAAACTGTCTATGCAAACAATCTCTTCTGCTTTGCATACCGGAAAAGAGTGGTTCGGTGACGGAAGTAGATCATCGATATGATAACCGTCATGTGTACTGAGTTTAACATCCATATTCGAACAACACGAACAGAAATGTGTAAAAAACTAATACGTCAATAAGCCCTTCCTTCTTGGGTGAAAACTAAAATTCAAGCTGCATTCTCTTCTATAAACAACCTAATTCAAGACTTAACAAGAAAGCTGGTGCCACCTTTGCGTCCTCATTACCTTTATGTCTCTCTCATGTATGCACTGAAAAAGCCTTAAGAAACGCTATTAGATGATGATCGAAAGCGGCATGAGCTGTGGATGCAAAGGCATATACGGGTTTTCCAGGAGTGAGCGATATCGGCAACGAATACAAAATCAGATTCTTAACCGGGGATTCAGAATCCTAAAAAAAACTAACAAATAATACAACAATTCCGACAAAAGTTTCACTTTTTTTGCAACGGAAACGTCTTACGATCCAAAAAATCAATAACTCTACTAGACTGCTTATGGCGCTTACAATCGAGCAGAAAGAGGAGAACGGGAAAACTGCTCATCCCGCGAATGACACTGCATAAATTTCTGAGACGACGAAGCAGTTTTTTTTTTAAAAAAAACCTAGTCATTATCATTAAGCTCGATCGGTGTTGTTTAAACGAAAATTGTTCTCGGAAAAAAAAACGATAACGAAAAAAATGCTTACAATCAATGTAATTTTGTTTCTCGTGTAGAATGCCTTTGTAGAGGCGTTCTGCGTCATCGAAGAGGCACAGCATTTCCAGGCACCGTGCCAAATTGTACGTTACTGTAGTCTGCAAAGCAGCCAGATCGTTTTGCCCGGCGGCGATATCTTCGGATAGCTTTTGTGACGCTGCCTCGAACGATTCCTATAAGACAAAGAAAAATCTTACACATGCTACATCAACAACTCTTCGTTGTTAAGAGGCTTCCATAATATCAATTTAGCAACGAAAAAGGCTGAGAAATTTTTAGGAAAACATGAATTTCTGGAGCTGTGTGAAACAATCCAGGATTACCAACGCGATCTAATGACGATGACTGGGTAGCTTTAGAGCAAGCGCAAGCTTGATAATTCGGCCTAAACCAATGAAAAACAAAAACATGAAGAAAGCAGGACTGGAGGAAAAATTTAGTGGGGAACGGGAAAGGACCCACAAACTACCCACTTGGAAGTTTTAGCTGCTGTAAAACCCGGATATCTGGAATTGGCCTTATCTACGCGATGGGTAAATATCAAGCAACATTAGTGGCGAAGGGCGAAAAAATAAAGTATATAAGATTATACAGTAATCCCTATGAATTGTACGGCAATGTGGTGGATACACAGTCGTTTAGGATTTAAAAACCCTTGTACAGTTATTCAGAACCAAGTTTTTGCAACAGACTCAGACCTTAGCCTTTTCGTACTGCCCCATTGAAAAGGCCAAAGATCCGATGTTGTTTGTAATTTCGGGAGGAACATCAACTTCGAGTGTGTTTTGCAAGAAGTCCGCTGCTTTCGTATACGCTTCCAGCGATGCCTGAAAATTTGCACTAATCTAAAACCATTTTTATATTTGCGCAGTCCTCACTTCTCGCTCGTAAAGCACCAAACAACACATTTTCGAACAATGATGATGTCAATGTTACAAACAATGTTACTACTTTGTTCGTTTATGTTCCTTTCTTTGTGCAAATCTGGAGCTAAAGTATGCGGCGGCTTGATTTACGCTCCCAATCCGGATACATGCTGCATATAGCTCATTCCACTTGGTGGCATTTGGAAAGTATTCTTAGATATGCGAACAGAAAACTATTCGCTCTGTCACTTCGAATAGCAAACGTTTTCCAACAAGAGGTGCACAATAATGGCGCTGATACTACCATGCGATTTCTCTCAAAACGCCATCACGAGAGCTTAAAATTAGGAGCTTCACAGCCAGAAGTCTCAATCATTGGGCCAAACTAAGTTAATAACGCGCATCAACAACGCAACGTTTATGGTCGATTGTTGAAGCAACGTGAAATCATGACTGCAAGAAAAGGTACCAATTCTTAACAAAGGACCGTGTAAATGAGCATGGAAGGAAAAATAAACAGGTTTTGGAAAACGTGATCAGAATGAAACTCTGAGCATACATACTAGCGTATTCACGTTTGTGCCTAATCGCCTTCCCCTCCCCCCCCCCCCCAAAAAAAAAAAAGAAGACAGAAACAAACAAACAAACAATCTAACCCTTACTTGGTAACTGCTAGCTTCGTTTACTCTTTTTCTTTAGCTTTCGGTCGGTCAGATGCGCCTTTTTGAAGGCACAGATGTGTTCATTTTACTTATTACCTTTCAATATGTCCTCTCTTTGTCACAATATTTTTTTAAAACGAATTAACATGAACACTTATATAACATCCACTATTTCTGCTTACATAGCATTGGCTATACTTATGTGCATATAACTGCATCGTATTTACCCATACTCACGTGCTTATATGATACTAAACATCTCTACTCAAACATTTACATTTGTGTACCTGTGGATCCGAAGATTCAGTCAATTGCGCGAATTCGATAAGTGCCTCGACATCGTCTGGGCACATTTCGACAGCCTTTTTCAACAACTCCTTGGCCTTCCTTCTTCTTTCGGCTTTCTCTTTTGGTTCTGCTGGCTCAGAATGCGCATATAGTGAACCTAACACTTTCAGCGTATCGTAATTCGATGGATATAACTTGAGCACCTTCTCGAAACAAACGATTGCCTGCAGTTAAAACAAGCAAATTATTAAAGATCATTGGGCACACGTAACATCGCTGCTGCATGACCGCACAAAAACTTTCGCCACCATGACTTCGAATCCCCAAACCAAATTTGCGGTCGTTTCGCGCTGTTGATTCGAAACAGAAAAAAATATGAAATATTTTAAAAATCGGTTGAACAGGGTAAGGCAAACGGGAAAGCAAAAGACAAAAAACTCTCTCTTAAATGATCATTTTACTTTCATAAAGTTACTTTCAAATGTTCATCTGTTTTAGACTATAAAACATTGCATACACATACTCTCTGCTCATTGCAAAACAAACTCTTTCACTTACTGAAATAAAATTCTAGTTAAGAATCCTAAATATCCTAAATATCCTAAATATTGTCTCATTTTTTCGCCAAAATAAGCCAATATTTAGGAATGATAAAATATGAGTCGACGATCCACTAAAACATCGATACTGCGGTACGGTTGCTGTCATTTTCGAAATAAACTCGATCAAAGATAACACCGCGGTAGAGCAGTGAAAAGACCTGAGATCGGCAATTCATGTCACTCACTTCAAGCGGTTGATTTTTTGGTCGAAATGGAAAGTTCGAATCCGAACAGATGCAGCTGTGCTAAGCAGGATAGAAGCAGACAACGCCAAACATTACACCGGTGTACGCTACTGCACAGCAACATCTTTGTTGACCGCAAGGGATATAAATAAATGCACTAAGTGTTAGTCAGCATCATTTCAAAAACTCACGTTGTCCAAATCCTCACGATGAATATACATCTGCCCCAGACCGAAATATGGCAAGACGAAATTTGGAGTCGCAAACTGTGTGGCTTGGTAATAATGCTGAAAAAAAAAAACCCTTTCAATGTGGACATCACTGCGCTAGAAGGCATATATATCTGAAATATGAAGCGCCTGACAAAAAATTCATAGGAAGATGCATAGAAGTGATGAAAAAATCGTTTTGTCAGCGGGTCCTTGACATGTTTCGTGAACCGAATCAGCCTGAACTAACATATTAATTCCAGAAAAAATTTTGAGATTTGCCTTTACTTGAAGTAACGCAACAGTATAGAAGTGCTTCTATTTTGGAAAAAAAAAACAACAAACAAACGTAAGAGACGCGAGCGATAAATGATTTAAAAATTTCAACTTCGGCTAACATTAAAGTCGGCAAATTAGCCGATGAAGATTCGGTAGGGTCGTGCATGTGTAATTCCACAATCCTTGTGAAGAATTCAGCGATAATGAGCTTAAACAGATTTTTCGGCAGAACGTTGACAAGGCAAGCCTTCGTGTCACAACGTTTCTGACAACGGAAAAAAGTATCCAAATGCGCAAAAAAAAAGTCGCAGCAAAAACAAACGCAACCTGGAATGCTTTTTCGAAATTTCCTCGTTGATGAAAGCTACGCGCCAACTGATAGCAGCTTTCGGCACGCATCGCCTCATTTTCTGTTATTTGAAAAGCATGCCACGCTAAATGTTCCACACGATCCATATCCTTAACACAAAACTTTGTTAGCACAACAAAAGTAGATAAATATAAGTACCTGTATGCCGCATAACATCGACGACTTCAGGCTATCACAATTAATATTTTCGAACAAAAACGTAACATGCTATCAAGTGAACACTATACAGTGTTAGACGCTCTATATGAAGAACACAGATAAATTTAGTGAGAACAAATTTGGATAGAAATTTTCCCTAAAAAAATATAAACCTGGAAAAGTTTCAAATAGGTTAAATTAGTTAAGTGAGCATAAACAAATGGAAGAAACAACACCTCAAGATATCGATACATTTCTATTTCTTTTTCTTAATCCTCACCCTTCTCTGGCAAATTCATTCGATTTTATGCTTATTACGAATTTGGGAAAAATTGGAGCGTCTTCAAAAAACTGGATGACCTACGAGTCTCGTGATCTATAAGCAAAGTTCCACTGTGGGACATTACTGGTCGCTTAAAAGTTATTTTTTGGGAGTCAGTTAAACTTTGCAAATATTCAACAACGCTAACAAAAACAATTCTCACATTATCGCAACTGTAGAAGAAAGAAATACAAACGTTTCTGTAGAAGAAATGATTGGCGAGATGATTCAAAACGACGGGGTTCTCTTGGTCGATCTGGTAGGCTCGTCCCAACGACTGCACTCCATTCTGTATACCCTCGGCATCGAGATTATTCATATCCAAAATCGCCAATGCTATCAGCGCATATACGTTTTGTGGTTCTAGCTCGAGAACACGCTCAAATGCTAATCTAAAATTAACAACCACAAGCAAATTACAGAACTCTGCGTTATTCGTTTACTTCATTCTCACGAACATTAAAAGCTTCACACTCGAGGAGAGTTTAAAATCGAAATACCAGCACACTTTGTCGATTGCCGTCGTTCAGGATTCCTCAGCTTTTGCGCTTTTTTCGCCAAGCATAGCAAAAAAAATTGCCGTAACAAAGCTGGCAATCGCCGGTTACGATAGAAAAAAAAACAGAAAATTGTTGCTTCTAAGTACCGCGAACATTTTTTTTTGGTTGAAGTCGTAATGGATAAATTATGAACTGCTACACTGTTCCAAAAGTTGTCGCTCAGTTTTCACTGTTCGTTTAAAAATGCTAATGATAAAACATAGAGGAGTGAAAAAAAAATATGCTAAATCAATTGCAGCATGAAGTAGGCAACGTATCGTCTAACGATGCCAATCAAAATGATGAAAATAGTTCATAAATTTTGCATTTCAAATTGAAATAAACATGATGATAAAGTTTCGTTTCTTAATGTAGTAGAAAACGAGAAAACATGATCTGTACCTCTTCTCATGGAGGGTATTTTTCTGCTTCGTTTCGTAAATTTTTCAGCACTTCACAAAAAAAGAATAAAAAACAGCAACAAATTATGGCACTCTGGACGCAACGCAAGTCAAAGAATCTCGCTTTAAGTGCACATACTAGCATTTCTCGCATTCAAAAAGTACTTGGACGTATTACATGTCGCATAACAGCGAATCCAACATGTGAGATTATAACCTACCAACTTATTCGAGAGCTATCAAACCAACAGAAAAAATAGTAACTCTGCAACTGGACAGCTCTGAACTGCATAAATCAAGAATATGGTGGGAGAAGGACGAGTGAAAACACAATCGGCCTTACAACTGTCGAAAGTCCTTTCGGGACCTCTGCGTTATTTCTTTATAGGACCATTAACTAAAAACATTGGACAAAATTAATAGCAGCATTTTTTTTCCGCGAAGCTGATAGTGAAATAAAGAATTAACGAACCTTGCTTTTTCCACTTTGCCCAACTTTGACAAACAATAGCCAATACCGAGTCGCACGTCTGCTGGGCAGTCGGGCTTCTTACGTAGCACACTTTTATAACAGTTTAACGATTTACGGTATTCCTTCTTTTGAAAGAAAATGCATGCCTTGCCCAACATCGCCGGAATATTCTCGCCAACCTAAATGACGCCAACTTTTTGCAAGCATCACCAAGAATATTCAAAGCAATCCCAATTAATTATTTCGAAAAAAGCATATCAGAAGAGAACTGCTATCAAATAAACTCGAAAAAACGGATGCTTTATATCACATTTCGCGATCGTCTGAGCAAGTTCTGATTGCACAAAAAAAAAACGAATATTTCTTTTTATGAAGCTCCAAGTCACTAGTAAATAGCCAAATGGGATATGAAATGCTGGCTGCCCATCAATTTTGCAAAATTTTTCTTCGAACCTTTTTATAAGCGTCCTCTCAATAACGGTCTTCAAAAAATTAAAATGATGAAACTTTAAAGATATACCTGAACGCTTTGTTAGCCCAAATATCGTGAACGACAAAAAAAAACCGCACTAAGGCACTACCACAACCTTTTCAATTTTCATAACAGGACATTCTTCACAGCTGACAATTGAATCAAAAAAAGCTCTGCTTCTCAATGAACGCCGTCAGCAACAAACTAGCACTTATGGAGTAAAAAACAAAAACAGAAGAACTAACCTGATTGAGCACGAAATTGAACTGCTGTTCGGCCTGATCAGTTTTGCCCTCAAGAAGGCAAAAGTAAGCTCGCCCAAGAAGATGATTCGTATCATACATTATAATCTTATCAGCGGTCGTATATAGTAATGTCGCTTTTGTTTGCCACTCCTTTTTCTTCTCTTTGTTCCGCTCTTTGTGACTCTAAATCGGAGTTGATTAAAAGGGATTATATTGGACTTGGGAAAAGAAGAACGACTATCAATCGGCAACTCAATGATGAAAGTGAAAGCAAACAAACTCCACTATTCCGCAATTTCCAAAAGTTCCGATTTCAGAACACAGGAAAACATATACACAAATGCGCCTTCCTGTGTTTCAAAATACCTAGTAAAAAATTCAAAATACCTAGCATCAAAGAATTACAGATAGGCAAAACTTATACCTGCTAAGACAGCCCTCCTCTTCCCCCTCCTCCCTTCTCCTTCTCTCCCAGATGTAATGTCCCTCAAAACTGGGACCGCCTACTATGACTTCAGCAAATTCAGAGTTGACCTTATTTCATTTCACATAAAGACTGTAATTTTCGAGCGAAGGGAGAGAGGAAAGGTATTCGAAACCGTTCAATGCATCAAATGTCAACCATAAGTGAGCGTCGTATAAACGCATTTGCGAATTCGGTTGGGAAACATTACATAAGGCTCAATTTGATGTTGCTCTTGAAATAACAAACAAGTCTGCAAGCTGTAGGTGAGTTATCCATTACTTTTTCGTTTTTTAACCACATCTGAGTTTGCTAATGAATCGAACTGCTTAGAACAGATCAGATCGGTTTAGAAATAGCACCACCATCAGCCCCCCATCATCCAGCTCTGTGGGATAACATATTAGTAACCCAAATAGGCGTTGTTGATAACCACTAGACGTGCCGTGTTTCAATGACTGTATAAAGTAATCGTATTAGAATTACCTGCATAACATAGTATGCTGCTAGAGTATCCAGTGCCCGCATCTGGTCTCTCGGGTATTCAGGATAGTCAAGGTTGGCCTCCGAACCACTCAGCTCGAGTATTCGCACAAAGTCTGCTTCGTTACCACGTCGGTAATACGCCAGCTAGAACCAAGACAAAATTTTAAATCATAATTTTTTGGCGTCACGAATGGAGAGGTGGGTCAGAAGTTTTAATTACACGCATGGGCATTGCCAAAGAAGCACTATTTAACTTCAGTAAACTTATAACCCACTGTTAGTCTGCAGTTACCATTTTCGTAACATGAAAAAAAGCTAATGCATGCTGTGAGAATTCAATTTCCTATAAGTCCGAATTTTTCTTGCCGCAGAGAGAATCAATCCAATACCTTTCTTCCCTTCCCTCCTTTCCCCTCCCCCCATCCTTCTGCATCGCCTCCCGCAACTACTACGCTAAACGATAACATCTGATTACAGTTCGCCATTGTTAGCAAAAACAAATCCTATGGAAGGACATAGCATAAATCTGCACTTAAGGTTGCTTGGTCATCAGATGTTGGACACGCTGCCTCAGTCACTGCAACGACAAACACCTTCGAAGAACGCACAACGCATCCACACAGATATGCAGACATATGGCTGAAGCCATTTCGGTTGCCTCATATACCATTCTACGCTCATATACATTACACAGCAACTCCACGAGTGCAGAATCTAGCATCGCCTGCGGCAATTTGTTTAACGGACGGATTGTAGCAATCCCCAATGATGCACTATCGATCACCGCGAAACTTGAAAGCGAATAATCGATACACTAGCACTTTTAAACTAAAAATTGTATATAACAAAACAATTCTGTCTGCTGACGGCCGACGAACATTCAATCTGGGAAGTAAGTTGGGAACTCCTTCCATCCGAAGTCCTAACTTCCGCGAAATGCTCTAATTTCGGATTCTCGATTGCGCGTCCCTGCTCTCAGAAAATCAAAAATTATCTTAGCACACCATTCGACCTAAGTAAACAAGTGCTGTTTCCACCAGCATCAAAACAGTGAATTACAACAGAATCTCTATAATTTTTAGTCGCATGAGTCCAGAGAAAAGTCCACCTACTCAATAGGATATGAACAAAGCAAAAACTCACCGCGAGATCAACCCAAAGGTGCAGAGCAGCATGTTCGCCTCGCAATATCGCAATAACCTCATTCACATCATCCGGCAATCGATCAAATTCCAATTCAATTATCTCCTTAAATGCGTTTGCAAACTCACAACCTGTACTTCATTCCGGCCCCTTTATCACCCAGCTGGGCACATTTCAGCCATATCAAAAAATCCATTCCTCCACTGCCCTCTCACTTCCATAGAAATAAAGTGTTCGAAGCTGAAATGGTGGTAGCAAATCTATTTACGCTTTTGCATAAACCTTCATAGACCTGTGCCCATAGTGTTTTCGATACGAACACAAACCCATGCTAAGCATCGTACGATAATCCAAGACAAAAAAACAAGCTTGCTTTCCACGAGTACTTTTCCAGAATGCAGATGCTACGCTAATCACTTTGATGTGGCTAAGAAGAAATCGCGCTATAAAATTTGTATCATGGTTTTCTTTCATGCAAGTTGGAGTTAAACCTCGCCCTCTTTTCCCCTCCCTCCATCCCGGAAACGTCCAAAATGGAAATTTCGAGAGTTCAAATGCCGATTAAATTAATCACAGTTCCTGATCGACTTTGACTATAACATATATATGTAAAAATAAATGACAACAGTGCCAACAGGTTGGCACAATATGCGACCCGCGCCTCACCCACCACATGGGCTGATTCCATAAGTTATAAATAACCCACAGTAAATTTTCTTTACGGATAAGAAAACTAAAAAAAAACGAGCATCGATTCATCGTTTAACCACAGTTCCTGATCGACTTTGACTATAACATATATATGTAAAAATAAATGACAACAGTGCCAACAGGTTGGCACAATATGCGACCCGCGCCTCACCCACCACATGGGCTGATTCCATAAGTTATAAATAACCCACAGTAAATTTTCTTTACGGATAAGAAAACTAAAAAAAACGAGCATCGATTCATCGTTCACTTGTTTTGAAATAAGTTTCGCTTCTTCTTATGCAATTTCTTACTATAAGTTTGAATCCGCTAAATAAAAACTGTCCTTACTACTCATCACAAAGAAGAAAGTCCCTAAATAATTTCAGGGTAAGCTGAACTGAATGTAAATAAGTCAGCCAAAACTAAAAAAAAAAGAAGCGAACATCCTCTTCCACAAAAAGAAAAAGAAAAAACGAGCACAGCTTCTAGATTTGTCTTCGTTCATATTTTATTCTTTGTGAAATAAGCAACTTGAAAGTTTCAAAACAAAAATACGTTACTCAACAATGGTGATGATACTTTAACGAGAGAAGGTGTTACTTGCATCGCTTAATTACAATTCGGAAGCTAAGCTACATTTGGCAACATACCCTCTCCATGCACAATTCAGAACAACAACAGCAACAGAATTTTTAACAAAACAACGCGCTAATTAAAATACAAACACTGGCGCATATTATATGCAATATGGTGGAGTATTCATTGCAGTAAACTCCAATTTATCATTTTCCAACCGCTGCTTAACTCGTTCCACTTAAACAATTTGACAGTTCTTGCCTAGATATAATCACATATATAATTTCGGATACGTTAGCATTTTATTTTGTTAAACAGGACGAGATAACACAATGAGACCCATACAACGTTGTGAGACGAACCAGCGCTGCAAAATGATCGCAAAACTGCTCTAAGCATTGAGCGTTACGGCAAATTACAATGACCAATCACAACCTCACCAACAGTCCTCCCGTGCAAAGCAAGTGAACACGCAGCAACTAAAAAGCGGCGCAACATGCGCAGCCTTTTAAAATATGGTGAACAACGCAAGTGGTAGGAGGGAAGGAGGGAATGTGGTCGAGCGAAATACCGGCGATCAAATCGAGCTAAGTGGGACAGACTCGATGCTTTGTAGGGCGCACAAGAGCAAAAAACATTAACAGACTTAAGGAGCTAAGAGCTTCCCCTTTGCTCCACCGAAACGGCGGCCGTCAACGCAACAGATTAAGGAAAACTATTGTGCCTGCCAAAATGATCGGTACGTTGCACCTCAATATTACAAGACCGATATATATAACTGGCGAAAACCGGTGGGATAGGCTGCGAGGGGAGTGGGGTAAGGGGAGGAAAAAGGGAGGCGGGGGGGAGGACGGAGGGGTGATAAATCATCCTCAGGTTCCAAAATCGCTGTGCGCGCTAAACAAACGAAAAAGCATCTGATCATCTCTCTTCCCTCACCTTGAGTGCTTCTCTACGAGGATGGCAGTTGTTAACTTTTTGAAGAAATCTAGGAAATATACAATCACTCTAGACAATGCACAGGACGCACTGGCCCTATCCAAAGACAATTACACACATCATTCCCCCTTCGACTTACTCCCTTATCTTGCTGCATAAGGCGCACTTCACGTATTAAAAAATTACACCTCCCTCTCAAAAACAGCATACCATATAATCTCAAACGGAACCCACAATTAAACACTGCCGACAATTTTGGTCTAACTGAGAATTTATTTCGACCGAAAACTAGTTTCTTTCACAAAGGCTCAGATTACGTTTATTCGAAGTAAGGGATTAAATGACGGAACAGGTGAAGAGGGGGGAGGGGTGGAGGGAGGAAGGTGGCGGCAGTGAAGTTTTATTTAAGATGACAGGGGACAGCCAACAACCATAAAGCATTCCTACGAAAAGAAAACACTAACGCGAAATCATCAAACAACCAATGCATACAATGCAGTCAACAGAGCGCCATCAATGAAAGGTTGTTGATTCCACGATGCAATAATTGCCACAAATACTGTGCGACAATCATAATTAGCCAGATCGCTTAAAGCAGCTCGCTTTGCAGATAATTCTCTTTGATAAGCGGCAGCCAACTCGGGTATGACAATTTCGGCATTCGTTAAACGTTTTTTCAAACTCCGATCCATTACCGCTGAAGTCGATTGATCAAACAACTTTCGTAAAGCGTTCAGTTGTGCAATAGCCCGTTGAAATTTCCCACGAATTCGACTCATTTCTTCTTCAACGATCTTCACCAAATGTTCCGTATCCTCAATCAGACACTTCAAAATCTGGCTTCGTTGATCCTGATTCAGGTTATAGGTGCCTGGAAATTCGGACTGGCCTCTTGTGTCTCCTATTAACTTCATCTGATCTTCACCAGCGAAAGATACAGCCGCGTTGAGCTGCTGACCTGCCGGATGGAACGATGAGCTCTGACGGGCATACAGAAGTCGCAGACGTGCATTTATAATCTTCTCAAGCAACTGTGCGCCGATTCCATTTAGTTGTTCCCAACGTTGCGTGAGATTCCACACGTCCACGCACAAATCCGAAAGACGTCTTTGAACACCCTGACAAATTGACAGCGTCAACTTTCTTCTAACAAGCGTGCACTCGAATACCCCTCCCATCACCCATCCACGCACTCCCCCATAGAGGGTAGCCGAGTCTAATCTTCCGCCGCTTCATATATTTTTCACTGTATTTTTGTGTTCCATGAAACTATACAGTTCCGCCTCCCAAAGAATCCGAGCAAAATTAAGTTCCAACAGCTCTGCGCGAAACTACTGAGGAGTTGCCAGAAGCGGAGAGACGGCAGTTCCTCAAAAATATGCAAGCTGATTCGCCAAAAGACGAGCATCATATCGTCAATCATAACTTCAGCTGTAAATCTCGGCCATGACTACTTTATGAGTTCGTTACAGTAAAAATTAAAGCTAACGGAGAGTTCCTCGTGCAAGGTGACATTCCGCCAGCTGCATTCAACCGATGACTACGCTGGCTCTCTCTCTCACAACGACTTCTTCTGCAGCTACCCCCCCCCCACCCCCCAAAAAATACACAACACTAAAATACCTTCCTCCTTCATGTGCACTCTACTTTCTAAGACCACCGCTGAAGCTGTCAACGAATGCTTACGATATACATATACCCAAAACAACAACATATTTAGCACACATTATCCACAAAGGCATGAATGCGCACAACAGATACCGGATGCTTCAGCAGCTCTTTAAAATGTGGAGACGCGTTGCGTCTACTGTAGACCAATAATTTTCAAAGCTTCTGTGAAAGAAAAAAAAGCAGAGAACTGCAGAAAAAGAAGTGCAATTTAGAGGGAGCATAACGGTATGGATTAGTCTTACTAACCAATTTAATGTTTCTTCTCGCATCACTTTATTTTCATGACAGTTGCGGACACACTTGAAAACTAGGATGCGGTCCGAGGTGGAATTGATTTACCTCAACATTTAGGATGTCATTACGACCCTACCAGCGGAAAAGCTTATTTTTAACATTCAGCTCTCCCCTACGGTCCTAATTAAACACGAACAAAACTGCCAATGACGCCTGCAAAAACTTTCAGAAGTGGACGCACTGAGACCAGCTGCATGAATACTTTGCTAACAAAAAATAGTACGAATCCAAAGCTCATCTTTCAACAGTTCAAAAGACCAGGAACGTGGAAAATTTTGAGCTTCAAGCGATTGTGACAGCATCTGTTTTCAAATTTGCTCTATTAAAGACCTTCTGCTACTCCCCTCCCCCCCCCCCCCCCCCCCGCCCCCCCCCCCCCCCCCCACCCCCCAAAAAATACACAACACTAAAATACCTTCCTCCTTCATGTGCACTCTACTTTCTAAGACCACCGCTGAAGCTGTCAACGAATGCTTACGATATGCATATACCCAAAACAACAACATATTTAGCACACATTATCCACAAAGGCATGAATGCGCACAACAGATACCGGATGCTTCAGCAGCTCTTTAAAATGTGGAGACGCGTTGCGTCTACTGTAGACCAATAATTTTCAAAGCTTCTGTGAAAAAAAAAAAGCAGAGAACTGCAGAAAAAGAAGTGCAATTTAGAGGGAGCATAACGGTATGGATTAGTCTTACTTAACCAATTAATGGCCATAATAATCATTTAAAAAACACTTTGAAACGGAAATCACTGAATGCGCCTATGAATGGACAAACTCCCTCATAACTGCATTCGCAATACTGTTTTTAACTGCCAACTCGACTGCATTTATTTAAGCTTTCATCATGAAGCACAATCATTAATGTGACTTACATTTTCAGTACTGTCCCTTAAAGGGATTTCTACCGAAGTTTTCGGCCTATATGAAGACATCGCCGCCTGCACACCGCCTTCAACTCCGTATTACGTTCACAGTTGCACGAACACAGCTTCTGCACTAAAAACAGAACTGCATGGAACATAGATATAGTTCGCCACTGATTTATGGGGGTATTTTTGTATGCGAACTTGCTCGAGGTGATCTGAGCGGATTCGGTGATAAAATATTCGCGCCTGAATCAAGATGTTTTCGAACATTGCAGCGTATTTTGCTAAATTTAAATGTGCCAAAATATGATTTTTAAAAAAAAGCAAAAAAATAATTTCATTCAATTAATCACACGCAAATGTAGAACCAGTTCAAATCGTCTCAAATAAATTCCACTACAAAAATATCCCTTTAATGCGCTAAATTCTTATACAAAGAGCCCTCTACCAAAAAGTCGATTTTTAGTAGGACTAACCAGGACTAATATGGCAACCTGGAACGTTCGCATTCGTTCAAAAATCGGAAAATAGTAATAGTATATTAATGACAATCTAGTAACGTTAAACCACAATTACCCAACAAGAAACGTTTCAAGTTCAATAATTAGTGTAAGCGGTACATGGGAAGGTAGGGACTGGGATGATGTTGGGGGATAAGGGAAGGTGGGGAAAAGGGGGGCAGGGGAGGGGGCAAACAGTCCTACTTACACCGATAATACCTTTGATCTTCTGAACTTGCCCGTGCGGACCATACCTAACTCACGCGTTAGCTTGATTCTACGAATACTTTGTAGCAACCATTTATGCTCCACTTACCCTCTCCCATACCCCTACGTGTGCATATATATCTCAGCGCAGCAGCTCTCGCACTATTCAATCAATCCCTAAGAGTTCTAAAATAAAACTGTTTATCACCGTCCTCCTCGCACCCCTCACCACCATTCAAGCAGACGCCTGCTTCTCGGCAGTCATTGGCCATCGCACCACAAGTCTCGATCGACGCCTTCATCGACCCCGATTTATTATGTACTCTTAATCTGTCTCCATGAAACCACCACGGACTGCATGAGTAAATGGTGAAGTCGCGATGCGCGTAACTGCTGCATTCTACCACTCAGGCAACCTATTACAATGAAACTATACCTACAATAACAACAGCCAAACGTCTACTGAAATCGTATCTCCAC
>JPKZ01003119.1:161412-186302 GCA_000803305.1 Toxocara canis | reverse complement strand
CGTTCATATGGCTATCAAGGTTGAATACTGCTTAGTCGAATCATTCAACCTCCTTTTTCATGGGACTAAACTAGAAATACTACTTGGAAAACATCTCTTAAAGATTTGGCAAGGTGTACTTTGGGAACTGTCATCATGAAGCAGGTAAAGCATGGTCTCCTTTTTTTCACAAAACCAAAAAAAATTTGAAAAGGCATCAGTTCAATCAGTTCAGTAGTTCAAAAACAGTTAAAAAATAAGGCATCAGTTTGTGAAAGAGGTCACTAAATACTCGATGAGTGCTTCCGTTACAGTTACTGCAAAAAGAATGCGTAGGGCAAATAGCTCCTTTCAGAAATTCAGCAAAGATTAAAAATGCTCCAGCGGATCTTCTGCCCGTATGCAAATTTTTGCACTTCACCGTAACTATTTGCCGTGTCGTTGTATCGCCTTTAAATGCTCGTGTTTAATTAATCGCTAGAACGGAGTAATTAATAGCTATCCGCTACAATTACTTCGTTCTAGCTATTAATTAAATGAACTGTGCATCTAAGTAAACACTCTTTAAGCAAGTACTACCTGTATGCCAAACAGTGCAACTGATTGTTCATCAATGATCAACCAACATTTTAGTATTCGCCGAACAAGTGCATCCCGCACATTTTGAAGGAGGCGGGGGGAAGAAACAAATTTTTTTTTAAACCTGTCGACAATCAGAAGCAGTTTAAAACTGCGGATACAGAAGTGAGAGTGCTTCTGAACGTTTACTGATCGTTTTCGTTACTAATATTATCGTCAACGATCGGAAAATTCCTAAGGGTTTCTTCAGTTCGTAAAAAATTCCCCTAGTCTCTTCGTCACTCCTGCCCCATCTTTTTGCTTCCGTTTCATGCGTTGTTCTTTTGCAGACCATTTCTAACAGTCAGCTGTAATTAACTCGAATGTAGCAAAAAAAAAACCTTCAAAGTTGCAATGAACCAAAGAAGTTTTTTTTCAGAAAACGAAAAAAAATGATTGGCGTAATCGCTATCGTCTCTGTGCTATTGCTGCTCCAGCCATGCACGGTCAGTGCTTATTGGGGATACTATCCGGGAATGGGAATGTATCCGGGAATGGGAATGTATCCGGGTTATGGATACCCGTATTATCCATATGGCATGTAAGTTTTTCGGAGTGATATAGAATTTTTCTCATTAATGAAGCTTTAAAATGTTTGCTCATATGTTCCACACCAGCAGAAAGTTAAACTCTTCAAAACTCATCATTTTTACATTTTGATTAGAAGTCATCAAAAAAAGTCGTAAAAAGGCAACTTAACAGTGTACGAATTAGGAATGGACATGTTGTGTTCCGTAAGCAAATAGGCGGATGAATTTCTGAAGTCCCATATCGGTTGGGTATGCTCACTCTCGGGCAAATGCTTGAATTTCTGAAGTCCGACTTCGAGTGGGTATACTCGATCTCGGGCAAATGCTTGAATTTCTGAAGTCCGACTTCGAGTGGATGTACTCGCTTCCGGGCGAATGCTCATAACAAAAAAAAATCGAGAGTATATTGGCTGAGTTCTATGAGCGACGTTCACACTCCTGCAAGCTAAGGTGATTACGCAAGAACTTCCATCGAAAGACATTCATACTGCAACTGCTTACTTTAAATGAAGAGGAAAACGAAGATCTAGCCAAAAACACTCTCTAATTCACTGTACAAATAAGTTGATGATTTCTTATGAGTCATTATGCTGTTGGCTTACAAATAGGCCGTTTACTAGAAATTAACTCGGATTTTTTTATTCTCCCCTCCCCAGAAGTTTCAAAATCTAGAAAAAACTTTTTGACATCATGAAATCTACGGCATGTTGTTTTCGAGCGCTCTTTAACGGGTTTTTTCTAGGAACGGGATGTTGGGATTGCTAAGATTTGGTTGCATTTCTGAACTGCAAGGATGCTTTTCAGCCCAAAACCGTGGGTCTTTGAAAAGGGGGGGGGGGGGGGGGGGGGGGGGGGGAGGGGGAAGTCCTATTTTATTAACGATGTGCTAGAATTTGTGTGCAGGTGTAAGTGATTGTTAGAAATGCCATTAGAAGAGACTCTAATAGTAACAAAACCGCAACTAAAATACGCTCGCTCGATATTTGGAAAATCATAACTGTTTCAGGTATCGTGGTATGGTAAGAGGAGCGCAAATAGGTGCTGGTATTGGTGGTTTAGTTGGTCTTATCGGTAAGAAGAAATAATTCAACAGGAATTACGCACATAAAGCGTGTTGTCTAATATGCATATATACATACATGTGTTTTTATAAATGATCTGCTTGTATGCGATTTCCACAGTATAAATACATGACTCAAACGTTCCTCCAATAATGAGACAAAATCGATCAGTAATCGAATTTTCGTTCTAGGAAATCATATCACAGCATAATGAAATAAAGAAGTACAGTATCCGTAAGATGTAACAACAGATCAGCATCGAAGAATGGAATGCTTATGCAGATTTTTCAGTCAGAACAACATTTAGACTTGATTTATTCGACTTGTAAGATTAGACATGTGTCTTCTCTGATTTCTTGAATCATATCCTCGGCCCCTTGGAGTTTATCTCTCTTCTCACTAATTGTTTGTGTCAGGTTTATTGGTGGTTTTTCTCTAGTTTCATTCCACTTTGATGCTATTTCTTTAATAAGATTTCCATTTCCATTGTCCTGAAAAAAATTGTAACGATGGGGAGGGCAAGGTGGTGAGAGGGGGAGAGAGAGAGTTCATGTCAAATATAATGCTCATTCAAAGGCTATATACCGACCGGAGAAATTAAACTGCCATTAGGAATAAAATGAGTTTTGTAAGCCTTGTCGAAGAAGTGATCGAACCACAACGCAAAAAAGTGAGTGGTATACGATAGGATGAGTCTTGAAGCGCCAAAAAAAGTCCAGTTCCTCGTTGAAAGATGAACTAGCTTTAGCCAAACATGAGCGAGCGGTTTTTGGCTCCCTCAGTTGAAAACGTAAACGGTCAATGATGAAGTCGTTCGTGCAACATTGCGTGAATGTCTTCAAAACATCAATCCAACTTACTCTCTCTCTCTCTCTCTAGTCGTACTGTGAGGGAAATTGGGTAGGTTTTTAAATACTGTGGAAATCGCATATAAGCAGATCATTTATAGAAACACATGTTTTTATATATATATATGCACAATAGACAACACGCTTTATGTGCGTAATTCCTGTTGAATTATTTCTTCTTACCGATAAGACCAAGTAAACCACCAATACCAGCACCTATTCGTGCTCCTGTTGCCATACCACGATACCTGAAACAGTTATGATTTTCCAAATATCGAGCGAGCGTAGCGATTAATTAAACACGAGCATTTAAAGGCGATACAACGACACGGAAAATAGTTACGGTGAAGTGCAAAAATTTGCATACGAGCAGAAGATCCGCTGGAGCATTTTTAAGCTTTGTTGAATTTCTGAAAAGAGCTATTTGCCCTACGCATTCTTTCTGCAGTAACTGTAACGGAAGCACTCATCGAGTATTTAGTGACCTCTTTCACAAACTGATGCCTTACTTTTTTATCTGTTTTTGAACTACTGAACTGATTGAACTGATGCCTTTTCAAATTTTTCTTTGGTTTTGTGAAAAAAAGGAGACCATGCTTTACCTGCTTCATGATGACAGTTCCCAAAGTACACCTTGCCAAATCTTTAAGAGATGTTTTCTAAGTAATATTTCTAGTTTGATCCCATGAAAACGGAAGTTGAAAATGCTCAAAATGAGTGATTCGACTAAGCAGTATTCAACCTTGATAGCCATATGAACGGGCAAAACACCTTGCTGTAAACTCACGCTTCCCTATCCCTGCCTTTTCTTCACCCCCTTACCTCTTCCCCTCCTCTTCCACAGTTCAAAAGCGATATTTGAACATTTCGAGACAACCTCATATCTGACTAGGTAAACATTTTAAGAATAATGTTCTTGGACAAATGTTCATCACGTTAACCTGTTCATGCGTGCTTGTGAGAAACACTTATGTACCATTCTTAAAGCACAGTTCGAGAAACGTCTTATAAAACTAGCTAGCCTATATATCTGCAGTTATGCTGATTAGCGTCAGATACATCGAAAAGTTAAGCTGAGGCTAATTACGCTAAGGATGAGACTAATTAAGCTAATAACTTCGAGCAGCTCCATTCCGCACGCTGTATTTGTTTAGATCGACTAGTTGCTTCACTTTGCTTAACATAGATTTGCAATTTCGACGAAAGTATGGAAATCCACAAGGTTACCGCATCTCAAGTTACCCATGATTATTTGTAGTGATAAATGTGTAGCTCTATAGTTATCCACGTACGCTTGCAATTTTGTATGCCCATCCAGAGGACGGTATAACTGATCTAATCAATAATGCCAATACCGTATTTTCTTAGCGATTTTTCTTGTGAACTTTGCTAAATTTGACAATACTTGATAATGTCAATACTTGAACTTCTTAGCGAACTTTGCTAAATGATTTATAGGACTATATAACTCATTGCCTAATACTTAAATTATGCCTTATTGTGTCGTAATTGTTGTAGAAAGAACGCATAGGTAATTGATAGCTTAAAAAAACATTACTGTTTACAGTACTTACTCGCGAAGCTCAACTACGGTAGGATTTAGGGTTTCTTAAGTGGAATGATTGATTGCGTAGAGAAGTATGCATATCTGTAGTATTCAGAACTAATACACATTCAGTATTAAAGAATATGAAGTTCCATAAAGCGTTGATGAAGTAATAAAAAACACAACATAGGAAATGTTGTTTTGGGCATGACAAAAAAGCTGTTCACTTATGAACTGCTTCCAAGATAAAGTGGTCAGTCCAAACTGAGACTAAAAAGTACAATAAACTTCAGGTCATCAAGTTTTCTGTGTATTCGATCATCAACATTTAAGAGCAATGACCAGCAATCAAATCAAATATTCGTAGCACAACTGAGCACAACTATCGCCCCCTATGAAACCAAATAGGACTTATAGCTTTCCCAACTTTCCTCGAAAAATGTTCAAGAGAAGTCCGGAACTATATGAGCTTCAAGATTTTAATTAATAGTGATCTCATCATTTCGAAAAGTGAACACCAAAACTGGGAGTATGCAAAACGTTTGGGAATGTACATAAGATCAGAAGTTACCGCCAGTGAGTGATTTAGAAGTAAGATGTAAATGGCAAACGAAAACTGGCCATGAAAGCACCTCTTATATGTTGTTCACAAAAGTGCATTTTCATTTTCGATCATTCTTAGGCGAATTTCGCCAGAAACGCATCATGGGCGGTCGTTGTGTAGATTCAATAGCGCAACGCAACACTGTGTAAAATGATGTAGTCGTTCGTTGAGAACAAAATCGAAGATTGATCGGTCTTCATAGCCTAAAAAATCGAACGCACCAAACCAGTAAACCATTTGACGTCTTCAATGAACGAAACAGTCTCGAGACAGTAGACAAGTAAATTTTATCGGCAATATTTCCACATTTTTTTAGTGGAATTCGCCTTTGACGTCAGCAATACACTGAATAGATGCACAAATAGTGCGAGATCGCCTAAGCGCAGTTCGAACGTTGACAACGACCATAACTGAAGGGAGCACAATAATCGTTCACCCATCGAAGGGAATATTGCCGACAAAAATTTAGGGAAATATTGCCAACAAAAATTTAGGGAAATATTGCCGACAAAATTTACTTGGCTGTTTAAAATCGCCGTTCAATGATCAATAATACGGAGAGCACTAGAATCTACTTGCATATACCAGACCATTTCGACCATAACTGAAGGGAGCACAATAATCGTTCACCCATCGAAGGGAATATTGCCGACAAAAATTTAGGGAAATATTGCCAACAAAAATTTAGGGAAATATTGCCGACAAAATTTACTTGGCTGTTTAAAATCGCCGTTCAATGATCAGTAATACGGGGAGCACTAGAATCTACTTGCATATACCAGGTTGTTCGAATAGCATTAGCCTTCACAGCGAGACAATCAACAGTTGAAATCAGCAGTCTAATGATACTGTCATATCGTTGAGCGTTTGTATAATTAGTGCAGAGGATAGCAGATGATAGCAGAGGATAGCAGAGGATAGCAGAGGATAGCAGAGGATAGCATTGAACCCTTAATAGATCTGTAATAGTTTTGAGCGATGCTATATATCGTTTTGCAAATAATATTGCAAAAATTATTCAAACTTTCACTGATCATATATGATCTTTAATTATGCAAAACATTCTTTTCGCCAAATAAAAATAACTGATTTGATGAGCAAATAAGATTTATTTTCCACCCATTTCTAGTATTCCATTTTAGTATTTCTAGTATTTCTAGTATTCCATTCTAGTATTTCTAGTATTTTTAATATTTCATTCTAGTATTTCTAGTACTTCTAGTATTCCATAATATTCTAGTGTTCCATCCATTCCACCTATTTACAGTTCGTTCCAATCTTTCACTCGTTATTTATAAAAGATGTATATTGTTTCATTAACTTATCGGAAATAATTGCACTGAAACACATACTCCGATCACTCTCGAAATTGTACGGCTCACAGCAAGCAACGTTTTGTTTTGGTCTTGATGACGAGAAGGTTTTACTATTTCAAAAAGAATTAACTGAACTAGAATTAACTGGAATTAAAGAATTAACTGAATTAAATAGAAAGCAAAACATTATTAACAAATTAATGCGAGGAAATGTGGAAATTGTATTCTAAAGACGTATAAGTCTAGAGACCCTATGGCTTATTCCTATGGCTCATTAGAAGCTATCTTAATGAATTGGTTTATGCTAATTATCTAAATGCTTTTTGATTACAAATTCTAATAATCATGAGCTCATAAATTTTAACAAAAAAAACTGTCGAATTTAATTGGCTAATTTTTTTGCTAGCTAAAAATTTATTTCGCTAAAAATTAATTTAATTAGCTTATTGGCTAATCGAATTGACTAAAATAATTGGTTAATTTATCGAGTATTATTTAAGGGCATTTCGAATTGTCAACACAATGATTATGTGGAAGCAAACCATATTCGAACAAACGCATCCTTCCTTACCAAATGATCAATCATTCATAAGTGGAGTGATCAGTTGTGTTCATTTCATATCGCTTTAGCCTAATCGAAAGAATCTGTAATTAGGGAGGATGCAAAGGTAGCTGTAATTTCATCGATCCCCGTATCGATGCAGCTGACAACCATGCCCACGCCTGATTGTTTTGACCAGTTTGGGAAGGCCTAGTGATTAGCCTGCTGGAGATCCGTCGGGGAAGCAGCCGGGAATCCAACGCAGGTCTTCCCGTATAGGAAGCGGGAGCTCTGCCAGTGAGCTAGTGCCCATATATATCATCTTGATCCGACTCGCCCTCGCGGCGTTCTCCAACCGCGCAAGTTGAGGCAATCGCACGCCGAGCAACAGCCATCCCTTTGACTGTTGTAGCTGGTTGTTAATACCACCCGCTAGCTGGGCTGTCAGTGGTATTGTGGGAAGCAGCCGGGAATCGAACTCAGGTCATTCCGCATATAGAGCGAGAGCTCTACCCCTGAGCTGTACACTTTCTAAATTGATCTTAATTTTGAATTGGTCCCGTTCAATATGGCTGATGAAAAAGATCTTAATCGTCATTTTGCTGTTTCACAGTACGCATAAGGAGGTTGCTTTAGCGATTACTTACTTTTTTTGAAAAAAATGAATGAATGAAAATAGCAAAGATTCGTTGCAGCATTATGAAACCTTTTTTGTTTACTGCTTCCTCGCAATAAAAGTAATAATGATTAGCTCGTTAAGATTGTCGTCATTCTATATGGCAGTTGTCATTCTTCGCATCATGAAACATCTTCGTTTCCTTTGCGATGACAAACTAATTTGACGTTCGCTGCTGACCGTTTTTTTATTTGGTCCGTTTGGTCCGTTTTTTATTTTTGCCGGTACTCTTCTATTCATGCCGTTTTCTTCATTGTGATTTGTTTCGCTATTCAACTGGCACAAAAGGGAGTAAGGCTTAATAAAAATTTGCTAATTAAAGGCAAGGCCTAATAAAAATTTTGCTAATTAAAGGCATTTCACAAATAACGCTGAGTTACAGTCTTCTGCGGGTGAAATGTTATAGATCATAGAAAGTCAAATCTTCGAAAATCGGACTTAAATCGTAAATACTAAGGAAGACGTTTGTGAAAGTTTCATTGGTCAAACCGTATATCTGAATTGTTAATGTTAAATAAATCTAAATTTCAATTCAATCTTATTTGATAAGAAAAAAAAACGCAAAACGTTCGAAAACATAAAAATCGAAGGTAAAAGAAAACACTAGGAAACGAAGTCGGAAATTGAAAGTAAAAACGAACAGTAAACCAATACAGTACCTGCAAAAAGTTTCCCGTTACATGGGTACAAAGACATCCCGGAGGGGGGGGAATCACAGGGGGAGGAATTTCATGAGAATAGTAGCACATGAAAAAATTTCCGAAAAACCTAAAAAATGATGAGGTGATGCAAAGAAGAAAAATTTTTCAAAATTCAATATTATCAATTGAAATGCACTACTATTACATTTAGTAAGCACTCTACGCACAAATAAACTGTTAGCATTCGCCATAATCCGTTTTTCATAATAAGTAACGATCGTACATGATTGTAGCAAAAATGACATAAGAGATGCAAAATGATCATGAAAATCGTTTTTGGCTTTCTAGAAATCAAAATACTACAATATTATCGGATATTGTTGCTCAGCTTAGCAGTAATTTTATTACCCCGCGCTTACGTAAAAGTTTCGCAAAAAAAATCCAACCCAAAGCAGAACAGTTATCGCCTCAAGTAAATCCATTCGATCGCACAATCGCCTCAATATTCCCAGAGGATTGCTTGCAAAACGCTATAAAATCACATTTCAGTAGCGCCATTTGTATTCCTAAAAGACGTATGAAATATATATGGTCCCCTCGACTGCATATTCTCCGGCATAAAAATTCGATGAAAATACTGATCTCTAACCTTATAAATGAAACTTACAATACCCGACTAGACGAGTCCAAACGACCGTAAGAGGGAAGCTGTGAGCGCTTCGAGCAAATTGCCTATATTTTTAAATCGCAGTTTGACAATTTCGGATTACTCTTCATAAATGCAAAAAATATTTGAAAACTAGAGCAATTTTAGAAGTAATAATATCCTTTTTCTAAGGAACATGCTAGAAGAAAAAAGCAAACAGATTCCTGTAAGAGTAATTTCATTTTCAATGTCTTTCATTCGAACCACTAAACAACTGTGCTTCGATAATGAGAGTCCGCTCAGAGTAATGAAACAAAAACCATTCCGAATTGAAAACGCGAACACAGATAGAACATTTTGAATATATTTCAAGTTAATTAGGCAAGCAAAAACAATTGACTTAATTATAGCATACTGGAAAATGACGAAAACCGAAACTATGCAAATGAGATTTGCAGTTAAGTGCGACTACTGTAATGGTGAAAGATACATACAGTAAAGCACTTATATAGCAACTGGCCCTATGCGGCCACTTGTAAGTACCCAAAAATTAATTTCCTTCGATTGAAGAATGACGATCATCCGTTCTAAAATTTGCTGCATGTGTATATCAGTGTATGTATGTATGGGTGCATGCATGCACAGCATATTTGATAGCTATTAGGTTCATTTCATCGACTATCGAACAAAGTGAAAGTTCACTGGCTTGAATGCGGAGCCCCAGAAATAAAGTTGCTCTATCCAGTGAAGGCGTCTCATATTACCAACGTGTTTGCCATCGTTTGCGCATCGCTATAAGCATTCGAATATTCAAAACCGATCAGATTGCAACGAATCCTTCGAAAGCAATTAATTAATAATTAGTTCATGTGCATTTTATTATCCGAAATGTTTTGTTTAGATGCAGGTGCGGTGGTCGAATTGTTTATGATTTAAACTATACATGAGTCAACTATGTTGGAGAGGAAGTGTGTTTGAGCTTTTGTTCATTGTGGACGAGAAATGGACTCGTCTGAGGAACAACATTGCATACTCTCAGATAGGTCTTATGAAAAAAAATGAAATATGAAATGCGTATTATATGGGTAGGCGCTCACCGCATGAATACACGAAATGTACCTACAAAGAAAAGAAATTGATACTTTTATGTTGGCAGCAAGATATCATTATTTACTAGTGTTCACGAGTGAGCTTCATTCAAACTCATAACATTTACTATAGGATGACGAATAGAGCGGAAATGTATATTGGCATTTCAAACTGCATAAAGTGACCTTTGCGCCATTTAGGATTAAAAATAGCGGCTGAAAATGGCGAAAATAATTGCCGCTAGTCATGACTATTAAACCGTTGTGTACTTCCTCAGTGAGAACGATATGTGTGAACAATGGAGTCGAGCATATGTAGTACATGCGATTACTCGATAGTATTTTCGGCGAATTTCAGTAACGATTATACAGTACGTTGCAAACGATCATTCAACAAGCTTCTGATAAATTGAATTTACAACGACTAGAATTTTTTTTAAACAAGGATCACGAAAATTTTTTTCATAACCCTTAAAGGATCCTTAAAATTCGTAATCCTCAAAAAAAAATTTCGCAACCCTTAAAAGAAAGCATTAGCCAGGATCATTTAAAAAAACAACGAAGGGGAGCATAAGGATAAGCGATCTGTGCGATTCGCCAAATTTGTCCGAAAGTGCAGAGCAATCATCATTCGCCAAGTTAGACTGAGAAGTGCACAGATACATTCATTAAGTTATTTTGACAAGTGCGTGGGTAAATTCGCCAACTTATTCTAATACGGTCTAAGGTAAATTCGCCAAATTGTTCTTTTAGGTACTTAGAGAAATTCGTCAAGCTTTTCTGATAAGGTGTTTATCATGTCTGCCTGTCTTAATTGATGCCTAACATGAACTGATGCCAAATGTTGCTTTTAAAATCATTATTAGAATGGTTTTAAAAGAACCACTAATTGATCTTTTATCAATGCACATATGATTATCTTTAAAAAAAAATTTCGCCCTTAATATTTAATAACGTAATTAGTGAACCAAATTTCAACCTGAATTATGAGCTCAATCAATTGCTTATAATATTTTAACATTTAAGTGCAATTTGCCAATCGATGAGCTTATGCTTTTTCTGTGTAGCGAATCGTTAAAGCTGCTGCTCCCATATTTTTAAAAGTCAACAACAATAGTCAAAATCATATAAATTAAATTTGTTCGCTAAATTGCGAATCACTGAAGGCGATCAGATCAGAAACAAGTTTCAACGGTGGTTGACGAACCTACAAGACCGATGATTAAAAAAACGATTATGTTAGAGACAGTGATTTTAATACGTCATAACAGCTAATGAGTTTCGTTCAAAAAAAAACTTTCATTAATCATGAACCGAAACTACCTACCGGCTGATCGTCCTGCAGGTATGAGCTGTTCGCAAAAAAAATGGACCAAATAATTAGTGAACGAAACAATGGAGCAGGAACTGAATAACTTGTTACTCGCTTTAACGTCGAGAAACGCTCGCTAAACTTTGCACATCAAAGATATTCTTCATATGAATTATGAAATTACATCATAATAGTTGTGTTTGTTTCGTGTAAATAAAATTTCGCTGGATCTGCATCCTGCGGAATTTGCCTATTACGAACGATACTGAAGTTGAATACGGCCAAATGGTAGAAGGCGAAATAACCAGCTTATAGGCGCTGTTTGCTCGCTTGTTTGTTTGTTTGTTTGTTTGTCTGTTTGCTTGTTTGTTTGTTTGCTCGCAGCGGTGGCTAGCCGAGAAGTAACCTTTTGTTGAAAAATTCTCAAAAGGAAATGTTCATTTTTTATTTACATTATATATAATTTGAAATTTTCTTTTTTTATTTTACTTCATTTATAATTTAACTTAAAAAGATGGAACACATTTGAATCGAGCTGCTCAACTACGTCAACACAATCAAACATTCTGTTTTGACTTCGGAATCAAATATTTAGTAGTGTTTTGCAGATCGGGCACACCGCCTGTTGATCGATCAAGTTATAGTTATGGACCGGCTGCAACGACTATAGGATCATCGGTTTCCTCCTAATGAGCGATTTTATACGTTGTCGAAAATTCATATTTAAAAACTCATGATTGCTATGCTGTGTGTGGTGATAAGTGAGCGTTTATGTAGCAATCGATGAAAGAGCTCAAAACGCGAGTTACCGTATTCGTTGAACATCGAACTACCGTATTCCATGGTTCATTTAGTGGAGGAATTCATTGCCGTTCAGAGTCATATCGGTTTGAAATGACTTTTCAGGTCATCTTTTTTGTTCGATGTATTTCAAGCATGTTTGAGTGTAACTTTACTGTCAACAATATCACTTCTAAGCACCGAAAGTCGAAATAAAATTTGCCAGCTATATATCTAAGACATACCAGCTATATATCAACGGCCAGCATTTTCCTCATGCTTTTTCGTCTTCTCTTTTTTCTTCCACTGTAACGTGTAGATTGTTTTTGTTTATTTTCTTGACGCGTCATCGATATTCGCCGCATTCCTTTTTGAACTGCCTAAATTGTTTCCTTTCATAACAGCACCGCATTTACCGTGTCAGTAGGCAAACGTTGGTCATTGCCCAGAATGTTTTGGTTTATCGAACGGACCCATCGAGTTGTCATAAATGCACGCAGCATGTAGTATTCGAAGACTTATTGATAACATATTTGCACATGATAGTCCGTTTCGGTGACTTGCCCTGTCATCTTCCATGGTTTTGGCAAGTTTATGTCTATCAGTGGAATGGGAGGCCGAGGAGGGAGGGAGCGAGGTGAGCGGGTTGACGAGAATTGGTCTGCGACAGTTCTATTCGAGAACCAGTTTATATGAAACTGAACCAACTGAGGAATGGGTGCCGAGAAGCTGATATGACACGCGGAAATTCCGCTCATTAGACCAGTCAGTCCATAAAGTGGTCATAAATATATTCGTCAAGCATATCACCTCAAAAATGCCACTGGGTCCGCAAGCTGAACAGGAGGGGGACATTCGAGGGCATGGAGGACGAACGGCGGCAGACAATATTTCCAGCATGTATTCGCACATGTTCCATCTCACGTTATCGATTTTTCGATGATTTTTAATCCCTTTCTCCCCCAGGGCGACGAATGCCGCAGGAGTATTGACTTATTCTTTCCCTACTCCCCACTTGCATCACAGTCCAGTCTCTCTTAGCAAAATAGTGTCGTTCATATCCCTATCGCGGACGCGAGTCAAAATTTGAACCATCTTCATTTGCCCTATGCGTGATAAAATTAAAACATCGCATCGACGATGTTCCTTTGACGCTATTCCCATCACATCCGTTACTAAAACATAAACAAATCGCTAAAGTGTAACGACCAAACAATTCGTAACCACGAATATTGCTGCTTTGCATATGCAATGTTAATCCAAGTGCCGACGTTGTGCCTATTCAAACTCATTGTTGTGACTGTATTGAATATTTAATGTCAATCACAGCACGAATGTTATTTTTATAATGTACGTTATTGGCACTAAATAAGAAGCTACTTGGATTCAATAAATGTTCTTCTTTCTCGAAATTACATCGTCGTCTTATCACCAATATCGTCATCTCGTCACCTATTGTCGCGACTACTCGCGAAGTTTGATTGAGTTTGTAGAAGTTTGAATGACGAAAATATTGAGGTAAATAATTTTATAGCAAAGAAGCGTTACATTTGCATTCAAGGCACCGATAACAATGACCCGTGTAGATCAAACGGATTAATGAATGGCTCTAAGGCGAAAGTCGACAAATTAGATAATCATCGGGAACAGGACTGGCTCTAAGGAGGTCAGCCCACCACTCCTATAAAACGGGCAGCAGAAGGCTAAGAAAGAGTTTTCTTGGCTAAGAAAGAGTTTTCTTTCAGAAGTTATGAGGCAGCGTGGAATATTTGTTGTGGTTTGTTTTATCGTTAGACTTGTATTGTTTAATTTTCATTCCATGTAGGTCATTGCCGTTTACTTGCTATGTGAAATGCTACAGTTTCAATTTCTCATTATGCAGCAGAATATTGTACCACTTCTATCGAAGAAGCTTTTGGTTGATAGAATTTGACTTGTTGTGCTTCGCTAAGATACGTAGAAGACTTTACGAGTTTACGATTATAGCGTGTTGATGTGCTATTCCTTCGAGTTTATGATCATAAGATATTGATAGATTATTCCGCTATGCTGAAATGTTCTTTGTGTTTTATTCGTTCGTAATGCGATTGTGTCTACGTTGTTCGTTGAGCCTAACGCACTAATAAAATGCAAGAGGTTTAATTACCCAAGTTTGAGATTGGATAAGGACGGACGTTTGGAAGAAGCGAGACGGTAGCAGTTGTTCGAGTAAGGAGAAGTGGTGCAGGAAAGAGTAAGGAGAAACGATGCAAGAAATCGTCGACTCAAGCGGAAGAGCGACGATCGACGAGAAGCGAGCAGGCCAGTCAAGTCTCACGATTTTCATTATATATTGACTACCGGGTGAGAGGAATTTTTTCCCAACGGCAGTCATTACACCTACTAACCACGTCGTCTCGGCACCCTCCCACGTTATCTCCTCACCTACCTACGTCGTCTGAACGCCCACTCGCATCGCCATCGGAGTCCCTTAACCGCATCGCTACAATTCCCCTTTTTCATGTTATCACCTCCCTTTGTTCCCGCAACTGCCGATCCGCGTAATCTGCCCCCTTCTTTCGACCGCCGTTCATGAGAACGAAGTTAGAAAACGTTCTGTACCGTTTTTTGTCGAAAAACATGTTCCATTCCGAATGGGTCGCATTTGTGCACTTGGAAACATTCCGATGATGCTATTCCTTGCATTCATCAAATTGTTCTCATAAACCTTTGAAAGTTTAATTTCAAACTTCATATTTGTACGAGACTTGGAAGTGGCTTCTTGATGTGACGTTGGATTGTACACTCGCCACTGGCAATTAACCGCAATTAGGCTCATGGACTGAAAATAATGTTTATTCATAAATACAGTAAGTTAAAATAGGAGAAGAATGAAGGGATGAGCTGGCTGCCGATGGTCGGTTTGAATGACTAGTGAAGTTGACAGGCGAAGGCGGCAGGCTCAGGAACTGGCGAAGGCGTGGATAGAATGGCGGAGGGCGGTGACGGAGACGTTGCATAACTTGCACTTATATAGGTTTTTATTGCTAACACTTAATTGTTAATTCTGCTAATATTGTAAATGAGTAGAAAATGCAAATCTTAGACAAAATATTAAAAAAATTTGTCCTTGAGCCGGCTCGATGAAGGATACAACCCCTAAACAGTCCTTACCCTCGCCAAGTCTCACCTCTTCGCAGCAGCAATGAACGAATGAGCCTTCCCCTAGCCATTCATGAATCAGGCTTGCTGGCTTTTATCAATCACTCAAGTAGGCAAGACTGAAAAAAGAAAGTGAATTCAATATATGGGGGGGGGGGGGAGGGGAAGAGAAGAGGTGGCTGAAGCCAAACATTTCACTGCTAAGTTTATCCAAGAGTCGAGGCTTTGGTTGAGGTGGTGCGACACATGACCATAGTTTATTTGAATGTGAGGCTCGATCTTCGTACTTACCGACAAACGTTCACGTGGCTGGCGGCTATCTCGCTTTATTTTCCATCCAGTTTTTCGCTAGTTGCAATGACCAACCAACCTCATAAAATTATCGCATGCGATTGCCTAACCAACCTTATATAATTATAGCATGCATCTGCATAATCCACGACAATTCAGACAGCCGGTTGCCCTGATAATCTGTAGAACGTCAGATGACAGCAGACACAAACAAAAATTTGCTATTGCTGTTCCCCGAAAGTTGACTACGTTGACCAACCGTCCAATATGCCAATTTCAATACCATATTTGATGGCTGATGCAAGACGCATCGTTCTCGCCATTAAGTCGCGTCCCGCTCATCGACGGTGGTTGGTTCTGCTCTATCTTTAATTTCCAGATTCTGGTGGAGAAGAGTGTATATTGCTAGTGGATAGGCTAGCTAGTAATGACCATAGCGTATGTCAGGGCATCATAAGTCGTGCCAAGTAGGATTGATGGCATATTTGAGAATTCAGGACGAAAACGTGATGCGAATGGCCGTTCAAAAATTGCCAAAATTATGACTATTTTTCATCTCATAGGAATTTTTTCTATGTAAGTAATGAAAAGTTAAATGATACAATATGAGGATAACTAATTGTCAATGTCGATTATAAAGGCCTTTCAATTTGTCCTCGTAACGCTTTATTTTTACTGATATCCACTGAAGTGATTTGTTTCGCTTTCGATATTCGCCTTGATAGTGATGATGAAGTTGAGAGCCGAATTTTAAAGATCATCTAATCTCGTGCACGGGACGATAACTTATGCTGCTTGCACTGGCCTTCCGAACGAACAAGAGTGTTGTATGCTCCGCATCAAAAGTTTCGACAGGTGGGAAAGGTGAAGAGGAAAGAGAAAAGAAACATTTTCACTGACACAAAATTGACAACATAAAGACAATGCATCTAATTAGTCTCATTTTATAGCGTTTTATTGGAGATCAAGCGTCTCATGCAGCACCGGGAACGAGGTAACAGCTAATTTCTTGCGACAAGTGAATGTCTTATAAAAATAGCAAAGCTATTGGCGGCTATCGAAGCTTCCAAATAAACTTTTGATATTTGCAAAAAAAGATAAACTGAACGTAGTATCTAAAAAAACCTGCGGCAAAGTTCCGAATTTTAAGTTAAAAATTTAAAGTTAAAAAGTTAAGTTTAAGTTAAAAGTTAAAATTTAAGTTAGCAATAAAGCTGAGAACGACGAATTATGTTGATCTCTCTAAAGGGGAGAAGAAGGGAAGGGAGGGGAAGGTGCGGAAGGTATCCAGGAACTCCGTTTCACGCGCCTATCGCTATTATTTCGAGTTGTTTGTGAGGAAAAAAAAACGGAAAGACTCCAAACCAGTATTTCCTTATTCGAAATCATTAATCTTTGATTTCAGTCGAGTTTTGTATTTTCATCGTATCGCTTATAGTGACTATATTCGTTATGTACAAAATAACCCAACCACTTCTAGAAAACGCAATCCCAACCGATCGTGTACGTTATCCGTTTAGTTATTTATGAATAGAATGGAATTAACCTGATGCACAACCGGTATAGCTGTATTGATTAGACGTTCACTCATTAGTATTAAAAAAACCTGTTAGCTGAACTGATGAAGGTTCAAAAGCAACGAGCGGCGTCATTCAGAAGCTTTTAAGAATATAAGAGTATTAGTCAAAGTGTTTGGTTGTTAGCTTTCTTTGTAGGAGGAAGGCAGGCGATAGGCGTCGTCCAGAAGCAATCTGTAATTTCGATATTCTATGCAGTGGATAAAAAAATACCAATAGAAGTTTTTAAGATACTGTCGTCTCAAAACTAATTTTGAACATGTTTCACATTATTAAGTTTTCAGTATCGCCAAACTCTAGGGAAATGCTTTTCAGCTGATTGCCGCTAATAATATTTCGCCGCCGAACGTATCAGAAACAAACAAAGCCGAGCATAAAGGCCGTTTAAGTGATCAGTTATTCGTGATTTATGATTATGAAAATTTTCAAGAGACAATGCGAAAGTGAATTTTCGTAGTGTAATTTGCATATAACATATGAGTTGTAAGTTTTAAAGAAAAACTCTGCAACTGATTGCATATTTTCGAGCAGCAGAAAATGATCGGCTAACCAGATCTTCAAAGAGATGAATATTCAAAGCGGAAATGTTTTTGTTTAGTTGTGGTAGTGCTTAAACGATGTCACTTACCGGCTACTCGCTTGGCACAACTTCTTACAACAAACTTTGGGCACTGTTCGAAAAATCGCTTCGACGAAAGTGCATCTTTTTATTGCAATAATTTCCCTACATAAGAACATTCTAGAAATGTCAATAATAATCGAAGTATATTGTTGACATTATATCGTTATTAAGTAGAATTTGTAAGCGATATATCGAAATCTTAAGACGTTTGCTTTTGGTGAGCGACGGATTGCTAGTCGATCGAGTAACTCTTATCTTCCAATCAACATATCTTCAGATTAAACCTGCATATTTTCAAAAATGGTTCCAAAAAGATGCCGTAGATGTCAATAGTACCACCGAAGGGGTACCAGAAAGTACAACCAAAAGTGTACGAAAGAGTATAAACGTTCTCGTCGACGAACAGGTCTCCCGTTCAATTGCACACATTTATGTCCGTTCAGTATACACTGTTATGAACCGTTTTTAAATACTTAACTCTAATTTTTAAGTTTGCATTTCCTTTTTTTTCAAAGTGTAAAAGTTCCTCATTACCCATTTTTATTATTTTATTTAGCCAACTAATCCCTCTGTACGAACAAGGTTTTTCGTTCTGATGGTGATCTGCGCATAATCTGACTGCTCTATAATTAGGTCCGGAATAGAATCGTTTCGTCAGTTTTCGATTATGTCAGCTTTGTGAGAGTTTTTCTTCCTTAGCTTTTTTTCTTATTGTTTTTTTTTCGACTTTTCTCCTTGAGGTTTTTTTCCTTTTCATGTTTGTTTGTTTTTTCAACTTCCTTAACCATTCGATGTATCGTAGAGCAAGCAATATGAGGCATGACGATAAACATAACGTTAACTCTAAAAAGAAATTCTATTAAACTGATGCTGAAAATTAAGTGCATTCACTGCATAGCACTCATTTGCCATTTTCTTTGCAGTGAAGATTTAGTAATTTTCTTTTCGTTGAATGCATTCCTATCATTGAAATGTGCGGAATTGGAGGATTGGAAAAAAAACCGGAATATTTTCCAACGCAAAGAATCGAATGGCGCAATTATAAGATAGGAGGATTAGCGAAGGAGGATTCTGAATTTGCATAAAGCTTTTCGTATGAGCGCCGATCATGGTGAAAATTCGAGACATCTACATTTACTTGCTGATGATACGTTATCTGCTAAGAAAATGCAAAAAAACAAGTTCGATAAACGATGCCATGCTATAGAATATGTCGAAAAAACGCGCATAAAAGTTAAAGTATAAAGTTATGAGTTGAAATAGTATAAGGTTAAAATGTATATTTCTTTAACTTTACAAGTTTCTCTTTACTTAACTTTAACTCTTCTCTCTCTTCTTTACGTCTACATCACCGAACAACTGCAAAATCCTCACAAGATGTACGCACAATGGAATATGCAATCGAAGAAACTCCTTTATCGCGCCTTAACCTTGAGATTGACCAAATTTGCTAGCAAAGAGGAAAATAGAAATAATGTTTTGAACTCGATATGCAAAACAAATGCATTGTTTGTAGGTAATCAATTTGAATGGAACTCATTTAGAGAACTTATCACTACTTCATTCACTTGGATCCAGTATTATTCTCATCGATTTGCGTTACATACAACTACTTAGCGGTAAGTCAAAACGTATGTAATCTTCTGAAATCAAAGCTAAGAAAAAAATGTAAATTAGCAACTGACAAAAGAACATTGTCAGGGGGTTGGGGGGGGGGGTTGTATCATGCGACAAGAGCCCATTTCTGTTACCCGGATATCCAGCATTACCAACTCGATTAGAAAATGTCAAAAATTGCTACAAGTGGAAGTAAATGAACCCCCCGTTTCATAGTAAATTACCAGGTATAGTAGACGGTTTTAAAAAATCAGAAGCGGAATGGAAGATAGGAGAGTGGAGAGAGAAAAGAATGAAGAACGCAAAATTTAGGTCCTGATCAATAATCGCTTAAGAGATTTAAAGAATTCGAAGATGACTATCTTTTCCTATGTGCTTTTATTTGCGTTTATTTTTCGTTTATAATATTCATTTCAATTTTTGTCTTCAGTGAAATATTTCACTTTTGAAGAGAATGAATTGGAATTGAAATGGTTTTTTTTTCGGATTCAACATTTTGGACTCAATAGGACTTAATATTTCGAAAATTTTAAGAATTTGAAACGGGCAAATTCTCACAGCGATCTGATTATGGTGCTGGTAAAATGGATGATCTAAGAGAGAGCGATACGATTCTCTTCGCTTTTATTGCTGATCAACTTCATAACGTTTCCGCATTTGTAAGTCAACCGTTTTCAATAATACTTTACAAATGACAATTTTGCTATCTTTTCAAAAAAAAATTCCTTTCAATATCGATTCGTCCGAAAAGTTTTCATTCACTTTTGGATGAAAATACTACTGGAATATATTTGTCACTTGTTTCAATAAATGTTACTTAAAGTTAACTTAAAAATGTTGAACATTTAGTACTACGATGCAGATCGTTTTTCGAAAGTTTAGAGAGAAATCAGCTAATGTCTCAGTTTTTATCTATTGTATGCTATATAGATCATCGATGTACCGTCTACTTTTTTTTTCAAAAAAATAGTTACGTTTGTTTATAAATCGTATAAATATTAATTTAATAAATTAGCTTAAACAATTCATTAATAACTTATGACTATTAATAATAAAAATAAGAAACAAGAAATCAAAGTAATTTAAAATATTTTTTAATAGTTCTTTGATAATTGTGATGAATTAACTTGAATAAAAATCGATGCAAAAAAAATTTAAAAATCTAAATTGTCCATCTGATTTTCTTATATTATTTATATGAGAGGATCACTATACTTTTTCAAAGTATTATGGAAAGAAAATTCATTCATAATGTGCAAAAAAATTTGAGTGCGAGAACAAAAAAGAAAAATCGGCCAATTGAGAAATTTTTATGAGATTGAAATAAAAATCGCTTTACTTTTCCCATAAATATATTTTCACATTTAATATTCTCTATATTGTATTAGATATTTTCTTCCTTTTCTTATGATTATAACACAATTTGTTCTTAAAGACCCTTATTAAAAATTTTCAGGTGTTAGATTTAGTGAAAAAAAATATTTCATTTGAGCTTGATGATGAGGAGGACAATATTTTATTAAAAGAATCTCGACCAAAAATACGTCTTATTCGATTTGTGCGATCGTTAAATGATGATTTTTTTCAATTTACTATCAAAAATACGACAAGAATTATCCCAAAGTAGGTGTTCATTTGTGAATGCTACTTTTTTTTCTTTTTCACTCCCTATTCCCCATCATAGCAATATATATACCTGAACATATTGGGCAAATGATTAAAAAAATGATAGCAAACTTAAAGTAGTTTATCAAAATTGTGATAAGCAAAATCATGCCATACCATCTTACCCCTCAACGATGGTGATAGAGGCAAGCGGGTAATTTTTTTTTCCGATCTGTAATAAGAATTATCGGAAATCAATATGGAGTAGGGGCGGGGGGGGGGATTGGGTTGAGAATATCATATTTATAAAATAAATATTATGGAAGCAAAAAAAACAATTCTTCTCAATTTTTCTCACGCACAGCAATCACTTTGTTCGATTTAGTTCACTCTCAACTGCTCCAAATCTTGTTGTCTTTTTCTCTTTTCTCGTTTGCGCTTGTGATGTTTCGTTTTTCACGAGTTTTCTTTTCTTATAGGCCTATATGCAAATGTGTGACAATTTCTCTTATGCAAATTTGCGTGATTAGGAAATTTTCATTTATAAACGTTTGAAATTGTTTCATCTCTATTGTTTATGATTGACTTACGATCATGGCCAAATAAAAATTGTTCGTTCGCAACAGCGATTAAGCTCTCCTCTTGGAAGCTTTAAAACTTAAGCTTTAAGTTTTTAAATTTTTAAAGCTTTAAAAATTTCGATCATGCAAAACGTTAAAAGAAAACCTTGTCGAAGTTAGGTGTACAAAATCCAATATCATTCGTTTCGATCTTTTCTTATCATGAATGAACTTATCTTATCACTAAGTTCATTCATTGGCTTCGATATGCATGAGTAGCTAATTGGTGGCGTATATTGAAAGAGGTTTTTACATGGGAATTTCGCCTATAAATGCCACCACAACATTTCCTTTTCGCTTGATGCATTCCGAGTGCAGTCGATGTTTCGTAATGTTGTTTGATGGTGGCCGACAAATTCAGGAGCATTGAGCCATAAATAAAACAAAAAAAGAACTAAATTATTGCTTTTTAGCATTCTTCTTTGACGTTGACGGAATTGTTTATTTTTGATGTTGGTGCTTTAAAAAAAAGACATTTAAAATTATCTTCTCAATTGTCTTTAAAATTATCACCCTAATTATCTGCCTTAATTATCATCTTATCACATTCTTTTATCATCGTTTTTCTTTTCAGATTCGAAACCGTTCAAGCAAAAACTAACAATGCGATGTTCCAAATACCCACGGATTGTTCACGTTTTGCTTGGCTTATGCTTAGAAGTAAATTTATCAGTTGCGATCACAATAGAGCACTTAAGTTCCGAGAGGAAAATGCGGAAATTTTTAATCGAAAACCATATATTGATCCCAAAATGATTATTTCAATGGCCAAACTAAGGGATTGGGCGATCGATCATGGCGCAACACCAATGCTCTCAAGTGGAACACTACTTGGCTAGTCACTCCAAAAATCCTTTTTTTTTTCTTTGCAATTAGTGTAGCCTTTCAGTTTGAGAGAACTAATAAAGTTGATCGTTCCAGTTTCTAGTTTCTGTTCTATCGCCGCCCTTCACCTCTCACCTATCAACTCCACCTCTTCTACCCCCTCCTCAATCCTCGCCTCTGTCTTCTTCCTTCATCCCATTGAGATCCGAATGGATCACTCATGAAATTTCATACATTAGATTTCATAAAAGAAAATTTCGTAAAATTTCATAAAATGTGAAAATTTTAGATGCAAAATGCTAAAAATTTCAGGTTTAGATGTAAAAAAATGTAAAATTCATAAAATTTCATAAAAAATATTAGAGTACAAAAAAGTCAGATGCGTTACACGTTTAAATAATCGTCTGGTCTGATTCAGTGCACGAAAAGATGTGGGCATATATTCTTTTGGTTTCTTTTGTATCTGACGACAACAGATGGGTACTTTTATGGTTAAGTTTGATTTGAATATTTTATTCTTATCGTTTACGTGCTAACTTGTACGTATTAATAAACGCAGCGATGTGACGCTTATTCTTTTGAAGTCATCTATAAAAGATTAAAAAAAATTTTTTTTTGGGGGGGGGGGAGGAAGGGGGAGGGGGAATAGTGTGATATACGAGAATTAGAGGAGGAGATTTGTTGTATTATATATTTACTGCTGTTTTCTTACCTCGAAAATAAGCTCAACGATTCAACATTTTCAAATGCTATATTATAGGCTGGTTGAGAGAATGTGATATTATCTATCACACTTATGATGTCGATTTCGCCTTCTTTAGTCATGAGTACTATGACGAAATGATTAAGGACATACAAGAAACGACTTTTATGCAAATGAATATGCGATTAAATTTTGTAAGCTTTTTTTTGCTTTTTATTTTACTTAAGTCAGTTCTTTTCGATAAGCTTATACGTTTATCATTTTCTCTTGTACACGTAGCGAAAAACATCGAATTATTGACTATTAATGACTGTTAATATCTGGTAATATACTGGCAATATTGGTTTTTTTTTACTGGTAACATACTGGTAGTATAATATACTGATAATACTGATAATACTGATAATACTGATAATACTGATAATAAGCTGGTAAAATAAAAATATACTGGCAATATAATATACTGGTAATACTGGTAATATACTGGTAAAATAAAAATGTACTGGTACTATCAATTGAGTGTTTTTTTTCGAGCGACTTTGTTCGGGTGCACGAAATCAAAACATCGACGTAGGTAATATACATAATTAGTCGGCCTTATTCACCTTTATCTGCTATAGCAAGCGATCTTACTGTTTTCGTGGAAAATCAACGCTTTATATCAGTTACCTTCAACGAAATAAATGACACATTTGGTACATAATGATATGCATAGCGAGTTTTTTCGCACTCACACACATGCCGGCAACTATGGACGTACAATAAACGGTTGGCACATACAAGGGGATTTTTATTCGTGGCAGGTGTAGGTCTGGAAATTTTTTGCTTAATTTTTTCACGGCAAAGTTTTCTTATGGGAAGTGAAGATGACTAGTGTTTATTTGTTCTATAATAAGGAGCGCAAGGATATGATTAAGAGTGGTAATTTAAAGAAACACTTTAAAGTAAGGACTTTAAGTGTTCTTACTTTTAAGTGTTGAAGAAAGGACACTTTAAAGAAAGTGTTCAACAATACTAGTTTTCCAATACGTTGGTTTTATCAAAAGACCGAAACCATGAGCATAAGGGTTAAAAGATTCACTAACATCAATTGCATGAGGTAGTTCACTTTCAAGCGGTGGGTAGGGGGAAGGGGGTGGTGGGATGGTGGGATGAAGTGGAGGTTGTCCTTAAACGCAGCTCTCGAATAACATCAAAATCAGTAATCTTTACTTTTCAAGAGCAGCCTATTTTTTTCAGCCCGAAGATCTACTTGAACTTAAAGTTTTTATGCTTCATAGAAACGTAGATATATTCTTCATATACAACAATGGCACCGTTTCGTGGATTGGTGGCCTTGATGGTACACAACGTTATAGGTACATGCCTTGGTTTTGTTGCTTTCGTTTCCATTTTTCATTTATTTTCATTTATTTTTTCATTCATTTCTCATTTGTTTTCCACATTTTCCATTTTTTTCGCATTTTTCACATTTCCACATTTTCTACATTTGCCACATTTCTCATTTATTTCCCTATGTAATTGTTTGTTCAAGTTTCATTGGTTATCGCGGAACGTTCATTCAGAATTTGAAATGTCTTGCGGTAAACGCATGACTTTCATTCCACTTTTGAGCAACGCATTTTCTTATTGCTGAAGTTGCCCAATATCTCTTTATCGTTCATTCCTCCCATCCCCCTCGCTTCCATGCTCTACCGTTTTCC
>JPKZ01003119.1:140285-154817 GCA_000803305.1 Toxocara canis | reverse complement strand
AGGAGGGGGAGGAACTGGAACGCCAGGATGGGAAAGTGGAGATCGAGAGTGAAACTGGAGCTCATATTTGTCATTAATAAAATTACACGATTACAACTCAAATCACAACGGAACCGATCTTGATCGACATGATGCTATTTAATCGAAATTAATTACCTCTAGTATTGTGTGTGACATAACATCAATGGTGATGAATTTTGATGTACGACTAGAACAGAGACTAATGAAGAGTAATCTTAAAGTCTTAAAGTAATGAAGTAAGAAACCAAATGAATCTTAAAGGCATTCTATTAGTTCGAATGAAACATCTAAAGGTCATCTCGTTCGCATTATAGTGTAAAGGTATAGCGTTCGATCGAAATGCTGAGTGGAAATGAGCTATTTTTTTTCGTTTCGAACTACCCTTAAAGTTCTTTTTTTCATTACGAAATTCGGTGTTCATCTAAGTGAGGAAACCGTTTTTATTTTTCAAAATTTTTAAGAAAACGGTTGAAATTTAAACAAAACGCAATTTAGAAGTGCCGAAAAAAGAACCAGATATGTTAAGCAAGAAAAAAAAAACACAAGCGGGGAAAATATCGAGCAAAAGGGTGCAAGATATTTAGTGCTTACCCAATTCAACCGGATTGCATACGATGACAGCATCGGCTTCTCTCAGTGCCTTGATGCATGTTAGATTCTTGCGCCTTATAGCGTTAACCAATGGACTATCACCCCATTGATCTCTACAAAATGAATGATGGCTTAAAAATTGTTCAGTTGGTCATAAGAGGAAAATTCATTTAATTTTTTTTCAGTGTAGAATTGAAATAACTCGATTTAAATGAACCTGATTAATGTAATAAATTGAAATAAATTGAAATGAATTGAAATAACATAATTGAATAAATGAAAAGTTGAAATAATTGCGTAAAAGATGTTCTGCAGTTGCAGATTGCAGATTTGAGAAAAAAAAACATTACTAAACATGAATTTAAAAGGATTATAAATTCAATTTTCGAAATCAGCAATTGCTAATGGACTAGAAAAGAAGGCAAAAAATGGAGAAAATTTTGCAAACAACGGAAATGGATAACTTTTTTTTTCACTTTTCGACAAATAATTTCTATCGATTTCTAGTTCTTCATTTCCTTTCCATCTTTATATTAAAATAGATAGCTTTTTAACAGCGCTATCTGTAAATGCGTAGCCAATGTTTTGTTTTGTGCGAAAAGCGTAAAACATCATAGATATTTGATGGGCACTTATAATGCATATGCTTCTTGTAATTAAGATGCTCAGCTACATATTAGTAAACTGATAAGCTGCCGGATTAATTGGTTAATTAATTAATGGATTTGTGGACTAATGGATTAAGAAGAGCTCATATAAGAACAAAGGAGAGGAGAAAAAGTATGCGAATTTCTTTTCTTCGTTATATTTATTCGTTTGATTTTCTTCTCGATTATTGTTTGTGCCGTTCATTAGCGCATTATCTCACGTTTACAGGAATATGACCTCAATACGAGTATAACTTTATGTCTACTGAGTATAACGACTATCGAGTACGACATAAAATGAGTGTAACTTTATGGAATGGAAATGTCGGCAAATAAGAAATTAAGTTCAGTTCTATTATTCATTTGGTCGTATCTCGTTATCGAACATACCATTGTTATATACGTAGAATTTTTTTGTTGACAGCTTTATATTTTTAGGTGTCATTCGCACCACTATCGATACTGACTGTGATCTTTGGCAATGAAAAGTATAATTGAGCAGCCGGGAATCGAATCCGGATTCTCTCGCTAAGCGGGCGATAGCTGTAATCTCTGAACATTTGTTATACAAATATACCTGGCATGAACGTTTGCGCCATGTTTCAACAGGTAGAGTACAGCATTTGTATGACCAGCTGCAGCCGCAACATGTAACGGTGTCCTTCCATTGTAGTCTACAGCAGACAATACCGCACCATTTTGACGTAAATTCTCAAGCAATTCCACATCACCATTTCTAGCCGCATGGCATAGCAACGGCGGAAAAAGTGCATTCCTTAGCAATTGTACTTCTTGAGATGAACTAATTCGAAGAAAACTGGCTAGTCGAGGAACTGAAAACAAAGAAATGATCATAAGCAATTGTTTTTGGTACTAATATTTACGCATAACGTATAAGGTTTAAAGTAAAAACCGGCAACGAAACAATTGAGCATGAAAAAAGCATTATGCTACGCTTCCGTATTTCAATGTGAGTTTAGAAACTTAGATTGTCTATTTTTGTGATAAAATTCAATTAAGAAACTTTGGTGTAATAAACATTTCAATGAACGGCGTAACATGCATGATTCCGATGAATAAAGCGAAAGAAACTTATGTGACCTTCTTCTTATATGAGGTTGTTATTCTATGGTGTTGATTGGTTCAGGGTAGAAGGACCTGAATAGTGCCCTTAAGCGTCGGTCTTTGGACTCTCGATGGACCACGACAAGCACAGGCTCCGTTAGTGATTCAAATTCATGTACCGCTCATAGATGACGTTCGCATATATACGCCTGTCTTACCATCACCATGACACACATACACACACATACACACACACGTACACATGCACACACACACACGCGCACACACACATACACACGTACACATGCATACACACACAAGCACGCGCACATACACACACAAGTACGCTCACAGTTTTCAAAATATTGAGGCTTCACTAAAACGTGCCAAAAACATAGCAAATACTAATTGACTGCGATCACTTTTGTTCCACCATTTGTTTCGACATGAGTCAAAAAAGTCGTATCAGAAATTCGCTAACTGATCTCGAGATCATGAAGAGTTTCCGAGCGAGCGACAGTCATTTCACCACGAAGATTATGTTGCATCATCTTTCGCTTTGTTGGCAAATCCCATTCATCTTTTCCAATAACATACATCAGTTTTGTCATTGCCGCTTCGATAGTCATATCAGCACCCGAAATTACACCAACATCATAGAGGATCTTAACAGTATTCGAACTTTAGTTGGCTACAAATTATGGTATATACATCAAAATGGTAAACACAAATAATGGTACATTTGAATGTTAGGTATAAGACTAGAAGACTATAACTGTAAGAATATACGACTATAAGACTATAAGAATATATATCGAAGACTATAAGAATATAAGACTATAAGACTAGCTAGAAGACTTGTAAGTTATATTAGGCAATTTTGAAGAATTCTTATTACTATCGATGAAGCTATTTTAATGATTTCTTCGTTATCTTTTTCTTTTTTTTTGAACTGATTTATTTCAAAATAATATAGAAATACGATAGGCTAATTAATGATAGCCTCGATGCAGTCTTTTTTACAAATGGGCATATTACCACTTCCCCCACCCATTGGCAAATTTTATAGGTCACTTATTCCTAGAGCAAAATTAGCGGACAAACTCATTAGGGCAATAAACAACAGAAAAGATCTACTAATGGAGACTTTCAATGATTTACATGTAGCAAGGTTGAAGGTGGCTGAAAATTTCACATTTTTCGGCCGCTTTTCTTGAATAACATCCAAAATTTTCTACGCATCCTTTGAGAGTTGAAGTAAATTGATTACTTCTCAACGAGAGTAATATGAAGTGACAGTACTGGTTCCTTACCGAACTCGACGGACAACATATAAAAGAAATATACACTACAATGATATACGCATGCAGGTATATATGTGAAATGTGTCGAAAAATTCGCTGGTAATTTAGGAAAATTCTGGTAATTTTGAACCGCTAATTAAACCGCGATCTGAAAACTCAAATAATTCTTCAGCAAGCGTACATGAACAATGAACTTAGACATTGAACTAGACATGTCCTTTCGGTTAAAACGGATATGATTAGTGAGGTAACGATCGATAACTGGAATTCGTTCCGAAAAAAAAAAGAACCTTTCCAGTAAAGTATGCTTCTTCGACCATTCCGCGTAGACACTGCGAACAATTGACGACGATGCAACCTCGTTGAACCGCTTCACGGATTTCGGCAATAATATCCGCCCTTCGAGACGGTATATTCCCACATCCATAGCTTTGTAACACAACACCTTGGGTTGGAGGTTGCAGAGCGGCTCGAACCTGTAAAAAAAAAGGGGGAGGTTATACTACTGCTCGTACCTACGAATAAGCCTTACGGGTTTTTTTTTCAAACTGAAATTCAGGGAAGTGAATGGATGAAAGAGGAATGATACTTGAGAAATATTGACAGTTTAAATCGCAAAAACAATTGTTCACACTGGCATAACGCAACTGTATGGTCATAGTCATTGCGATCCCTTACACATATTTCTTAAATAGAGCCTGCAGAGAGATGAAGTTGTCACCACAACATGATAGCGTTAGGTCACACACTTCCTCATTCACTTCCTGTTTTGTAGCCGATTTACTCAACAAGAGCAAACTTTCATCAAGCTCATGATATTATAGACTGGACTAGCCTAGTGTCGAGTATTAAGTGCGTATTCCAGCTTTTAGCAAGCATTTAACAAAAGCGGTTAATCATTGCGATGACCCACCAAGAGAAACTGTTCCTTCTCATCAGTTTATAATTTTCAGTCTTTTAGAAAAGATGCGTTCAGTCTCACCTCAACAATTATGACAACAAAAAATGAATTATGAAAGACAATAAAAACAACTTGGATTAATACCGCTGACGTATCAAAAGATATTTTTCTTTAATAATTTCGCCAACTTCCTACCTGAATCGTTAGATCGTTGGCTATCATTTGAGATCATCATGAAATTAAAACAATCAATGAATTCGTTTCCGTTGAAGTTTCATATTTATATTTGCAATATTTATGTATGATTGCAATGCAAATTTATTTGCATTGCAATTATGGTTTGCGTTGATTTATGGTTTATGGTTTATGGTTCATTACGCAAAAATTGCAAATTATGGTTACAAAATGTATTGTTGCAACCAGTATACATTGTTGTCTATTTTAACTCACTAACCTCCACCCCATATGCAAAAGGTTGTGCTCATCACTTCAAATGTTACGTTCTTCTTAGCTTACGTCTAAAATTGTTGAATTCAACAAAATAATGCCTACTGCTCGTTACTCTTTCAAAGCTGAAATTTTCCTCGATGAACTGACACTCCCATAACGTTATGATCAAAAAATTTTATGCAATGCGATTAAATATACGATTAAGATTTATTGCAATATTGCATTTTATTCGTGGCTTTTGCAACATTAAATTTCTCAAATGCAAAATCGTTTTGCTAGTTTATAGGCTATGCACCATAGCGAACTAGCGAACTAGCTGATTTCTTCGACAAAACAAGGACGGAAAATGTTGAATTTATAGCAAGTAAAATACCGAATTAATTGACATTGATGGAAATATATGTAGAAGGCTGACATCACGACATAATCGTTCTTGTACTGTAAAGGCGCTCAACGAAGGTGATCGAAATACAGACTCGAAATTTACTGCAAATGAGGACATCAGAAAATTGTTAGTATTGCTATTATGAACACAAACGATCAAATGTCTCTGTCCGACATGTTTGTGTAATTTCCGTTGCATAGTTTTTTTGATGATATATTTGATTGTGTTCGTAATTCATTTAGTAATGGCGAGTCCTGTTTTTCAGATTTTTCTATTTCTACTCTATAAAAGCAGCCGGGAAATTTGATAGAAAAGGAGGACAAATGATATTGAGGGTGAAAAAAACGTTGAGGGAAGAAGTGATAAAAAGGAGAAAGAAGTGATAAAAAAGAGGAAGAAGTGATAAAAAATATCGTTATCCAGGAACAACGAAAATATTAAAAACAAGTGATAGTAAAAGGAAAAAAAGTGTGAAATTGATTAGCTCACAAACCACTTATTGTAATTCCCAGGTCGGCAATTGGTGCCATATTGGGACTTTCAAATGCTTCCATATGACTATTGTCAAGTTTGGTAGAGCGATTTCCTCGTAGCAGTTTATGATTGAAATAAATCGTTACTTCTGGTATATCAAAACCACCAGCTATTTGCAATGCACCAATGAGATTATCACGACCATCTGATCGTACCTCACAGATTGGTATCTGCAAGCGGTAATTATCGTTGTCATATTTTGTGTTCTGCTACTTTTCTTTAGAAACGATATTTTACGTGATTATGAGATCATGTGTGAGGGGCAGTAGCTCAGTGGTAGAGCTCCCGCCTCGTACGGGGGAAGACCTGGGCTAGATTCCCGGCTGATTACCCGGCAGATGGCCAGCAGGCTGACCACCAGGCGTTCCGAAACTGGTCAAAACAATCATGCGTGGGCATGGTTGTCAGCTGCATCGATACGGGGATCGATGAAATTACAGCTGCCTTTGCATCCCTTTGCATGACATCATATATGATTTCTTTGGTGTTTCTCATTTCATGCAATGCAAAAAATGTGGAGCACCAAAGAACAAACTTATTATTTATAGTTTTGCTTGCAATTTTTCACAATTAATACTTTTGTATTGCTTGCAATTCTATTATTTAATTGCGATGTTATCATGATTGCAGTTAATTATGTTACTGTAATTAATTATGATCTATTATTTAATTATGATGTTGCGTCGAGCTAGCAGTGAAACAATCGAATTCAACGGGGCATCAAGGACTCTGGGAATGCTGAGAGTGGAATACGGAATTTTCATGGGTAAATTCAAACTACTATCTTATTATCGACATACTCAGATGCTTCTCAACACGATTCCGCCCCGATCCAACGGTGGAAATATCTATACGACTCATTAGATGTGCCCTAGAGATAGTTATTTTTTCTTCGCATACGCTTTCTTCGCATGACTGACACCTATCGCTTCAACGATTAGAACATCGTTTTTTAGCAAAAAAAAAAAAATGCAGCAAATGTCAATCTTGCAGGCATAATTTTTTGGCTATAAAAAGAGATTCCTTGGTCTTGGAGCATGCAGAAAAGAGTGGAACGAAGGCTGACGAGACAAAGCAAAGAAGTTGAAGCCCTAATCCTGTCTAATATGAACGCATCAATCTAATTGTTTTAGCCATTCATCCATCTTGATTCCATGGTTTTTAAGGAACAATTTAAACGAAACGCACTTGAGCGCCAGTTATAACGACAGGTTTGCCGAGATTCTCAAGCATAAACGAAAGTGCGCTTGCTGTATAAGCAAGAGTGTCAGTGCCATGCAATATAACAAAACCATCGTATTGATCATAAGCTTTACGAATATCCGTCCCAATTCGTATCCAATCATCGAATGTGATATCACATGAGTCCAGTAGTGGATCGTATTCGAGCATCTGCAAAAGTTAAACTTTTTAAACTGCTCAGTTACCCATCAATCCACATTGAATGCTGTGCGCCTTCACTCTAGAAAAAGCACTGTTAAATAAGAAACACGCTCGTATTTCTTTATGTACAATTAAATGAGAAAAACAGTCAAATGAGAAAAACATTCGAGAATAAGCAAAGTTGATTCGACGAAATCAAATGACCCAAATGATTTTTCAGTATTACATAAAGGATTTTCCAATATGACATAAATGACTTTGCAAAATGACATAAATGATTTTGCAATATGACAAATGACTTTGCAATATGACAAATGACTTTGCAATGTGACATAAATGATTTTGCAATATGACATGAATGTTTTTGCAATATGACATAAATGGTTTTGCAATATGACAAATAACTTTGCAATATGACAAATGACTTTGCAATGTGACATAAATGATTTTGCAATATGACATGAATGTTTTCGCAATATGACATAAATGGTTTCGCAATATTACAAATTATTTTGCGATATGACATAAACGATCTTGCAATATGACATAAATGATTTTGCACTATGGCATAAATGTCTTTGCAATGTGATATAAACGATTTCGCATTATTCAACTCGAATTCAAATCTCGAGTCTATTGCAGTAATTTGTCCCAATAAAAAAACTTCCTGAATGAATTTATTGTTTTCAGCTCTATAATGATTTATTATTTTTAACTCAATAAGCTGATTTTAAAATTCGTTAATTAGCTGGCTCTTACATTTAATCCATATATGAAGTGAACAAACACTTCAAATTATAGAAAATGCGACGCGTGGAGCCATTATTCTTGAAAATTTCAACTGAAACTTGGCAACAGTTTACGGGCTGATTTCCTGCCATGAAAACATCTTCATACTAGATATGAACGTGACATTTCATAACTCATATACTAGTCCATCATACCTACCCAATAGACAATCCTTTTTTTCATGAGTCGCAATGGCGGTAGACAATATGGTTTCACTTTTGCATCACCGTAGTTCTTTGCGATATACTCCTGATCGTTCAGATAAGGCAATTCGCGAATCCTGCATGCCAAATAATATGGTTCCGGATAGTAGACTGCAAATATTAGAAATGTTCTCTAAGCAGAAATATACGCTCATAATCCATGTTTTTTTTTTTTCAAAAACTTCTCGAGAACTCGACTCATTTCGAACGCTTATAATTGTTGGAAACTTCAATAAATTCGATTGCATCAAAGAAATAATACTTCTTTTTTTTTCTTGCAATAAGCTCTACTTAGGGTTCATATGGACTCGTGTAGCACTGTAGCATTACCATCATATGACTGCAGTAGCTAACTTACAACAAGTTCGGAATTATTGTAAAATTGTATAATTCACTGAAAAGATCGCTAGTCATTTTCATGACTGATAATTTGAGAACTCATCAATAGCTTCATATTTCACAAAATTCCTTTACTGCATTTGTTAAATTATTTTCTCGAAAACGAGCATAATTCACTAGAAGTGTAATAGTAATAAAGAACAGTTCCGATAAGGTCAAACTGAAAGCGTGCTTTGAATGTCCTCATCGATAGTCGAACGGTTGTGAAGAAATTCATGCAAAAGCTGTGATCATGATTCTTATCAGGTAAGATCTAATCAGCGCTCAAGGTGAAGATAATGCTTAGTGCCCCTTCCATTATACCATTATGATATAATCATTCCAGCGCAAAAAAAAAACGGGAAACCAGGAGGGTTCAAAGCGTCGAAAAATAACAGATCATATAGATACAGCATTACAACTTGGCTATCTGATAATTTGAAATTCGAAATCCAAAAAAAGGACAAGATAAACTCGTTTTTTTTACGGCTTATATCGATGCGCGAGTTCTAGCGTCCGTGAAATTAAAATAAGAAGCTTGCATAAATGTCACACGCCGCTTATAACAAATATATGTGGGATTTTATGGGTTGAGAAAAGCGTAGCAAATTCTCGTTTTGCTTTGTTTTCTTTTCCCTCAACAACAACTGCTATTAACTGGCTGTTACTGTTGGAGAAGTAATTTTTCAAAGTAGTTTCCGAACGGTTCAGTTGATTTTAAAACGCACTTTATTGGTGCTCATCTATGATGTACACAAATCTATCATATCAGCTCTTTGATAAGGAGGCTGCTACGACTGTGATATGACTGATTGACAAAAGTATGTCGAGAGCATTGCGCTCTTTTTTTTGGCACTGAAACGAGTACAAAGAATACAAACAATAAAAACCCACAATAAAAGCGTTTGCAACAGCTCTCTTCTACCAACAACTAAACAAACAAAGAACATAAATTTATGAGGATCTAGTGATTTCAACGTGTTGCAAAGTATGTCAGATGACTGACTGACTGACATGACATGATCTTTCGTTATTATTTGCTTTAAATGTCCTTAAAAAATCCGCGAAAATCAAAAGGAAGAATGCTTTCTGTCATCATATATAACTCGTTCTTCCTCTATCCACATGCACTTGTTTGTTCGTCCTCATGGACCAAACTTACGCATTGTCCATAAGTTTCTGCAACTCATGAACTAGAAAAGTTTTCGCTTTAAGAATTGGAAACTCGTTCATGAAGTAACTCTTCAAAGTAGTTCCGAATGGTTCAGTTAATTTCAAAACGCACTTTATTGGTGCTTAAACGCACTTTACTTTATTGGTGTCAAATTATGCTTTCAGCTTCACCTACAAAAGTTGGAAGGCACAATTTGTGGCATTGTGAAGACCCTCACACAAGTACCGGAAATGATCCATGAATTTCTTGAATAACTTATGGCTCATTCGAAATAATATTATGGTGAATGCAATTAGGTGAGCAATTGCTCTCAAGTTGTTCGACTTGTAGTGCTGAACTAAGAGCTCATATAATTGTAAAGCAAACTGCGTCGTGAATTAGAGACAGTTTAAATTATGAATTTTTTTAAATAAGTTAGGATTGAATAAGGATCAAATAGGATTAAATAATTAATTAAATTAAATTAGGAAATTTGAATTATGAATTTCTTGATGGAGCAAAAAAACAGTTTGGAAAAACGAACGCAAAAAAAGCGCATTAAATCAAGCTCATTTCTATCAAATCATTCAAATGATGAGGTTGGTTTTAGACTTTACAACAGGTAAAATACTTTCGCTCTACGATAGGAACTTCTATTACAAAACTAGGTTGGCGCGCATCTCATTCATTTGGTCGAACAGTTTTTGCTAATTTTTAAATTAACAAAAACTAATTCGATCAAAGCGGCGAATTAAATTAGCAATAAGATTAAATTAAATTAGCAAACAGATTAAACTTAATTAGCAGAAATTATTAAATAAATTAAAAAATTAATTTTTAAATTCCATTTACTAACTGCTCCTACTGCTTTCAGCTTCACCTATAGCTTTCAACAGTTAAGATATCTATTTTTGTTTTGTACTTTTTATGGCTAACCAAAACTGTTCTTAATATCGTCTTTTATTGCCAACAGTACAAAATACTGAAAGTGTGAAATCGCATATAAATGTAAGCGCAAATGCGCTTTCATTTGTCAGTGTAATTTTTTTTTAAAAAAAAAAAGTGATCTACATCATAAATCCGTTGAAATCCCAAAAGCAGTACGGCCTAAATCAATCCAAAGTTGATTTAGGCCATACTGCTTTTAGGCCATACTGCTTAGCCCATACTGCTTTTAGGCCATACTGCTTAGCCCATACTGCTTAGGCCATACTGCTTTTAGGCGGTACTGCTTAGGCCAAACTGCCTCTAGGCCATACTGCTCAGGCCATACTGCTTTTAGGCCACACTGCTCAGGCCATACTGCTTTTAGCCCATACTGCTTTTAGGCCATACTGCTCAGGCCATACTGCTTTTAGGCCATACTAAATCTACACCGAGCAATCATAAATCCAAAGTTGAAATCCACGGTATGGCCTAAGCCTGATTGAAGGCATATGCGCATCGAAAAACATCGAATTCCAGAAATGAAATGCCCAAACAGCGCAATCGTTAAATGTGTTTGAAATTCGCCACTAAAGAAAGCTATCAGAGTAGAAAATACAGTAAACGCTTTAAGCGGAAGAAAGCATAAAGAAATCGCAACAAACCTGTGCCCATTTTCTTCATTCCAATAGTACCGCCTGTATAGAGGACGAAAATTCGTGATTCAGATGCATGTAGATTATCAGTGGCTGTCGTAGCAAGATCTTCAGATACTACTGAAGCTAAATGCTGAAATCATATTTTCATGAAATAGCTGCTTCTGATCCGAGATCATTCCATTGCTGCTTCAGAAAATCGTAAAAATTTAGCAAAAAGACAATTTGAAAGAAGTTAAAATCACAATTGTCGGATCCATCTCTTGATGAATCGCTTCATGCTATCCTTCTTGATTTTCTGTCGTCAGCCGTCCAGAGAAACGACATACCTTCGAGTTTGACTCATTTACTTGTGGTTGCACTGGCTGCTGATCAAACGGTGATCGAATGAAATTCAAAATCGAGTTATGACTACAACGTCCGAAATGCGCTTATTTGTTTGCGACATAAGCAATGATTCATGGAAAATAAGCATCACTATTTCACAGTACGACGTCATGGAGCAGATCAGAAATTTCGATTGGGTCTAAATGAGATCACTCATTTCATTACAGTCAGATCTTTGGCGGAGTCAATCTCCGATAGTGGACAAAGACAGATTCATTTGAAAAAACAGATTTTTTTGCTTTCATATATATATCTAGCCTCTATACACTTATTTAAAAAGTTCGACCGGATAGGGCAAATATAGCATAAAATAACAGTTGCGTTTACTTCATTGTTTTCGTTTTCAAATTCTCTTTTTTTTTCTGATAGAAATTTTTAAAAATAAATCATATCTATATTTTGGCGAATTCTTTTCGCGTATAAAAATCAAGTCAACTTACTGCAGCGGATGTAACTTTCGCTATGGAACCGGTATGAATAAGTAATTGCTTGGGTGTATGATATTCGTCAATCGGAGATGAAATATTTTTAGAATCTCGTTTCAAACGCCCTAATCGCTTAACCATTGTTTGCGGACTTGCCATCGCTACAAATGCAATTCGAATCATTTCTCGAAAATTATCTTGCATATTATTTTCATGAAAAGTTCATAAAATGGGATAGATTAACTAGTACGATAGCGAAACAAGTAGACAAACAGCAATTATTTTTAGATATCCTCTTAAAATAAAGTGATTGTCGGTATTGTGCGATCAAGTACTTCTCATTATGAATGACTCTAACTGCATAGCAGGATAATGATTAGCTGCACTCCAACTTTACAACCAAAAGCTCTATAGCATGTCACGGTCTCTGGAAAGTACTGAACGATGAACGATGCCGTTTCGTTGAGAATGCAAACTGAACAGAACTCGAATATCGGTTACTATCAAAGCCTATCTTATGTAAGAATTGTAACCGCTGTACCGAATGCTATGAAACTATTACGAGGAATGCTTTTAAACTGTTCCAAGAACAGATATCCAGACTAGTGACAATCGCAACAATCGCCTAGATCATCGAATACATTATATGCGAAGCATTAATAAATCGCTAAAATTTTAACTTGTACTGATTGTATCAAGTTTTAGTTACCTAAAACTGGGTGTACCACTCAGCATCAGCTGACCACATATAAATGTCATTTTGTTTTTTTTTCAAATGATGTAGACCACATATATGATATAGACCACATATAGACCACATATGATATAGATCACAACCACATATAAATGGCCTATAGGAAAAAAGTACGTTCGAATACTATCATCCATTTTTGTCTTGAAAGTATCCGAAAAATGGCAATGTTGAGATCACAAAAGTTCGGGAAATTTTTTTTTTCTTTTTTGAAATTGTTTGCACAACCGTCCTCTTCAAAGTTTTCTCTTGCTTTACGGCTATTTCGAACAGAAAATTCGAATATCATAGCGTCTACATATAAACCATAATGAGTAGAAAAGTAATATGCGACAAAAATATAGGAATCGTAGCGTTAGAAAAATTAACTGTTATGACTTTTTTTAAGCGCATTTTTGAGCTTGCAGCATCGTTACGAATTGTTAAGAGGATCGCTAAACGCAACACTGTTACCATACTTTATTGCCCAACCAGTCTATCAGCATTTTGATGATCGGTTTTTTTTTCAGTAAGAAAGCTGCCTTAAAAAATATTGAAATTCAATGGCGATTAACGAGTGATAAGCCATTATTGAACGTACAGTTGGGGAACGCTCGATGACCTACATCAGTGATAAGCGATACGTTTATTGCAGTTAGTTGACCAATGAACATTTTAAATCGTCAATCATAAAAATTGTATTAGATCTTTAACAAACCTGTTCTTGAAGGAGAGCCGTTCTGTTGTAGTTGCCTGAAAGAAAAAAAAAAGTACATGCTTTCATCGTTAGCAAATTAAGAGAGAAATTTTGCATAGGATACGATTTAAGCTCATAAAAGCTTAGAAGAAACTTTTACCATATTCTTATTAGAGGTAATTTTATTTTAGAGCGCTTTTTGGGAGAAATGGCTTGGTTCTCGGTGAGGTTAGGATCGTAACCGATGGAAAAGTGTTAGCCGCATCGATGGAGAGAACGATAAAATCGTTAAAATCATAGCTGTTCAAATGTATTCAACGTAAGGTTTTGTTCTTAGCATTGGAAGCATTAAGCGAACAGCATATTTGATGAACGCAGAAATTACTTCTAAACGTATTTGTATTGTATGAAGTTCCTGAATACCCTAAACATCGCTGAATTCGTCGATATACTTAGATCATGTAAGGCTTATCTGACCCACTTATCGAGCAGCAGCAAGCGAGATAGGAGGCTCACGTACACGTACTGATCCACGCCATCGTTATTTAGGATATGAGGTAAACTATTGATGGCACTTACGCCATAAGTAGGGTAATGATTTTTGATTGTTCATCGATGAAAGTGCACGAAGCGAAGCAAACGATATTTGGCAATGAACCGAAAATGATACTGGACAAAAAAACAAGAAAATATTTGAGTTGACGCTATAGCTAAGGTTTTTTTATGAGAAATACGCATAGGGACCAATTTCATGCTTTTAAATTACATCTTGAAACTCATCATGACCTATCGTCCCCTCTCTCGAAACTCCTCGTGATCTTTGCTCCCCCCTCTTGAAACTTCCCATGACCTTTGCTCCCCCCCTTGAAACTCCCCATGACCTTTGCTCCCCCCTCTTGAAACTCCCCA
>JPKZ01003119.1:120116-131207 GCA_000803305.1 Toxocara canis | reverse complement strand
ATTTTTTAATGAAAAAATCTCACATATTTTTAATAGTATTTCCGGTCGACGTTTTTTCCATTGAATTTTTCAGCAACACAGAAGAAAATCCATTTATTATTTTTACTTGAAAATATCAAAATAGAGTTCATGCTTTTCTCACTCAATTTTCCACCTCATTTGAAAATAAATAGCATATTCAAATAATGGAGAATATAGAACGTGGAAAAAAAAGCTTTTTTTTTGCAAAATTTAAAGGCAACCTCCATCGATGCATTTCATTCCAATAGTACCACCAGTGTACAATACAAGAACTCTTGATTCGAGTGAATATGGTTTTTCGGCCAAAGCTGCTGTCTTCAACGATGCTAGATCTTCGGATACTGTGCTTGCGAGTTGCTGAAATTTAGTTCCCGTTTGTGTTATGCTGCTGGAATTTAGCTTCCATTTGTGTTATGCTGCTGAAATTTAGCTTCCATTTGTGTTATGCTGCTGGAATTTAGCTTCCATTTGTGTTATGCTGCTGAAATTTAGCTTCCATTTGTGTTATGATGCTTTTGAAAGTCAACACCTTTTCCAGGCAAAAATAGCATGCCGGATTACCTATACAAATGAACGCCTGCTAAAATCTGCTTTCTCGAATACGTTACTCATAAAAGAGGAATCAATTTACATTTAATTAAACCATGAAGTAATCCACTCTTGCCCTCTCTGTTAGACGAACCTCCTGATCACCTTTGCGCACACTACGTCGTACTGCTTACACCTCCAAATAAAACGCTTCTCGAAAACGTCAACCGTCTGGCATAACAGTTGGATAGGGCCACTGCGAAATTTAGAGGTACTACACTATTTGTATGACTCACGATAACCTGGAAATAAAATCACTTCAGATGGCTGAAGCGTAGGAAGNNNAAAAAAAACAAAACAAACGAGAGCACTCTTCGACGCACAATATTGATCCGCGTTCACAATGATCCAAGAAAACTCGTTCAACGCAACGGGAATTTGCATTTCAAGAATTTTTAAACCCATACTCGGAAAAAAAAATTAAGAACTAAAACTTCGCAAAAAAATCATTAAAAAACTAAAAAAGTTCTTTTTTTGTTGAGTAACAAAACTCGTTCAACGCAACGGGAATTTGCATTTCAAGAATTTTCAAACCCATACTCGGAAAAAAAAATTACGAACTAAAACTTCGCAAAAAAAATCATTAAAAAACCAGAAAAGTTTTTTTTGTTGAGCAATTACGTCATGAAATTACAATCAGATTTTTCAAAATTTGCAAAAAATTTTGAAAAAAACTAAAGCGTCTCTTCTTAGCGACAAAAGAAAATTTGTAAATAATGCTCTTGCTAGAAATTCCGTAGTCAAAAATGTCGTTTCGTTTTCAGCGATTATGTTTGTTTTATTTTTCTCATTGGTTTTTCTCAATATGATCGAAACGAAGCGAATAGAAATGTATGTGGAATGTCACTGCGATTAATCAATATAATACAACTTATATGGCGATCCTCTTCATCGTTCGATAAGAAAGCGAGTCTTCTGAACGGAGGAAAACTGTCAAACTATATGGCCAAAATATTTGTGGCCAAAAAAGCTTTACGGCCAAAATAAAAAATATTGGAAGTTCGCAAAAATTTTATGGCCAAAAAGAAATATTGAAAATTGTCAAACTTTGTGGCCAGACTTTATGGCCAAAATATTGGCCAAAAATAAAAACTTTATGCAATGATTAAATTGTGAAATTCTTCAACTCCACTCATTCAAAACTTTTAAAACAGCGCACCGATAACCATATTTATGATGAAATTATAAAGAAGCATAATAAACTCATGGGTAAACGATTTGATATTATTTGCAAAAATTTGTCGATATCAATCAATGATCAATAAAAACAATCAATAAATCATACAGAAACTAGAATTTGAATTTGAATAAGAACTTGAATTTGATAACTGTGAGAAATTTTTCGTAACGAACATAAAGTTTGAAAACAAAACTAGTACGGGCGTATTCCAGTAAAAGCAACTAAAAAATGAACGTTAAGCAGTCATAGCAAATAAACACCATTAAGCGTCGGGCAAACTTTGAAGTGATCCGCTTTATGAAATTTTAAAAATTTTTGAACCGTTCTGAAGATAGCAATTGGAGCGGTGGTGAAATATTTGACTTATCCATATGCCAAACATTCAAAAATGGGCACATTTGGTTTTATTCATAAACGCGAACGGAAGCAAAATTTATGAAATTTTACGACAGCTATAAATTTTCACAGAAAATTCCTACTAGAGAAAAATGCCATCTTCATGAAACTTTTTTTCGTTTTTTTTCGAAAATTTTTTTTGCTCGAACAAAGCTATTGCTTGTTCGTTCATTCACAGATTTTTCATTACATATTCACTTCCGGGCTGGCGACGATCGGTTGGTTCAAAAGAGTTGGTGAAAAGTTTTTTTTTTCCATTTTTTAAAAATAATACTTACGATGATGAATTTGCTCGGATAGTTTCTAAGAGGTTTCACATTTGTGCTTTTTTTTCTGTTTCGAATTCATTCTTTGAAAGAATTTTCATTGATAATAATAACTTCGAATTGCTAGCTAGAAGTGATGCTAGTCGGAATAGTCGAGTCAGTCAGCACGAAATTAAGAAAAAGCCTGAATCTTTGGCAGAAAGCTAACGCGATTTGTTTTGTTTTTTTTTTGAGCGATCAAGCACTATCAAGTCTCAGCAGCTTTTAAACCATTTTAAAAATTGCTTCAAATAATGAAAATTCAATTTTTTTTAAAAAATTCAACACAACCGCTCGAGCAAAATCACTACTAAAATATCTTTTTAGTGGTGCGATAATGCACGCTGATCCTTTTTTTTCTTGAAGTAGAACTCATTTGATCTTCAATTTTCTGCCAAACGTAAAGTATTTCCTATTCAGAAAACCTCATGGAGGCCTCCATAAAAGAGGCCTCCATGATTTTTTTTTAAAAATAATCAACCGAGATGGGCATAATGAGCAGAGGAAGAGCGATGAATTATTTCTTTTTTTTTCTATCATTCATCATCAGAATTGCATCCATTATATATCTTGCTATCGTCTTTTTTTTTTCTAAAACTCAACGCATCGAATTGGTCAACCCAACCAGTCGTCAAAATTGTGCACATACTTTTCATTGTGTTCAAATGGGTACAGTTTCGTCGGAGATCGGTGAATTGATTTCAAATTGCGCGTACAATAGGTGATGTTCCTTAGGTATAGATTATATCTGACAAATTCCATATCTCTACAGCTTCAATGATTTATGACTTGAAGCTCGTAGACTGATTGGAAGGCATATACACCGACAGACACAGACAAACATGACACCATTACAAGTTGCAGATGATGAACATTCAAGCTTTACGCTTACCAGTAATTTGTAAAATTTTTCACTGATTGATCGTTTTCAGCTAGATCTTTTCGGTTAGCTAAGCTATTCGATCCGTGTAATTGCGCGCAATTTTTTTAAACCGCATTCTACGATTCGATATACAATGCGATAATCAAAAATGTGTGCCAACTCTTTACTCCTGCATAACTTTTTAAGGAGTAGGTGAATTTTGAAACTAATTATACGAGATCCTGGAGAGAATTCCTGAGGGGATTATACGTACCACGAGGCTTCATTCATCACTCTCGCTTCAATGGTTCATGGATTTAAACTAGCGAACGGATAAGCAAACAGGCATGCATATGAGCACGCATGACGTCATCACATTGAGTTCCGCAAGTACTAGTTTGGTAAAAACACAAAAAAAACCATTGTTAATGTCGCCATATTAGTTCGAATGGAAAACCTTAGGGATACGTTTTTTAATCACCTTTTGAGATAGTTTTATCACCTTATATTACGAAATACATCTATATTACGAAATACATCTATATTACGAAATACATCTATATTACGAAATACATCCCTTCAAGATTGAGCCGTGTATTTTTCGCAACTTTATTTCGTGCATCGTATTTTTTTTAAAATCGATCTGTAAATATTATTTGTCCTAATTCGGGATGTTTGAGAGTAAATTTCGTTGACAATTCGTAAAACAATGTGGGATTACAGCGTATTTAGGAGGGGGGACATTTAGAAGAATTTATGAATATCCATAAACTTATTCGAGAAAGATGCGTACTGCTCATGCGAGACTCGTATTCTCGAGAGTTAGCTTGAACATTATGGTCGTTCACCTGAATGCAATTAATTATGCTGTTTCTCGCTTAATTGCAATAGCCATTCATAGTTTCTGAAGCATTTGAGAAAACAAACGGCATAGCCAGCCGATCGAACTTCGCGCAAATCGAATGAGTCTTGAGAAAAAGAAAACTTATCATTTAAAGGTTTGACATGAGTTTTACTTTTCGAAAACCAAAAATTCATAGTATATATTTATTGCGTTGCTAGCTTATTTCATCTCATCGATGCAAACGTGAAGAGGATATGATTTTTAACGTTACGGTAATCACTGAATGAAACGCTTATGAAATTTTAAACTTGGGTGTTGAATTTTTTTTTTGCTGCCTTAGAGTCAAGAGTTCATGAATGGAAAATAACTGTAAGAGGAGTTTAACTGTAGAAATACCACATGAAAATTCCTCTAAATGATCACATGCGTCAACTGATGAAAGCATGTGATCATTTAGAAAATTAATAACGTAATAAAAATGAATTAAATTTATTAAAATTAGTTGAACTGATTATAATAGATTTTAAAAAATTGAAAAATTAAAAAATAATGAAAAATAAAATTGAAATTTTATTGAAAAAATCATTTAGAAAATGAAAAACTGATAAAAACTTTGAAAAAAAATTAAAATTAAAGCATAAAATAAGATTAAGACTAATTTGGAAAATAAAATTAAAATAAGTAAAAAAAAATAGAAGGAAAGAAAATTAATAACGGAGCATTGTTGATGGTGCTTGATAGCAAAAGTGTAATGTGTCCAAATGAAACTCCGGACACCGAAGCTTCTAGCATTTTAGATCGCCAGAGCATGAAGGACAAAATTTGGGAGCCTAACACAATTCGTGCGCAAATCAAAGATATTATCAAGGAATTCCAATGTGGAAACGCTCATTTAATCGTCGATGCTGAATGCCATCCATCATTTTTTGTAAGGCTTTTAATTTTTAAGAGAATGCCTCATTTTTAAGCAGGATGATTTACTTGATGTTTGTTTCTCAATATATCTGATTTTTAGTTGACGTCTTACGCTTTCGAAGTAATATTTATAGATGTTCGGTGCAATAACTAAAACCATGTCGTTGGGTATTGTTTTTTTTTCGTCTATTCAATTTTTCTCTTGAAAAACTGACCGCGTTCCAATTTCTGCACTGAACGGAAAAAAGGATTTAAATATGAAATGATAAAATTAAATGATAAAATTAAATGATAAAATTAAACGATAAAATTAAATGATAAAATTAAATGATAAAATAGATCTTATTCTTATGGATATATTGTAAAATGGAATATTATCAAGTTATCAAAATTATCGAAAAAAAAGGAATTTTATCGAAACTCAAAAGAAAAATTACACACAACCACTGGATATTTCTTATCATTTCTATCGTAGTGGGCATACCATTTGCATCTGTAGGCATTCGCTCACCTTGTCTTTGCTGATTTCCCATTCGCTCGCTCAGAGCTAACGACTTACTGAAAATCATGAAACTCATTTTGGTTTGAAAAAAAAGAAAACTTTTCGTTGCCATTCCAACCTATCATTATCATTATCATTATCAAAACCATTGCAGGATAGAAATGGTTATCGGTATAAATGTAAGTTATTTCGAATTGTCTTTAACAAAAGGAACACATTGCAAAGAACAAATTCAAAAAACGAAACGGTATACACTTCATCGAACAAACCAATACCATTCACCCGACAATTGATAATTTTTATCACTGATAAAAACCCCGAATGAGAGCAATTTGAGGAAAAAAATTGAATGTGTTTCAATAATGAAGATAAGCAAGGGAAAAGAGAAGCTTCAAGAGGGAACTCAGATGAAAATTTTCAGAGTTAAGTTTGTCAAGAGGTGGAAATATAGAGCATTTTGACATGAATCATAGAATAACACTTTATGTGAAATATGTCTGTAAAGTAAATAGAGCGGACATATACGCTAGTCACCGGTAATTTTATCAAGCGGTAGCACTGCTCTTGTTTGGTACAGTTGGAGTACGGTGGCTTGGCTTATATAATTGCATTGAATGAATGGACATTAAACTGGGAAAAAAAGCGTTGCCTATTACTGTAGAGTGAATACTGTTTATAAGATCAATCTTTCATAGATGCTTGTCGTGGATTTTATGTGTATGTAAATGCAACTGTGCTACTTCACTTCCGGTGTATGTCTTGAAAAGAATTTTTTTTTCCATTTTATCCATGCCATTTCAATTCATCTTTACATACTCAATAGATAAAGATGTTATGATCATGTTCTTGAAGTCAAATTACGTTCTAGGATCGTATACTACGGTCTTTAGAAGTGTTGAGCTATATGAATTTCATTTATAGGGTAATGATATCATAGAGTATTAGAGTATTATTTAGTAACAGAGTAATATTAGAGTAATCGAGTAATATTTTATACAATTTTCTGGACGTGTGCCCTAAGTCATCCTGCATGGCGAAAAATGCCATCAGTGCTTCATGTCTAGCTTTTAACAAGTTTATCGGAAAATTGCTTCATTTTTTTTCCATGACTGTGCTGCATCGATTCTTTGAAATTGCTCAACACTGTTGATCGCTTCTCTCATACTCTTCGAACAAGACAACATGCCCCCTTACGGTCTACCGTGAACGCTGAATGAAACGTGCGTAAGATCAACTCAGTACGATAAACTATTGATCGACTAATCATGAACAGAAATCGTGGAAGGTTGAAACATATATATATATGTATATATATATATGTATATATATATATATATAAGACTGAGTTCGACACTGAGCGTAAAAAATCTTTTAAAAAAAGCAGAAAATAAACGGGGAAAAAACTCAAGAAATGGAAAATTTGTGGTTTTACGAGAAAGAAACGAAAAAAAAAATCAGGAAAAATGCTAGTTTAACGTTCCCTGTTCCCTAGTGGTTAAATACGGGTCGCTTCAGCGTTTCAAAGAAGATCCATCCTAATTTCGTGACCAGTCAGTCGTGCATGAAAGCGGAAATGAAAAGAATTTTAAAAACTCTTCCCGTATTGACAAAACTCGAGACAGCCAACTGGTGCAACTCGACGATGGAATGTGCCTAAAAACATTTGCGCTCTCCACATTGGACTGCACTGTATTGCACTATACTATACTGTACGTTGTCATAGTAGAAAGTGCAATGAAATCCAAAAGTACGATATGGCATAACAGTGTCGTATTGTTAGACATACGGCACAATACGGTATTCGTATCATTTTTTGGAAATATTTCAATACAATGATGATACCAGAATATAGTGAAAAAGTAATTTCACTGAAGTGATCATTGTGATCATTGATCATTGACGTGATCAATAGGACGGCGAGGTGGTATTCTACCCCTCCGTTCTAGTGATTGATCACTTCAGTGAAGTAACTCTGAAGTGAGCTCATTTAGTAGAGCTCAGTATGGAGTTTTACTAATTAAATCCAACGAGTAGTGTAGTCTAAGAATCAGACAGCTAGTGCAATTTTGAGGTTCAATTTCAAATTCGTAGAAAAGAAAATTTTACTCGATTATTTTTTTCAATCATAAATCGTACTTGAGTTGAAAATTTTCGGTAAAAATCAACTAAAAATTCAACGAGTTCATTTGAGAGCAAAAGAATTTTTTGGAAGGAAATTGCTTAAACTAGCACAAATAAATGACGTTAATTGACTGATGACGTTCATTACTGAACGAAAATGTACGATGGGCATAAGCGCATTCTAATCCAACGGAAATAATTTAAGCATATTCATTATTTTTATCATGATTGGAATATCAAATGAAAAACAACTGAAAATTTCTGATGTGTTCCTTGGTGATTCTTGGAAAAAACTAAAAATAAAAATAAAAATAAAAATAAAAATAAAAATAAAAATAAAAATAAAAATAAAAATAAAAATATTATCGATAACGCCATCATAAAATCTTATCAAATTTCAGCAGCTATGAAAATAATAAATAGAAAATCGAGAAACATTAAAATATCTGTAAAAATATGCAAACAATTGGTAACCGAGTCAATAAATACGCTTGTTCAATAGAGAGGCTGTTCAATCGGTCTATTTCTTCCAAAACTAAAAAATTAAAAAATAAAATAAATTCTCCAATGAGGAAACCGGTTAAGCTTTTCAATAATTCTCTCTTAATGTTCGTTTCCACAATATTTTTTAATGTTTTGCTGAAAAAAAAAACATTTAAAACACGAATTCAATGAGAAATTTTCTCCGTAAACAAATGAAAATCATCCAATTACCAATTTTTTTCATTTAAACAAATTCCAAAACAAGTCGTTTGTCGTCATTGTATGACTTATTGGTTGAACGATGATCGTCGATCATTTTTTTAATAAAAGTTTTTCTTAACAATAAAATTTTCCTCAAAAAAAAAATTTTAAACCGTTCAGTATTAGTCGATCAGAAACAGACGTCTTAAGAGTAATAAGTACTTTGTAGTTCGATTTATGTTCCTCTGAAAATGACGCGATACACAGAGTTGGACTTCTATTGGAACTTATATAATGTTACTATTTTTCTCTCCTCTCTCGTTGATCTTTCATACATACCAATCATTTTACTTAAACACATTTGTCTTTTTTTTTTCGTTTGTGTTGTTAACAGCCGGATCTTCGGACCTTCGAAAGGGTGGCCGATAAAATTGGAGGGGTGTTTTTTTTTAGGCGACATCATATGCGTAATGGAATATGTGCTCAAATATATGCTTGAACACAACAGCCAATCAACAACATCGATGGAAATTCATGCAGTAATGAGGTGGTTCGATGAAAAGATTAACGTCACACATAGCAACGTAAACAGACAAAGTCTGCTTATATTGCTATATAAAGCTAAGTCATGCACACAACAGAAAACAGTTGAGGAATCCATCAAATTCACTCTGGAATTCCAATGGTCTGGGCAGCTTTTAAAGATTATCTTCAGTAGTCTTATCGTTCTTCCTCTAACGGCTCTCTAAGCTTTCCCTTGAGAAACTCTATGAAATACTCTTTGAGAGAAAACTTTTCAAAGACAGAAATCCACAGAGGAAGAAAAAACAATTCGAATATTTTTTATCAGCGTAAAATCAGAAAAAGGAGAAATTCTTCATTTGCGAGTAATGAGAATTTCTTCATTAAAATTTAACAATTTGTTCATGGCAGTAACGGATCGTTACTTTATAGTAGTAACTTTAGCCCTAGTAGTAACTCCAGCAGCTCTGGCAGTAACTCCATCTCTGGCAGTAACTCCATCTCTGGCAGTAACTCCATCTCTGGTAGTAACGCCATCTCTGGTAATAACTCCAGCCCCCTTTGTCTAAAAATTGGTCGCTAGTGATCCTTTCATCGTATGGCTGAAGCTTTTATTGCATGCTTTTTTTAAAAAAAACCATTCATGAAATATGGTCGACGTTGATTTCGTGCAAAGAAGGTGTAAATCGGAAGGCTTTTCTACACAAACAGCAATTATGATTATTAGCTGGAAATCGGATGATGCGGATAGAACCGATCAACTTAAATGGAAGTGATTTCTTCTTGATTAACAAATCGATAGTGTTCTTACGATCAACAAATCGATAATGTTCTCCTTGTATCGATTGTATTAGTGTTGATCACGAGAGTTAATAAATTCGCAAATCAAATCGCTAAATTCATCCCGATCTACATCGGTACGTAGTTTTTTATTTTCCTCATTTTTATGGGGCTTCTATCTTAGTAGTTTTCGGATCAGTTGCAATTTAAGAGCTGTCTGTACTTCACTCAAAATATTGTTCATTTTGCAGAAGAAAAATTGAAGATAAAATGAAAGCGTTTGAAACATTTTTTTCTTTGCCTTCCAAGTATTGTCTTATCTCTTAAGCCTCTTCCTCTCTCTCCTATCTCCCCTTCCCTCCCCTCCTCTCCCCACTCTCACTACTAAGTACTTTCATTTGCCACTATCAATTAATTCCTTTGCATTTTTTTTTTGGATTGTAGTGCGCAGCATTTCATGCTTTTGGTTAGGCGAAAAATTTCGACGTCCAAAAACTAATATGCAAATTGAGCAGAGCCATTCACCTGTTAAATTTGGTCAGCCAGGAGCAGCCAAACGAAAACATCATAGCCGCTAATTGCACACCGTGCAGGTGAAGTTACCTTCGAGGTCATCTGCCATACATATTCTACTCCATCGTCATTCCTTACTGAGCCGTACCCACTAAACATGTTTATCTCATCATTGTGCCCATTTTTATAACAGGGTGGGGCAGCGAAAAAAAAGAAGCATCTGTTAATATAAACTCATTAAGTTGCCATTTATTGAGAACAAGTAAGATTGCCTGTCAGTAGGCTGGCACGAATACGGACTTTGGCAACTCATTCATCAAAGCGGCATGCTTTATAAACTATATATAAAAAAGCGAATATTCATATTCCATTCAATTCGACCTTTCGTATAGACCACCTAGTAAAGTATTGGATTATCTGCTATTAAGCATTAGCTATTAAAGTACTAAGGCTATTAAGTATGCAGCTATTAAAGCTATTAAAGTATGCAAAATAATAAAGTAAAGCTATTAAAGTATCACCTATTTCGTACAGATCCATTTTGAGTAATTCGAAATATGCAGCCTGAACGGTTATAAAATTCATTAGCAAATTAGCCATCTTTCTAGGATGTCGAAAATCCCATGCGATCGATGAAGTGACTTGAAATTCGATAGGAGAGGTGACTCAATGTGCAGCATATCCTCACCAAATTTCATAATCCCACCGTTAGTAGTTCAATAACTGAAGCTACTGCACAAACGCACAGAGAGATGCGTGCACATACACACGCGCAAACATGCGTGTATATATATATATATATAAAAGAAAATTCCGAAAGGAGAAATTTTTCTGGAACGTTTTTCAACACTTACTTTT
>JPKZ01003119.1:86719-112126 GCA_000803305.1 Toxocara canis | reverse complement strand
ATGACAGTTGTGATCAGATAACTCCATCTGCGCTCCTAAAACACTTCTTGTATGCATTTGCACTGCAAGGAAGTGCGTTGATAGGGTAAGCATCCCAGCAATACTTGCCGGTGTCTCAATGCTAGCCCGTGACTGGTTGTGTACATACTTATGTAGGTAGATTTCACATTTACCAATCGATAAATATCCTCATTATCGTTGACATTATTATAGCACTGATCAAAAATATCACCGTTGATCCTAAATAAGTTTACTTACAACTCTTCTTCCGAGTTTTTGGACTTTATTTTAATTCAGCTTTCAACGACATCAATACTCTCGTTTCTTCGGCTGTTAGGCCGTTTGGAAAATTAGTTGCAGTTTACAATGCGCCTCAAAGCGATGTTATGTCCCACGTTCGTACGCATATGTGTGCATCTGCCGCCAAATTGGATAGTTTGAATTTGGTTAATCATTCAAGCGAAACTTACTTAACTTCGTAGATGCTAACTATACCCTATTTCAAATCATTACTTGAATCGATCGAAATTTTAACTCACTTAAAGCGGTAAATAATTTTGTATATAGTTTAGCCGGTCGAGTTGCATTCTTCTGTGACCGGAAAATTTTTTAAAAAAAAAGATCGTTAGTGAAATATTTTCACTTGCAGGAAACTTGAAAACAAGTGGTTCGTGGAAATGGTTTAATTGATAAGTAAGTTGCTAAGACAATTGATCTCACCAATGCAAATATCATGGGGCCCTCTCCTTTCTCACACTAAAACACCACATATCGTGGGCTCTCCAATTCACCTCATTTGCAAGGTATAAAAAACCAGTTATTCTCAGCAGCTTAAACCTGTATTTTATTGATGGATTACAACCATCAACTTTAAATTTCTGGAGTTTATCGAGTAACGATGTTTTGTCGAAGTCCTCCTGTATTGCCTGAGACTAGCTACACTTTAACAATAATACATTACTCTTTTTGGGTACCAACTGGAAAAAAAAGTCGTCACCGAAAGTGCCTAGCGACTGCAAAAATGCCCACATTTTCTAATGGATGAGATATGCTCTGGGAACATTGTTGTTACCCGTGCGGTCAATATTTCATAATGCTCTGGGGAACATTATTCCCCTAGTGGGCAATATTTCGTACATTTTATGCTCGACGGAACTGAAGGCAACCGTCAAAGCGCCCAACATGTATCGCGTAGAATGTTTAAGGTAATAAAACTTACTTTTATTGAACATCGGCTGTGGATAGCCGAATTCTGCAGACAAAAGGTAATTAATTGTTCAGAATGCATAATCGTATTAGAATCAATTTTGGAACATTTTTATTATCAATGCTGGCATAAGCGTCTCTTTGTTCCGGCGATTGAACGGGAGGGATATTGCACTAAAGTGTACCAAATTCGACTAAAGGTTCTTGGGGGGTTGAACTTTTGATCTCTCTTTGGGGTCGAACATTTGAAAGGGGTAAAACGATTTTATTTCTTTGTATCATCTATTTTTATCTTAGGGCTTTATTACTTTTATTTCTATCTTAGGATTTATTAGTCACATTGATGATCTCGAAAGAAATTTTTCGACCAACGAACAACATTTATAGACAGACGGAGGACAAATATTTGTTTGCTGCGGAGACATTTTTTTTTTTAATCGAGAAGCATTGTAAAATCTAGAATCCGGTTTGGTGAGTTTTGTCAGAGAAAAAAAAAACAAGCAAAATTTAGCCAACCGAATTTTATGCTTTATTGACAATTTGGATTCCTAGCAAAATACTATAAAGGGGGGTTTTTCTTCAACAAGATTTAATGTCCGTTGAAAATCCATTCAGCGAACGGCACTAAAATGTGTCATAAATGAGTGGACAAAAAAATAGCGTTCGAAATACTGCTGAGCGTTGAGGTTTTTTTTGCTCAGTAAAATCGAAGTTCGTGACAAAGTGACAAATTTCACTAAATAAAAAGCATGTCATGTAACGACTTCTTGGCTTTTTTTTTGTTTGCTTGGCAAAAATTATGCGTTGACTTCAGCAACACGTATTTCGAGTCACGCTTAAATATGTCTATATTTGTTTTGCTTTATTTTAATTTTTTTGAGTTTTATTAAATTAATTATCAAATTAATTTAAATTTAGAGTTATTAATTTAGTTATTAAATTAAATTCTTAATACAAATTTTTTAGTGAAACTCTGAACTTTGATCAATCAATTTTGCTCGATATAGCGAAGCGTTGCCATAACACTTTATTCGCAGTATATAACTCTATTAACATATAGCGCTTTGCTTACGAATGGTTTTTTAAGAATTATCTTAGAAACGTTTTTCCGAAAAAATGTCGATGAGCATTAAAAAAGACTGATTGTCAAAAATGCAAAATGCTCAAAAACGTTAACCCCGTTGATTAAGAATGAGAAGCCGAAAACTCACTTCCAAAATTTTATTCGCCTTTAATTTTTTTGTTTCGTTATCATTAAAAAATTTTTTTGAAAATTTTTTTCGAAAAAAATTCTCAAAAAGTTTTGTTCGAAAAAACATCTTATAATTTTTAATACAATTTCACCCAGCCATTTTCGCATGAAGTTTCAAATGTGGAGAACAAAGCAGTTGAAATTTACGACGATTTTCTAAGTAATGAAATTGAAGAATAATTGCATAAAAGGAATATTCAAATTTGCTAGGAAAATTTAACAGAAATAAAGAAATTTAATATTTTGATTGTATTTTGCTTTGTTTAGTACGATTGTCGTCAGCAATATTTATTCAGCATTATTTATTTATGAGGATTGAATCCTCATAAATTGAATCGAATCGAATCGAATCGAATCGAATCTTTTATTTAGTTGATAAACAAGAACTTATTAAAGAGTTTGAAAGAGTTTGATATTCGAAACACTTTTTAATATTTTGATTGTATTTTGCTTTGTTTAGTACGATTGTCGTCAGCAATATTTATTCAGCATTATTTATTTATGAGGATTGAATCCTCATAAATTGAATCGAATCGAATCGAATCGAATCGAATCTTTTATTTAGTTGATAGGCAAGAACTCATTAAAGAGTTTGAAAGAGTTTGATATTCGAAACACTCCTCTGATAGCATTTTGAGTTCCATTTACAAACTCCTTTGTCGGTGCTGTTTGAATGCTATGTTTTTGGCAAAAAAAAATTCGTTGAAATCGCTTTCTAGCTCTGTAACTAGCTTAAGCTTCTGATTGTCAAAATATGCAAAGATGCAAAACAAAAAAAATAACTTCCATTAAAAAATCCTCTTCGACTTCGATTATCTATTTGGTACGGCCGTAGGGTTTTCCAGTTACTCGAGAACTGCAAACGGCTAACACTTACGCCGACCTAGTCATAGTTAAATTGAAATATTTTGGTGTGTTTTCTAATCGTCTTATGTCGAGGGGATCTTGCTGCACAACGGCAAAGAAAAATTCCCAATTTTTTCAACGATATTCCCCCCCCCCCCCCGTTACATCTTTTGCATTCGCTAATCATCTTCACTATCGCACATTAATTAACTCAAAAATGCGCGGCGGTAATTTTACTCTATGATGTCCTCATGGATTTCAATAGCACATTATCTGATGGGTTATTTTGTTGGCAAAATCTCTTCGGAGATCCCATCAAAGGCGACATTAGTTAATGAGTTTTATTAAAATATTCTAGAGTGACCGCACAATATCTACTAAAATTGTTCGTTGATTTCTTATTGAAATTGAATGTACTTAAAATAATCAACTAACTCTCTCATTTATATCTTTGAGTTTTGAGCGCTTAAGTTTTTCAACAGTTAAATTTTTTTAGCGAAAAGTTTCCAATGTTGGACGACGTTCTATTGAACAATCATGAGAATTTAACTGCTATAAGTAAATAATATTAGAGAGTCAAAATAAAGTAAAACTCGTCTAAGTGGCTATAAAAATGAAACCGTCAAATGTATTTTTATGCAGGTGACAGCTAAATGATCGTATCAAAATTTTTTTAAATTCAAATAGGAAATTCTATTGAATTGAAATAAATTAAATCAAATTAATAAATTAAATTGAAAAAAAAAGAAAACCATGATAATCATTGATCAAGTACACAACGATTCACTCGTTTTACGTCAACGTTTTCGTTTCGCTTTCGATGTTCGCTATTCGCCTATACAAATATTTCCAATTGAGCCATACCGAAATTATTGTGAATATTTTTGCACATCAAAAATCTTCAATTTGATTGTTGTTGAAAGAGAACGATTGGAAAAAGAAAAACTTTTATTAAAACGTATTGAAACTGTAGTGATGAAAATTAGAAAAAAAAACGTACAAGAAAATTTTAAATCAAATATTTCATGCTAGTTATTTTTGCTAACAATAAAAGTGAAACATTGTTAACATATGATTACGTGGTGGAATTGTTAGTAATAATAATTGTTAACATAATGATCGTTGACATAATAATTGTTAAGATAATAATTTTTAACATAATAATTGTTAAGATGATAATTTTTAACATAATAATTGTTAAGATAGTAATTTTTAACATGATAATTGTCAAGATAATAATTTTTAACATAATAATTGTTAGGATGATAATTTTTAACATAATAATTGTTAAGATAGTATTTTTTAACATGATAGTTGTCAAGATAATAATTTTTAACATAATGATTATTAACATAATGATTTTTAACATAATAATCGTTAACATAACAATTTTTAGCATAATGATTGTTAACATAATAATTGTTAACATAATAATTGTTAACATAATAATTTTTAAAATAATGATTGTTAAGATAGCCAAATGAAAAAGTTATTTTCGCTAATGTTCGGCAATCTCCCACAAATGTTTGTTGTATTGTCGATTATAATCACTGAGTGTTTCTCAATAATAGTGTGTTTACTCATGACACGTTTTTTTTTTTAAGTAATTTTAGCTATTTAGATAGGCAACAAATCACCACAAAAATAGCAAAACAAAATTTTTGTTATTCACTTTCTCATCGACTATAAACTATTCAATTGTTAACTATAAACTATTCAAGTCAATTTTATGACAAGTCACTTGCGAAAATTTTCACAACAATTTTAATAAAGAAGAATTCGATGAAGTTTTAACAAAAATTTGTTTTAATTCTTTCGCTTACTATTTTCAAAAGTTGCATTGCTTACTGCAATACTAAACGCTTACATTTTCTCTCAATGCGTTAAGCGAATATCATTTGTATAGCACTATTAACGGCCACAATATTTTTGTATTTGTTAAATCAATTATTTTTTTCTTTATTGTTAATTATTCAAGTTCCAATCATTTTATTATGACTGTATCTCATTATATCCCTTCATATCATCTTTGTATTGTCGTAAACGCAATTATTGCCTATCGAAATAATAAAAGATTCGATTCGATTCGATTCGATTCGAGATTCAACTGAAAACGTTTTAATTTTAGTGTCCTCTACAGTGAATTAAATGAGATTTTGGATTGTATTTCAAGCTTGATTAGCTGTATTCACTTATATTTTTTAGTGTAAGCAGAACTCAAAATAATTGATACTCCGTTCTTAACTTAAGGAACGAACGATAGCGTCTAATGACCATCGGTATTTTAATGGATTTAGTGTGTGTGTTTTTATGAAAATATTTTCAACTATGCACATAATTATGAAAATTTATGGTCGTGTTGATAGTAGGTAATTGATCAATAAAAACAAGTAGACGAACAGATTCATCGATCTGACTGGAACTTTTTAATTGATCGAAACGTAATCGATCCCCCTATAGTCGTCATATCAGCGAATTTTAACAGTTGAGTTGTGCAAGAGAATGAAATTTTTGAAAAAAAAATCAGCCATAGGCGTACTTAAGCTGTTTACTAAATGAGAAATGAAGAAAATTATTTTTTTTGCATGGAATAAATCTTTTATAAAAATTTATGTAATTTTTCCTTGCATTAAGAATTTTCAAAATCTAATTCATGTTTATGAGCGATTTTATAAGCCAACGAATTCCATTTTCAGTCTCCCATTCGAAATGTCAATACTGTTGGTGATGAATCATATTTAGAGTTATTACTGTATTGTTCATGATATCCCTCATGTGTATACAATTCTCCAAAACGAAATGATGATTATAGCTGAAAGAATTGCAATCGAATTGCACAGTGATCGTGAGCTATGCATTGTAAATTCATACTCATTCTCGTGGTTTGTCTTTCTTTTTGGCTTTTGGCTTTCATTTAATCCGATTTGAGCGCTTATACGATTCGATGGTATTGAATGAACGTTTCGTTCATGCCATTCCTAGTAGTTAATCATCGAATATAATTTATATTCAAAAATATCGTATGACTTATGAGGTTATACAAAAATGGCCTATCATTTTATTTCTATAGAGTCTATTCTATAGAGTGCCATTTTATTTAAGTTCAAAAAGATTAACTAACAGTAGATGTGTAGATTTGGGTAGGGTAATTTTAATGAAGTATTGTACACGTTGACGAAATCATCGTCGATGTTGTATTCTACAAATAACCTTTTTGAAAATTGTCTTTCGAGTTGTTAAGTTTTTAAACGACTGCGAAATTATCCACAAAAAGCATCCAGATAGCTGGATATACAAGACATTTCAAATCATCAAGATACAAGTTTTTATGAGCTTCTTTGTCATTGTCATCGTCAATCAATTAGCTGCGCTTCTTAAATATCATTTTTGTAGGGGGAAAAAAAACAGTTCAAAACTAATGCGAAAAAAAAAAAGAAATTTGCACAAGGAATTGTTTTTCTCTTTCGCTTTCTTCGTACAATAAATCATGGCACACTCATCTAGTTCTCTTAATCAAACAACTCATAGTCAAAACAATTTGTAACGTTTTCGTTTCTAGCCGATATATACAATATTTCTCCTAGTGATTGTTTATCTCGTAAATTGTTCCCTAAATTATTTCTTCGACGAATAAGCGCATAAGCATTCATCTTACCAATCTTTTTTTTTTTGGAACACTAATAAAATATTTTATGTGCAGAAAAGTACAGAATGTTTGGAAAAGTACAGAAAGTATAGAATGCATAGAAGTACTTTGCAATTTTTCTATTTGTATCTATGTATGTGGTTGGTGATTATCCGGTTTTATAAACGTTAAAAGCAATAAAAGAATGGAATGAATTTTTTTTTTTTTTTGAGAAGGAAATGAAATTTTTTTCGCATGTATTATCGGTTAATAGCTAACCAGTGTATCGTGTGATCGTGAAAAAATATGAGCAAAAATTGTCATCAAAATTCAATAGACGTACCCCATATGCAATGTGTTTGTTTGTTGAGCGTGTAAGCATTTCGTTTCGAAATAAACCTGAGAGGCGATCGTGCTCACGACTAAACATCACTCATACAACGATTATTCAAACGCTCAATTCTAATGCCAAGATTTTTCCTTTTATTCAGCACTCACAACACCAATTCATATCGCAAACACTCACATACACACGAATATATACATATATACACATACACCCATACATACAATTTTTATGTCAACAGAAGTAATTACTCACAAATTCTTTCACAAATCAGTTTGATCGTATTGCAGCACAAACAAGCGCACTACGATTAATCATTTTACATCATTTTATAGTCAACAATTCATGAAGAAACTATACCCAACTACGCTAGTTATTCTTCGGTATTTTTCAGTATACTTTCCGGTATTTTTCGGTATATTTTTCGGTATTTTTCGGTATTTTTCGGTATACTTTTCGGTATTTTTTGGTACCATGTGGATTTTGAGAGTATAACGTATAATTATCGATAAAGGTTTTACACGAATCAAAATAACATGCGAACTTTAATCGATGAAATAAGCTTTAATAACACAATTTATTGAGTTGTTATGATCAACTATCGGTTTAACGTACAAGTCGAATATTTTGCAAAAAAAAAAAAATCCTAACACTCTTCAGCAATTTATTCTTAAAATTTTTAACAATTGAACTTTTCCATGTTAATATATCATCAAGCTTTAAGTGACATTATTAATTTTTCGGATTTGAAATATTTCAAGCAGAAAAAAAGGATGGCTCAATTTTTTTTTTTAAACCGTTGTTTTATAGTACAAAGAGATCATAAGCACGGATCAACTTTACGTTTCGATATTCTGAATTTATTGATTGATCATATTAACACTTTTGTGATCATATATTTTCATTCATAGGCAAATCACATCGATCTCCTATGTTTTCAAGCGTAAATATTTCTGCCAAAAAACTCACTCTGCTATTGCTTTGCGATTTTTATGAATAAATTGTTTTATGGCCTAATGGATTTACGGATTTCAGTTTAATTTTAAAAAAAAATTAACTAAAGATTATATATATATATATATATATATATATATATATATATATATATATATATATATATATATATATATATATATATATATATATATATATATATATATATATATATATATATATATATATATATATATATATATATATATATATATATATATATATATATATATATATATATATATATATATATATATATATATATATATATATATATATATATATATATATATATATATATATATATATATATATATATATATATATATATATATATATATATATATATATATATATATATATATATATATATATATATATATATATATATATATATATATATATATATATATATATATATATATATATATATATATATATATATATATATATATATATGTATATATATATATGGTCATTATCGTTTTCCGTATCATTTGCATTGCTTTTAATTATGAATACCATACAATACATCATTACACGTCTCGTTTAACGACCAGTGATCTTACAATGAATCCTTTGTCCCTAATACGATCCCACTGGTTGCAGAGGAGATCAGTAAAGCAGTTATCAGTAAAGGGAATGGAAATTGAAGGGAAACAAATGGACTCAGCAATGATGGATTATTATTCATTTAAAATGTTGAAACTGGACATAATATACCCGGTTGCTTGATTTAAGTATTAGCGATTCAGTATAATGAGTTTTGTCGTTAAAGGAGTTCGGCTAATGAGTTTTGTCGTTAAAGGAGTTCGGCTAATGAGTTTTGTCGTTAAATATGCGTACTATTTTACGGCGAGAAATTCTAAAAGTATTTGATGAAAAGTAGTGAGAAGTTTATTGCATACGATTTTTTTAAAATGGAAAACGTTTATTAACGTTTGCATTCTAATAAAATTTCCAATAATATCGTCATATTTGATTGTTTTCTTTTTGTTTTAGTGTAGTTTTTTTTTTCAACAAGTAAAAATATTCTTTAAAGCAAGCTAGATTTTTTTGGTAAACAGCAATTGTACGTCAACAAAATGTTTATTAGTTCTCCAAAAACAAATCAGTATGCTGTTAGGCTCCGAAGCTTTTTATTATTCGTATGGAGTCATTAAACGATTATTAATGCTCCAAAAGCAAATCGGTATGTTGTTAGGCTCCGGAGCTTTTCATTATTCGTATGAGTCATTACTTCGGTGATTGATGCGTTCCATCAGTTTTATAATTGTTTGACAATCCTCTTTAAATCTAGTGGAAAATACCTAATTAAAAGAATTTATTAGCTCCATACACAGTTTCCCATTCGTTTTATTTACTCTTATCATTTTTCATTCATTTTCAGTGTTTACAAATGACGTCATATTTCATTATATCGTTTGAAGCTTTTTAACTGATACTTTATGGATTCATAATTGATTACCTAAATTTAAAATAAATTTTAAAAAAATGCCAAACGTTGCATTTTCGAGATTGTGAGGCATACGAGGTATTATTTGCAGTCAAATAATATTCCCTTCGAAACTAATTCTAAGGATTCCATCCAAAAAAAAAAAAGACAACGCCATAAGGCATTCAAATAACCTATAATTTTCTCTTATACAAATATGCATGTATTATCGACTATGCTCTTTGGTGAGCACCAATGAAAGCATTCTCTATATATGAGTGGAATGAATAACTGCTGATAAAAATGATCGCTATATGAAGGAGTTTGTGTATTAGGCTTATATGCTGATACCTCCGATATCAGTGGTACTCTGTATCGATGCTATTTTGCTAATTCAGAAGTATTACGCTTGTAACGATACTAAACGTTTTCAGTGAACTATCAGGATAGTATCGGAGGGAATTCGTTAGGTTGACTGGAATGCCGGCAGGTTTAAAATTTTTTAAGAACAAAGTTCCGGGTACAATCGAACTCGAAAATTGTCATGGCGGTTGGAATAGAATGTAGCCAAAAACCAATGATAAAATGTGTCATTATATGAAAAACGTAACGATTTTATAGATCTTTAGCGTATAGATGAAATGTAAATTATCGTATACCCTCCATATAGAAGCCCTTCCTCAACAGATGCTTCTGTTCAACCAGCTCTTGCTTTCTTTACGCTTCCCACTTGAAGAGTTCAAGTTCACTGTGTTCAAGTAGACTTAATTAACGAAAAGAAATTCGATGAATTACGTTTCACTATTGCTGAATAAATCATACAATATTTTGCAAAAGTCATTTAAACAGTCTTCGCGTTGAGTATAGTAGGGGTATCTCGTGGTTTCTACTCAAGATTATACGGTAGTCTGATTTTCTATACGGTGCTTAGCGTCAGTGATTCATACAACAAATATTCACTGGCCAAGTGAAACATTTATGAATGTTTACACATATCGATCGCTGCGATAACAATTTTGACAGAAATCGATCATTTTGGCAGGATCGATCATTTTGGCAATTTACTAACACTTTTAGAAGTTTTGATTAATAAATGTCAACACTAACGTTTCACTAGGATCGAATAGAATTCTGCATTCATGTCATTTCTCGGTCTCTGTAAGGAAATATATGAAATTTTGGGTGATAAACTGATCGATGTTATTTGAACTTTTTTTGCCGAATTTCGTCAAGATGTCCTTTTTTGCGGGGAATTTTGTCAAGATGTCCAAATATGAATCGAAAAGATGTCAACAAATGCTCATTGACGCACACACATTTTTGACAGCTAAAATGCGCGTCAGACATCATACGTTTGAGTGTTTAATGAGTTTTTCGCTTTTTTTTTGTTTCAAATTTTCTCCCGAATTTCTTTTTGGTCATTTTTGTCACAATATTTGACAGAATTGTCGATTTGATTTGTGATTTCTATTAGCTAACGAATTTATATCGTAACGATTTTTGAAAAGTTTTGAAAATATTTTCTCTCAATCATATAAATAACGCTCTAATAGGGTGATGATATACACTGCCTGTAGGTATTGCCTGTAGGTATTGTGTTCGACGATGAAACCTATGAGTTCTACGAACTAAAAAAAACCTTAAAAGAAAGTAATTTTTGGAAAAAGTGAAGGTTGTAGGATATACTGCCCTATTTAAGAGCAATTCTCGAAATAGAAGTTTCGTGAAATGTTTCTTATAGGAAGGAAGCAAAATAATAAAACGTCTTATCATTACAGCTTAACATCACCTATACATGTAGATTATTCTTGAATAAGTACTATTTAGTATATTCGATTATTTAATTCAATTACTTCACCTTAGATAATTCAATTAGATGTTTGTATGTCGATAGTCACATCTCATTGCATGAAGATTATTCAAACAACAATAAGAGCTTATCGTGGTATACGCTGTCGTGATTTGCAAAAAAAAAAATGCAGAATGCATCTTCCGCTTTTTTTTTCCATCTTTTTCCCTCATAATTAATTAGTTGGTTGTTGCATAAATCCTTCATAGACAAAGAGACATTAAATCCTACTGCTCAGATTCTAAGCGGAAAGTGGCGAATCGAAATGAAATTTACCTTTTCGCTCATCGATGATACAAATTGTATACTGAATGAATTTTACCTGTTACTAAAGCAAAGCAGATGGACATATTCAAATTTTATGGAAGCCTGTTTTTTACTTCATACATTTTTTCTTTTGAACCAGTTATGAAAAGTTATTCTTACTTCATACTTTACTTTACTTTACTTTAACCAGTTATTACCTCATACTTTTTACTTTATCTTCTTCCCACTATGTACCCCACCGATCACAATGTACGTAATTTACGATTAACTAATTAACGGACCATAATATGTCTCATTAATGAGCAATTAAGTTTCTTCACTTGCATGTGGACCGCTTTCATACTTTGCTATGAATTGCTCTGTGAACTAGCTGCAAAGCGGGTTAACAATTTATTAACTTGTTGCGAGTACTCAAGCAAATGAGTAGCAGCCTCTAAATGAAGCATTATTAACTGTTGCTGTCAACTAGTGCACACAATTGACACCCTGATAAAAGTGTCCGTTTGTATTATTGACTCGTCACCCGCATAACGATTGTGCTTTACCGTTATGCAAACAAACGCTATCGGTCATCAATACCTGACGATAAGGGACCCCTCTTATTTTTTATGCTATTAAAATGAGACAGACACAATTTTACGTGAGCAAATAAATTTGGACGAGCAGGCGGAAAGGATGGAAACGCAAAAGAGAAGATGAAAGCTTCGAATCATTCATTTCGGTAACGGATCGAAATAAGTCGAACGATCAATCCCGTAAACGGGGAAATTTCCTAAACACTTCACGAGCATTTCTTCTTTGTCAGTTTTGCATGTTTGGGTGATCGTTAAGTTGAACAAAAGGCTTACAACAGTCTAAGATCATCAAAATTTTAAGACAACTGTTTTAACGCCATTCTACCCTTCCGTCAATCTTAGCTGAAATCACATCTGTGCCGGTCGGTTATTTTATGGTGAATTAAGTATTGTCTCGAGTGAAAAACAACCCTTCGAAAGATGGCCTTGAAAAGAGTACAAAAAAAACACCATTCATCATTTTTGTTGTTTGTCGTTCATCATAAAAATTCATGGCCGTATGCGAACAATAAACGAGCGATATGATAAGCTTTAAACTAAATGCTTTTAGAAAATTTACGAAAAAATTTTGAATTTTTGAAGAACGAAAATCTTTTTATATATAAAAAAAGTAAAGAACACATCGAATTTTTCATATGGAATTGCAATGGGAGAAGATATTCCGAACAGAAGTTTGCCTCCTGATTTTTCTTGAATTTTCATCAACTTTAGATAAGGAATTTTATTTTTTATGCATGAATGATGGCACATTAAATTCTTCCCTCTTCCCCTCCTCTTCCACCACCACTACCCTCAACTTCTAGAACATGTCCGAACATGTTTTCTACGCAAATTAAATAAAGTAACGCCAAGATTCGTTGTTGCAAGAGTCGTTTCCGGTGTGAGCCCAAAATGTGCGCGTATTCCACTCCGAATAACTGCGCTCATCCAGTCCGCGCGTTAAAGCCGTAACGCGTGCGTATGCAAACGATACGCCGTACTGGATTGCAGTGGCGTACGCTTAATGCTAAGCGCGCAATGCGCCGCCTCGTAACCATAGCAACCGCGCATTGCGCGGGCGCCGAATGCGCGTGCCGCCCATTGCGCTTGCCCATTGCCAGCTGTCTTACTCTCTTGTCGATTGTCGTTTATTCTATGGTGCGATACACTATCGTCGACTGTCTCTCTGTCTGTGTGCAATATTTTGGAATAGCGCTTTGTTAGGTTGGCATGAGTGTGCTATTTTGCTGTGATCCGTAAGGCGGTCGAGATGCTGCTGCTGCTGTTGTCTCGTCGGCTTGTGTGTGTATTGGACAAGAGGTTCGGAAGTTGGGTCTGCTGTCGAGAGGCACACTACTAACACTACAGCCGTGAATACCCTTCGGTCAACCACATTTGTGCATCTTTCCGGTCGCATTCACCCAGCAACCGGATCTGGCTTGATTTTTGTTGTTGTCTATCCGTTGTGCCGCCATCGCTGCTCCGCCCTTCCCTCCCGTTCGCAAGTGTTTCGAACTCTCAGCACTCGATTACCGATCACATACGCCACATTTTGATATGATCTTATGAAACCAACCCTATTTATTTTCGTAGAATTTACTTGTTTCGGTAGTTTGTCTCTCCAGTTGGTTTCACTTGTTCTTGATTCTCTAGCTTTCTCGAGTTGAATGTTTAAGTAAAAGTGCTAGTCGTTGGCTTGACTGAGCGGTTGTGTTCTTTCAGCTGCTGTTGTGTTATTGTACTTAATCGCTTTGGTTATTTAGTGCTGTTGTCTGGGTGTTTCCACTCTAGTGACACAGGCATGAGCATTTAAATTAAGCCCGATAGCACTAGTACTTATGTGGTGAGGCAATCAGCGGACCTGAAAATCGTCAAAATATTGCGAATCTTGTCAATGTTAGGTTCGCGATCATGCCATCCTCTCTGTTAGCAACATTTAGCTGATCCGAGATGTTTAGGCACCCATCTGCGATCGAAAGAACAATGAGAAACGCGAAAGATGCAGTGAAAGTGAGTTTTTTTTTTCTTGCGATTTTTATCGACGCTGAGTTCAAATGCAGAGGAACGTTGAAGGTAGTGATGCCATCGTACCAGATTTTTTGGCAGGATACTGTACTTGTACCACCCCTCGAAAAACCGTACTGTACTGTACTTATACTATACTTGCGATTTTAAATTTGGTACGATACTGTACTATACCCGGTATAAGTACAAGTACAGTACGAAAAGTATTATACTTTTTGGTACGATGGCATCACTAGTTGAAGGTCTTTTGCCTTCAAAATTCATTTCCGATGCAAGTTACTCGTTTGAAAGGGGTGGTGGAGGGGAGTGATTAGAAAGGGTCGCCAGATTGCCAGTATGGTCAAATTCTGACAGAGTGTTCTCAGAAACCATCCAACGTTTTCGCTTTTGGGGGGGGGAGGAGGGGGAGAGGGTGATGGAGGCTGTGGAAGTCAGGAAGGCTCAAGTTTTGCAGCCGAGAAATTTCTTACCATTCTTAAAATGAACTAAAACCGAGAATTATCAGTTTTCGAAGCATTTAATTAATTCTTTGTGTAGTGTTACTTTGAATTTTGAACTTGTACAGTGTAGAACTTAGGTCTGTGTGCAACATTATCGCGCTGTTACTCGTATTTATGCTAGTTCACCGAATTTATGGCACGCTTTTCTGGTCAATTTTTATGGATTGCACTTTGCAAGTGCGTCGTTGGAAAGAGTTTCCCGTAAAGGGTACCCGAACTTGTCCCTAGGCCATTCTTCTTTGGTGTCGTGGCAGACGCAGATGAGCTTATAAGAAATTACAAGTTATAGTTTTTTACTTATAAATTACCTATTACAAGAATTTATTACAAGTATTACAAGTAATTCTTGACTTAACATCTTGATTCCACTCGCCCTCGCTTCAACCGCGCAAGTCGGCTCTTCCGGTCCTCTGCACGCTGCATCCATCGCTGACCAAACAGCTTCACCATTGGGTCGGCTCACCTCATTTTTGGCCTGCCCCGACGCCTCTTCCGATCAAGCGGGTCCCAGTATGTGAGCCGAGAGGTCCATCTATTGTCTCTTATACGTGCTACATGAACGGCCCATTCTCGTTTACGTTTATACATTTCTTGGACGATATCAGTGAAACCAGTACGTCGTCGAGTTTCATCAGAAGTAATATGATCTCGAAGTGATATTTTACATATTCTGCGTTCCACTGACCTCTGCGTTACATTTAGCTTATCCCCAACAGCTATGGTTATCAGCCAACACTCGGCACCATACAACAATGCGGGCACAATACTTATTTCATTCAACAATATGCCCGCACTGTTGTACGGTACCGAGTGTTGGCCAGTAACCATAGCTGTTGGGGATAAGCTAAATGTAACGCAGAGGTCAGTGGAACGCAGAATATGTAAAATATCACTTCGAGATCATATTACTTCTGATGAAACTCGACGACGTACTGGTTTCACTGATATCGTCCAAGAAATGTATAAACGTAAACGAGAATGGGCCGTTCATGTAGCACGTATAAGAGACAATAGATGGACCTCTCGGCTCACATACTGGGACCCGCTTGATCGGAAGAGGCGTCGGGGCAGGCCAAAGATATGCGGTCTTTACGTGAAAAGGGGTTTGATCACATTCAGCTAGCTGCTTACTTCAAATAGCACAGGGAACAGATGCGTAGTATTGCTTCAGTTGTTGTATATCTTTTCGCGTTCTTATCGCTTTGCATATGAGTGTAGTGTGCTTTCGGAAGTGGCAAGAGATCACTAACGAAAGGGATTCGATTTCCTGGAATGATTTTTTCCTTCGAATGCTTTAATTCTGGGGATTCAAATAATATCTCTGTCTGTCGTATACAGATCGACTTCATACGATCCTATCGTTATCGTGATCGTAGAAAAATCACTTTTAGAAGAATCATTTTCCGCTTTATCGGCACATGAGTTTATTTACATTTTTCTACCCATTTTCTTTAAGCGAGTTTTGTTTGGAACTTAAATTTATATTTTACTCGATACGCGAATAAATCCCCTTCCCAAATTTGAAAGTGGTTCATGTAGTAGGTGATTTTCTACAGTGTAAGAGGGAGAAAGAGGAGGTGAAAAACCGATATCATCATTTCTCGTGGGTTTTTTTTAAATTAAAAAAAAACTGGTTGAAAAATAGTCGAATCCGAATCGTTGCAATTTAGCTGCCTGAAAAGGCTTATAGAGTGTGACGAGAATCACCTGATCAGAAATCCTCTCTGTTACAACAACACAGCAAAGCACCGATGTTACGAAGGTAGTTGAACAAACCGGTCCCTTATTGGCGTTTCCAACTCTAAACTACCATTTCTACAAGCCAACATTTCAAACATTACATGGAACTTAATTGGACGTGAGTGCACAGAGCAGTCAAATATCGTGCGATATGATCGGTGTCGACCTATGATTGTTTCGTGTGATGCTGGTGGAATGAGGTATGATTTTGCCTTTTTTTAGTGAAGTATGAGATTTTGAGTGAAAATATTCTCGTATATTTTTGGATATAGAGCATGGCAAGTTTTGCGATTGGACGAGAGATGTTGGGCTAGTTGAGGAGTTGGCCAATTGGCTTTTTTGACATATCTTACTTTATAGACATTTTATATAAAAGTCGAATAGTTCAGCGATCTTATTTCGATTGATTTTTACTAATCATCGCTTTCTATCCTCTTTCTGAAGATCACAAGGCTGGTATCGATTAATCTAGACGAGAAGAATAAAGGAAGTGATGAGATGGTGGAGAGAAAAGAACTTTTTTCATTGTGAATTATCCGGCGGTTTTATGTGGACAGGCATCATGATGTTTGGAGGATTTTTAGTTTTGTGAGGAATGATCAAAGAGATTCTTCCTTGTCTTATCATCTTAAGCGATAGCCGCTAATTCTTTTTTTTCTTTTGGTTTTTTCTTTTTGCTGAATCGAATACAGAGTTGAGCAATGTCAATCGGTTAAAGCCTAGACGATAGTGATTATCCAAATTGTTTTTTTCGAAGCGAATGCTTCTCTGCTAAATTTCATTTTNAGACGGCTGGCTATAAGCGAAGATGCATTTTTAACTTTTGAGGCGATCGACAAATCAGGTTGCCGCGTTGTTGTTGACGAATAACGAATTTCATTATTGCAAATGAATGAAAATCGGCTCGCAAAATTACGAACAAGCCATACATGAGACTCTTAGCAACGTAGAATTCTCTACGTGTGCAGATGAGGGTTTCATTTTCATTAAATGACAAACGTGACTTAGCTAGTAATTAACGCAACTCATCTGTAATTAACGGGCTTAATTAATAGTCAGTAAAGAACGTAAGACGTTTGCGATGTTGGCATTGCAATAGAAAAGGGTGAAGAGAGTAGATGTGTATAAATTATATCACTCGACGACTCCCTAACCATCATATGTAAATTCTGATTCCTCGACGCAGGGGCAGTTAATATACAAACTTTTTTCTTTACGTAGGGGTCGTTTATGTAAAAATTCCGATGCCCTGAGGCAGGGGTCGTTTTATTATGGCTGAAACTGTGAAAAATGATTCCATCGTTCAAATTTTTCTCAAGGAAGCAGTTGACTGTAAGAGGTGGTCTACTTATCAGTGTTAGTGCCTTGGCTAAAACGCATGATTGATGAAGTGTGATGTGAATGGTCGTTTATTGTTGAGGCAGTAGATTTGCAACGCCAAGAGATTGCTAGTGATATTGGTTGCATGTTGTATACCAATCCTACCTGCACCGTCATATCAGCAGAGAACGAGACGAACTAGTAGTGCACAACAATTTTAAGCGAAGCCGTAGATTGCTAGCGAAGAGAAACGGGAAACGAATATAGCTATCATAGGTCTTACGCAGGTCATAGTAAGTTATATAATGAAATTTTTTACTGACTTATGCAGCTCCTAACTGCGGTATAAGTGTTGAAATCTCATAACGCCTTTATCTTTCTTCGTTTCTTATCAGTCATCATCCATCGTCAATTCGTTTCATTTTTATGAGCCCAATTTTACCTGTATAGGGTAATGATTGTAACTGTAACACCACCTTACGCACAAACAGACATATCTTTCAAAGTATACGGGCACCCCACATAAACCCGACCAGGTTTTGTAACGTTTCTCGATTTTGTCCTACGGTCAATAATTTAGGATTAATGCTGAACAGGGCTAAGCGCTGTGCTCTCGGTAACGTCTAGAGGAAGTGATCCAATTGTTGAACGAAAGGAAACATGTATGTATAAGTTTGGTTATAATGACAATATTTGTTGTTGAAGAATGAAATTTCAAGCGCTCTACTATGCTTTTCTAGATCGTTCCAGAAGGTTCTACACTGAATGATGGTAGGCTGTTTTATGAATCACACCTAACTAAATGATTCATCTTGGAAAACTGCAATTCGAAAGTGAGGAAAAAATGCTTCAGTGTTTGCTTCACAAGAGCCATAGATATTATTCGATGAACTGAGAGGTCTATTTGAGATGCAAATTTATTATTTGCTTTTTTTTTTTTTTTTTAAATTTTCTTCCCCCGTTTATGAAATTTATAATTCATAGCTTAGGGATGCATTGCGCAGAGCATGCACATAGAGGAGAAAGGCCATTAGCACGGATCACCTTCAAAGTTATCACTAGGTGATATGGATAGTAAAAGTCAGGAAAGGTTTTTATACCAACTGATAAGAATTTGATCTTCGTATCTTTCGGCCTATTTTGAGAGCCTGTTTATTTCTTGTTGTTATTAATCCAGTAGGCATTTAAAATCTGAATTGTTCGCCAAACGTGTGTCTCTTTTCTGCTTTGCCATAGCCTACGCGCGTCAGTTTGCATTCACTATGCCATTTGGTTTCATAAATGAGCAGTATTTGTTGCGTATAATTATGGTCATGAAATATTTCGAGTAAATAAGTAACATTAATGAGCGTTATCTCAATCGAAATAAGTGGCAGTAATTTTTTGTAGTTGAGCTTTAGAAATTAAATGAGGGGAGTATCGTTAAGCGTGCATGACGAGGGAATATTCGTTCGTCTCGCATATTATTTTCTCGCATATATTTTGTATTACTTTCAAAACATCCCGAATATGACACAGTATATGATTATGCGACAGAAAATGAGGTATATAATTTTATGCGTATTTGTGCTTTTTTGCTTTTTGTTTTAAGGCTAATTTTTAATTTTAATTAAGGATAATTTTATGCTTTTCTTATTTGTCGTTTTTTTAAAGGGTAATTGTGTGTTTGTGTAAATGAATGATGAAGAGTACATAGTGAAGCAATACATAAGTGGTTTTGAAGATGAGATCCGTAAATTTGATTTCACTTTCGTAATGATTGTGATTGATTTTTTTTTGCTCTGGCATAGGTGATCGAAGTACGAATAGGTAATGGTTCGATTTTAGTAGTCTCAAAAGAATTTATCGGTGATAATTTCGGTGATTGCTTCATTAGCATATCAGAACACTTTACGAGTTGAGAGAGCGAACGGTATTCGTTTACTCGGTATCTGGATCGGACGATTTACGTAGAAGTTGATAAGTAAAGGATCGGTCATATCGATTAAGCGATGTTTTACACAGGCAATTGTATAATGATTTATGAAATTATGAATTACACCGCCATTAGGCTTCAAAATTTTGCAGCGCAATATCGCCGTGGGTGTTCCTTGTTTACTCGTATTGGAGCGCATAACTTGTTACTGCTAGCCTATTTACGGAAGTCCTAACTTTTTTAGCTGTTGATTTTGAGCTAGGAAATTGTTGACGTTAAATTATAAAGTTATAGACAGTTTTACCGAATACCTACCTTGTTCTTTTGCATATTTAATTACCTCAGCTGTGTTTGCATTTATATTTGTGCGCTAACGAATTCGTTTTTGCAATTTTGCAGTGCAGTGTTTTTTGCAATTTTTTTCTTTCAGAGAAACCTCATAAAAATCAGAGAAACTCGCAATTTTTTTCAGAGATTTTGCAATTTTTCCAGAGAAATTAAGAGAAATTTGCAACAGTGCAATCTCCTTCAGAGAAATCCGAGCGGCCTAAATGAATCAGGTTGTTTGCGTTTCGCTGAAGGAAATTGCATATCCGCAAATTGATTGCGTAATAACTTCTGAGATGAACTTGAAAGGATTGAAGAATTGAAAGTTTAAGTTTTTTTGATATTTCAAAATATTTTTCTTTCCACGTTGCTTCTAGTAGTTCTTTCCAGTACTCGTTTTCAAGTTCGTAGGCGCAGTTGTGTGGCCTATGGAAAGGAATGAGAACATTATTTAGACGATCGAATTTTTAAAATGCTGTACCGCATAAGGAAATTGATATGGATTTCACAATTTCCTTGCACATTCCTTCTGGTAATGTCGAAATTTTTCGTGCGAATTTTTTTTCCACTTTCATTTTCACACTGGATATATTTGAAAGATTTTCGGGTATTAATATTCGTTTTATCTTATCTTCCTTAATGATTTTAACGCAACAGCGAACGACGAACGGAACGGATGTCGTTAACTTTGTGAAAATCCGTTTGAAAAATGCTCCTGTGCGTAAATTGTCCCGATACAAGAATACGGGGATGAGTGAATGAGTAGATTAGATGGCATCAGCGATGAGATTGCGACTTCCGATGGAGATAAGATAAATGCAAGCTTCAGCCAGATTTTAGCTGAGATCGCAGATGGTTCGAAAGGAAATTTAAAAAGAGTAAAAAAAAATGAAAAACAGACGGAAAAGATGAAATTGCATCATATCACTGCGGCTGCAAAAGTTGAAACCAGCGAATGTTGCGTAATTTACAAGATAGTAATCTCATCCACAACCATAATTGAAGTAGTAAGTAATAACTGAGTTCTGAGCACAGACTTTTTGACTTTTGCATGGCTTAATTAGTTGATTAGTTCAAATGTTTCTGGCGTGAAATTCTTATATGAAGGAGAGGAAAGTTATTTTTAAGGTGAAATGATATGAAATGGACGGGGACTTGCTATCCTTAAAATTTCCCGTGAAACTTGAACCATTTCTGTCCCCATTTTTATTCCTATACAAGCAAAACTAGATCATAGATGAGTCACAGTCACCTGTTTGTTTTTTTTAGCTTAGCATTTGTTGATTTGAGCTTTGCACATGTGGTCGGCGGAGAGATGTGCATGAGGATCTTATTTTTTGTCTCTTTTGTCGTCGTATCGATTCAGTTATTTTCTTGTCGTTTGAAGATCATCTTCCCGGAGTGGTGTGATAATGTTTATTGCAAAATCCAGTTAAGTTTGCTCTGTCTTCATTGTTTAAATCTTTCAAAATTGTTTATTTAATTATGATGTTTGTGATGCTGTTAGCTCTCAATGCCTTTCATCTTCACTCTCCTTTTCTTCGTAGCCTTTATTCCAACGTTATCTACGTAACTGAGCAGTGTAAAGCGCACTCACGAGACCATTGTTTAGCCTATTGTTTCTTTTTATTTTATCTTAATTTTTCATTTTCAAAACGACACTATTTCCGCTCATTTAATTATCATTCAAATTTGACTTGTTATCAGCAATTCCAGTTGTATGCAAATCATATCGTCGACTTCCATCTCTTTCACAAACAGCATTATCGAGTTTTCATTATTGGGAGTTGGTGGGTTTTTGGTTTCTCTGAACTCTTTTTGGTAATTTGAAAAGGGTGTAGCACAATCAGATATTAAGCATTCTTTCATTTGACAATATGTTTATGTCATGTGAATGTTCCACTTTTGCTTCTAAAGTGTTTGTGCTTCATTTTTCTCTTCAAAAAGCAATCACGAGACTTATGGCTTCGTGCTATGATATATACCATTCGTGCTGTTTATCAAATAGCAAAACGATTAATAATATTGTGGGCACATTTCGTTGATTTTCTTTTCACAAATTTTTTATGTCTGAGTTTTCTGTTTGATCGTTTTTTTTTTCGGAACGGTAACTGATCAGTTTAGGAATAGGATCGATATATTTGTTATATGCTAAACAGTTTCGGGTTTACATTCTATGCGAATTCCTAATGAGTGCTTTTAGCGAAAATAATTTTATGTTCATGCTTTCTTTTTTTTAGCGTCTCATTCATATATTTTGAAAGATTTTATTTCTTTGAAGCTTACAAAATTTAGTGCACCTTATCGCTTTTGTCTTATTGTTTGCATTACTTTTCGGCCAGATTAGAACCGTTTCATCTGTTGTTGAACTCATCAGTTGTCTTCGTCTTGAAAATGTGATTAAGTGCGGTATATTATTAAAAAGTCGCCTGTATTTTTACAACTTGTTAGGCAGCATTTTTCATCGAATGGTGTAGGTTGGTAGAAAAATTGAGCTGCACTGGAAGAGCTAGCTATTTTACGCAGTTGCAAACGAGTGGCATATCAACTGTTGCGTTTTTAATATAGCACTTGTGCAAGCAACACTCTAAGGTAAACGCATGCTGTAACCGTCGTCTCACTCTTCCGCTCCCTCACTCTGTCTCTCTCTTTCTTTCTCCCACGGACTTGCTTAATGACAGCTGCTTGCTATGATTCCCCCCTAAAATATATTATACGTAATATTTACTTACTTCTTATCCTGTATTTATCGGGTGTTTCTTCGACTGCTGCTTCAGTACATTCATTCAAAACTTTTAACACCTTGCTGCATCAAGGCATATTGAATCACTTGCTGGCTTACCGATGAATCAGATATTCTTCTAACTGAATGTCCGAAAAAAAAAATCTAATCTTTATTAAAGGAGGCAGCCGCAAAGAGTGGTAGGTCCTACTGAACAATGTTACCCCATGACCTAGTTAGTTAGAATTTACTGCAGTATTGAAACCGGTTGACCTTAGTGGATTTAGTTGCCAAGTGCATGTTGTTGCGATTTCCTGGTAGGAGGTGTTCACATCTGTTTTCGATCGTAGCGATAGCCGGCAGTCGTTGCAGATGCTGTTTTAAAGGCGTTAGTGATTGCATGCAGACGATTAGCTTACCATCGTCGTTATATGTATTCTTACATACGAAGGAAAATTACACATGTAGACTTGTTGGAAGTCAGATCTAGATTGTTTGTCAGACGATGTACTTTCAAAATCCCAAGTGGATTGCTGAATTCGCATAGCGACGTCAACCTTACGTCGTTCATCGCGGTAGAATTGTCCGTAGATGGTGAACAAAAAAAAACGATGCATGATAAGGTGGACGAGATCCCGGATGAAACGAAGTTGCCCACTTTTGAAAAATATTGAGGTTTTGAAATTTTGAAGAAAAAAAAAGTCTTATCTTAGAATCGTTGCGCTAACATCAAATGATTTTATCACACGTTGCTCAGTTGGGAAGCTGTAACTCATTGGAAGGGCGTATGTAACTTCGTCCCCATCGACTGTTTGGTCGTATGCTCATAATGATATGAAGAAATTGTTGTTGTTTGTATTCTTTAGTAGGGCAATAAATATTTTAAATGATATTTCTACCCAAACGTCCGGATCGTTCATATAATGTTCATTTTAAAACAGTACCATATCTTTCGTAGAAAAAACGGCAGTTTTGATGAAAACAGAAACGAAATGGCTTCCATTACTAGAAGTTGGGGAAACTGGAAATGTAGAGTTAGAAAAAATTAGAAAAATTACTAGAGTTAATGGAAGAAAAAAATTGGAAACATTAAAAAATTGAAAAAAATAGATGTACTGGGAAAAATTTCATTCAAGAACTCGATCACTTCATTGGTCTCGACATTGTTTATTCTGGTCAACTAACGTATCGGTGAGCCCAGATCATAGCGGCGTTATCAGTTGATCTGAGATACATTTTTTGTCACTGAGTGCATTCGATAATTGTTGACGGTGGACGTAATCTGTTGTATATCCCAAATGTTATGTCTCACAGTTGTCGGTCTTTTTTTTTAATTAGTCGATCAACATTTTAGTCGAAAATATACGTGAAGGTCATATTTGTGTAGTTAAATCTCCTCTCAGTTATAAGCATATTTACAAATGGGCGACTTATTAAGCGTGCAAATTGTAGATGTCATAAACAGTGATAATTCGCTGTCGTTTTGTTATCGTGATTTTCATTTTGCCTGACGATTCATGTCCGGGTGTATGTTTAGTGAGTGATAAATTGGCGTACGTTTTAACGGTATCGTTGATTTTCGAAGAATATATGAGTACGTTTATTTAAGGCTTTGAAAGTGTTCGAGTGAAGATCGTCGAAGTCGCGCGAGTCGTACCCGAGCGTGACGCGAAGCTTTCCGATTGGTCTCTAATTCTCGCCACTCTGATCTCTCTGCTTTCTCTCTTCTGGTGTCCATTATCGCTTGTTCTTTCCTCCTTCGTATAGTACAGCGATGGCAGATCAGCTAACTGAGGAGCAGATCGCTGGTAAATGTTATTGTTTTAAAATTTCATAACGATGTGATAGTGATGTATGTTACACTTGTGGTGGTCTAGAGAAAACAAACAAGCAACATGAAGCTATTCGTTCATCGCTATTTGCAAGGGATATGCCCATCGTCATGTGCTCAACTGTAGCCACTCCGTACCCGGAAAAATGGCATATTAGCCTACAAGTAGTATAGGCCTTAGAACAAAAAAGGGAGGGCGGAACGCGTTCCCTCCTTCCTTTTTCTCCCCCGCACAGGTGTTCTTGTCTTGCGGCCATGTTCCTTCTAGGCCATCAGAACCTTTTACTCTGATTTATTCCGCGCTGCAAGTTAATTTCGTGTCATTGATGCGCGTTGTCTTATTCTTGAGAATCTAGAAAACGGAACTTTTGGTGCGTTTGCGAGAGAGAATATGATAGCTGCAGTTACCATGCATTGTTTGAGTTCAAGAAAACGTAGAGAGAAAGCACATATGCTGCAGCAAATACAGCACGACATACGCTGTGTTCGCAGCATTGACTGCACTGCATTTGCCCTTTTACCTACCTGTTGGCTTTGATAGCAAGATGTGCATGAGAAGTTGGGAGAGAGAAGACAGTGTATATTTAGGGGACCGCATTTTGGTATTATGGAGAGAGAAGACTGTATATTTAGGGGACCGCACTTTGGTATTAT
>JPKZ01003119.1:51352-81988 GCA_000803305.1 Toxocara canis | reverse complement strand
AAAAAAAAATCTAATCTTTATTAAAGGAGGCAGCCGCAAAGAGTGGTAGGTCCTACTGAACAATGTTACCCCATGACCTAGTTAGTTAGAATTTACTGCAGTATTGAAACCGGTTGACCTTAGTGGATTTAGTTGCCAAGTGCATGTTGTTGCGATTTCCTGGTAGGAGGTGTTCACATCTGTTTTCGATCGTAGCGATAGCCGGCAGTCGTTGCAGATGCTGTTTTAAAGGCGTTAGTGATTGCATGCAGACGATTAGCTTACCATCGTCGTTATATGTATTCTTACATACGAAGGAAAATTACACATGTAGACTTGTTGGAAGTCAGATCTAGATTGTTTGTCAGACGATGTACTTTCAAAATCCCAAGTGGATTGCTGAATTCGCATAGCGACGTCAACCTTACGTCGTTCATCGCGGTAGAATTGTCCGTAGATGGTGAACAAAAAAAAACGATGCATGATAAGGTGGACGAGATCCCGGATGAAACGAAGTTGCCCACTTTTGAAAAATATTGAGGTTTTGAAATTTTGAAGAAAAAAAAAGTCTTATCTTAGAATCGTTGCGCTAACATCAAATGATTTTATCACACGTTGCTCAGTTGGGAAGCTGTAACTCATTGGAAGGGCGTATGTAACTTCGTCCCCATCGACTGTTTGGTCGTATGCTCATAATGATATGAAGAAATTGTTGTTGTTTGTATTCTTTAGTAGGGCAATAAATATTTTAAATGATATTTCTACCCAAACGTCCGGATCGTTCATATAATGTTCATTTTAAAACAGTACCATATCTTTCATAGAAAAAACGGCAGTTTTGATGAAAACAGAAACGAAATGGCTTCCATTACTAGAAGTTGGGGAAACTGGAAATGTAGAGTTAGAAAAAATTAGAAAAATTACTAGAGTTAATGGAAGAAAAAAGTTGGAAACATTAAAAAATTGAAAAAAATAGATGTACTGGGAAAAATTACATTTAAAAACTCGATCACTTCATTGGTCTCGACATTGTTTATTCTGGTCAACTAACGTATCGGTGAGCCCAGATCATAGCGGCGTTATCAGTTGATCTGAGATACATTTTTTGTCACTGAGTGCATTCGATAATTGTTGACGGTGGACGTAATCTGTTGTATATCCCAAATGTTATGTCTCACAGTTGTCGGTCTTTTTTTTTAATTAGTCGATCAACATTTTAGTCGAAAATATACGTGAAGGTCATATTTGTGTAGTTAAATCTCCTCTCAGTTATAAGCATATTTACAAATGGGCGACTTATTAAGCGTGCAAATTGTAGATGTCATAAACAGTGATAATTCGCTGTCGTTTTGTTATCGTGATTTTCATTTTGCCTGACGATTCATGTCCGGGTGTATGTTTAGTGAGTGATAAATTGGCGTACGTTTTAACGGTATCGTTGATTTTCGAAGAATAGTACGTTACGTTTATTTAAGGCTTTGAAAGTGTTCGAGTGAAGATCGTCGAAGTCGCGCGAGTCGTACCCGAGCGTGACGCGAAGCGATTGGTCTCATTTAAGGCTTTGAAAGTGTTCGAGTGAAGATCGTCGAAGTCGCGCGAGTCGTACCCGAGCGTGACGCGAAGCTTTCCGATTGGTCTCTAATTCTCGCCACTCTGATCTCTCTGCTTTCTCTCTTCTGGTGTCCATTATCGCTTGTTCTTTCCTCCTTCGTATAGTACAGCGATGGCAGATCAGCTAACTGAGGAGCAGATCGCTGGTAAATGTTTTTAATTTAAAATTTCATAACGATGTGATAGTGATGTATGTTACACTTGTGGTGGTCTAGAGAAAACAAACAAGCAACATGAAGCGTTCATCGCTTCGCTATTTGCAAGGGATATGCCCATCGTCATGTGCTCAACTGTAGCCACTCCGTACCCGGAAAAATGGCATATTAGCCTACAAGTAGTATAGGCCTTAGAACAAAAAAGGGAGGGCGGAACGCGTTCCCTCCTTCCTTTTTCTCCCCCGCACAGGTGTTCTTGTCTTGCGGCCATGTTCCTTCTAGGCCATCAGAACCTTATACTCTGATTTATTCCGCGCTGCAAGTTAATTTCGTGTCATTGATGCGCGTTGTCTTATTCTTGAGAATCTAGAAAACGGAACTTTTGGTGCGTTTGCGAGAGAGAATATGATAGCTGCAGTTACTGCATTGTTGCATTGTTTGAGTTCAAGAAAACGTAGAGAGAAAGCACATATGCTGCAGCAAATACAGCACGACATACGCTGTGTTCGCAGCATTGACTGCACTGCATTTGCCCTTTTACCTACCTGTTGGCTTTGATAGCAAGATATGCATGAGAAGTTGCGAGAGAGAAGACAGTGTATATTTAGGGGACCGCATTTTGGTATTATGGAGAGAGAAGACAGTGTATATTTAGGGGACCGCACTTTGGTATTATTGAGAGAGAAGACAGTGTATATTTAGGGGACCGCACTTTGGTATTATGTGGTCAGTTTTTCAAGGTTTTCATTACAAAGGGTAAATTATCTCCCACCGTATCGTTTCCTGTCCTCATTGTTGGGCAAATAAGATTGTCGTCCTCCATTCCAAAAAACCTATTCATGGCTCACGGTGTAGAATTAAGCATTTTCGTGTTTGTGTTGGTGGGAAACAGTTCGCAGTTATCTTGTCATCCGCGGTTCGCTTTCATGCCTCCATCCGCATTCAAGCGTCTTGTCAATCACAGCTCTCCAAGGGCAGCTTTTTCATCGTTTATGTTTGTAGCTGCACGAACTTCCTCTCAGCAGTTGAAAATTTGTACTGCTATAAAGTGCGCGTAAAAGTTCACAAAAAGTTTAGTTCACGGCGACGAGGGAGGAGTTGTAGAGGTAAATGGTTTCGAAGTATCCTTTTAATGATGTTGGTCTTGCCTTAGATGCCAATGCAGTTCACTGTTGTGAAATTTTGCTTGTGAAGTGATGAGGAGTGGTGTTCCGAATTCGATATGGTTACAGAATTCAAAGAGGCATTCTCTTTGTTCGACAAGGATGGAGACGGAACGATCACCACCAAGGAACTCGGTACGGTGATGCGTTCGCTGGGTCAGAATCCCACTGAGGCCGAGTTGCAAGACATGATCAACGAGGTCGATGCCGATGGTATACGTTTTTTTTTTTCGTTTAAGAACGAATTTACTAAATTTTAAATCTGGATTCGATGACAATGTGGATCGCGCATAATCTAAAAATGAAATTGGCATATAATAGCGTTATGGGACAGCCATTGGTAAGGGGAAGAGAGAAGTTAAAATGTGGGAACTTTGCAAACACCCATTCAGTCCATAATTTTGTTTAATGGCAAAAAAGAAGTGTGTTGTCAACTGAAGATTTTCGCCAGAAGAGATCGCCGAGAAGAGACCGGTCGAGAGTGTCCTCGACAAGGTGGAAATATTACGTAACAGGGCATCGTTGGGAATGGGATCCACAACGGCCCAGGTGAGGGTGGTCGCTGCTGGAAAATTCGTTGAGCATCCAAAGGAAGTAAGAAGAAAAAGTGAGTGATGAGGCGATGGAAGAGCTGGAAAGTCACTTTCTTAAGTCCTAGCAAGGCATGTGACCTCCATGGTATACAGGGTTTTCTGATCTGAGCTTCCTTCTGGTCCCGTTGTTCTGGGATCTGACTGTTATCCTATAGCTGAAACATGGGGGATGGGGATACTGACTTGGAAAATAAATTCTGTTATCGCATGCGCAAAGCTTCGCTTCGTGAACAAAGCTGTGCATGAAATAGTACAAATAATTCGTATTTTGTGCTCGCACGTAAGCTTACCAGTATTGTTAATCGCATACAAAATTTGCATGCAGAGTGCTGTTATTGGCGATGGCAACCGTGTGTAAAGAAGTTATGGGAACGAATCCGCAATATGCACTAGAGCCAAAAAAAAAACAAGTTTGCCTAAAGAGGGGACAATGCAAGACTTTTTTGCTTATCACTTCCTCACAGGTTTAGTTGCCGTTTGATAAACAGACTGTTTATTAGTGGCGTAGCATGAGTTGGATTTGCTGCTGTGAGTTTCATTTGGGGTAGAGTTAGGCATGAACAAGCGAGTATTGGTTTTGTTGTATCGGTTGTGTACCAGTTTGAATGTTTGAACACGAGGTGAGTATTTCGACCGACCTTTTACTGTTATATTTCATTGTCGGTGTATGTGATCTGTATCGTGTGTAGTTTTGCAGGCAATGGAACAATTGATTTCCCCGAGTTTCTGACGATGATGGCTCGTAAAATGAAGGACACTGATAGCGAGGAGGAAATTCGAGAGGCCTTCCGAGTGAGTCATCTGTGCACCTGTGATTCATCATCCGTCCAAGCACTCATGCGGTTGATTTCATGTATAAACATCCATCCTCTCTTTCTCATCTTAACAGGGAATGCCGTAGAACCCCGATGTTTCTTCATGGGAGGGGGATACTGCATCGAGTATAAAGAAATTTTAAAGAAAGTGAAAGTCGGTAAAGGAACTAGACAAACAGATTGAGCTAGAAGCGGTCTTTGAGAGGACACAGAGGCAACAGTGAGTGATCACTGTGATCTGTGTAATGTTGGGGATTTAAAAACTGCTTCCTTTTTTAATCTTTTTTTTTTCACTATTTGCTACTTTGCTAAGAAGAGACCGATTAAGGTGTTCGACAAGGACGGGAACGGGTTCATTTCGGCGGCTGAATTGCGTCATGTGATGACAAACTTGGGTGAGAAGCTGACAGACGAGGAAGTCGACGAAATGATCAGGGAGGCCGACATTGATGGCGATGGACAAGTCAACTACGAAGGTACTTTTTCCATCACACTTCAATGCTAGTACGATTGAGAAGGAGGAGAGAGTGAGGCGGCAGAGCTTTATTAGAAGAGGAAGCTGTGGTTAGCGTGCGATAGGGGAAATAATTAAATACTTTTGGCTGGGGATGAGAGTGAAGGGTCAGATGGGCCATTCGAGCGAGGGAACGCGAAATTTGATCTCGCATTCTTTTAGCGGCATCCGAACGATCGGTGGATGTGAAAGATAGCTAGCCACCTTTTAATGTGTAAAGATGTGACTGCAAGGAGCGATATGGACAGACTTGACTGTCTCAAGTGAGTGCACATTACTGAAATGGCCACGTGGCATCTCTTGAACGAGCGAACTTGAGTGCTGATAGGCAAATGAATTATTTACCATGTGCAAGGCGTCCTTAGAAAAATTTCCATTGTAAAGCCAAATTTTTGGACGTTCGGATGGTGGATCATGTTTTGGAATCCGCTTAATTTCGGTGCATAGGAGCGAGAATGCAAAAACCTTCATAGTTGCGGACCTGGGAAAGCCATTGTTCAGAAAGGGTGGGTGGCCTTAGTTATACAAGTTGAAAAGTAATTGTATTTTCAGTATCGAAGAAAGCGTTTAAATGGGATGTCCTCCTCTTTTCACAGGTATGATGAGGGTTTTTATGATATGATCAAGAAAGCCAATTGAATAAAAGATGTATACTTGCAGAGTTTGTGACGATGATGACGACCAAGTAAAATGGGTATTGTGTGGGTGAGATCGACATTCGAGGCGCGGTAAAGGGGCGCATGTTTCTGCGTGCGCCTGTTGTTCTGTATTTCTCCATGGCCCTCACCTTTACCGCATTGCATTGTTCAAATTGAATTGTCTCTACATGTACTTGTGTGTTGTATCTCGTTTACTTTATTTTTTTCAGTGTTCTTTTCGTATTCCCATCACATACCCCCTATTTTTTCTCTTTTCCCACAAATCAATAATAACACGGTGTTCAGTGCCCCCCCCCCTCCCATTTGCACATTCTGTAACTGACCTTTGTGCGCCATTGGGAATGATTGCTTAAATTTTTTCATCGCAGTTATTTTCTGATAGGTTTTCGTGGGTTTAATATTGCATTTTGGTTTCCTTTTAAATGAAGCTGTGCATGAGTAACTGTGCTGCAGGTGCAGATGAGCTTTGATTTGCTGACAGATTTCATATCGCACATTCAGTCGTTCTTTCTCGCGGCTATAGGCTGTTGTTGTCGATCATTATTGCTTTCCCTTAACGAAATCCGATCACCGCGCCCGATACAGCAGATATCGTTGATGTGGGAGGTTTGCGTTTGTTCGCCATTCGTGCGATATTCATGCGACAAGTTAGCAAGGCTTCATTCAGCATGAACTGCTTGTGTTTATTCACCTTGCCGTTTTTTCCCACACTCCCTCCTACTTCCTCTATGCCACTTTTCAGCTCCATCGATGCCCCTCTGTTTTTATTTATTTGATGATTTTATATTTGAAATGCACACCCTGTCTCGATAAAGCGATATGCGTTCGTTTTTGCCTTCTTTTCAACTCGATATGCAATCTGTCTTTTCTCAGAAAAAAAAACGAGCGAAGATGGAAAATTCTTTAGGAATCTTTCGTATAGTAAGTAGGTCGTCGCATGTTGGTGGCGAAGGAGCAAAACGATGAATGGTTGATTTTTGTTTTGGACGAGGGTTGCGTGTTTCATTGTGAAGCAGTTTTGTTAAGCAATTCGAAGAATCGTTTTTAAAGAAGTTCTATTTTTCGGGTTTGAGACAATTATTTTGTTTTTTTAATGACTGATGTGGGTAGGTAGATACATCGCTCGTCTCTCTTCAAATCTATCGCCGTAACTCGGCGCGCACCAAACATTTTTCTATTTTCATTGCTGAGTTGAGTGTAATAGCGAACGAGAGTGCCGATCGGTACTGATGAAACGTTTACTTCTCACATTTTCAGCTAATGCATGTAGGCTAGCTGCTATGAAGGCATAAGATTCTTATATAATGCAATGATGTCATAGGAGAGGGAGAGGAAGGAATGCTTTTGAAAATGGGAACGTTTGGTGTCCCGATCGGTTATATCAGTGTATGGCTGAAGAGATAATCCAAATCAGCGACTTCATGGCTATCCGAACGGTAATACAACACGATTTAGTATGTGAATTGGACCATCACGGCAATTTTTCGACCATCTGATATCTGTTATCATTCTCGACTACTTTCTTGAAATAGGCTTAAGGCGGTTTACTTCTGCGATTTAAAATGCGTGCACGGCAGTTTTGTTATTGTTTGACTGATGTGACCGGAGCGCAGNTGGGGTGGGTGATGGTGGTGGGCGGTGGAGACGAGTGAATGGAGGTATCATAAGGACTGGGTCTCTCATTGTTGTCACTCTTCTAAATCAAATACATTTGGAATGCACGCATATTTTGCTTCCCCATCTATATGCTAGTTAGTTTTCTTGCTCTTCGTTATAAATCGATGAACATCGTTTAGCCTCCTCAACCTAAAAGGTCGTAATTGGGAATGATTTCGAACCGATCAGATCAGCATCGAAAAAGTTACTCGAAGCTGTCATAAGCTGTTTGTGAATTTAAACGATCACTTGAAATCATTAGAGGGGAGGACGGAAAACGACACCCATTGATAAAACGAATCGAATGGTGGTGCCTCATATTTAACATATCGAATTTATGACCACAACAAATAGCGTTGACTTTCGGTCAATAAATTAACTTTTAAGTAACTAGAAAGTAAAAAAGTAACTTTTGTGCATAAATGCAATGATGTCACTTCGTTTGCAGTTGATACGTCGAACGAAATCATCATTGAGTTTTGCATCTTTGGGGGGGGAGGAGAGGGATGCTTGTTGCGTTTATGTAAGCAATAGCGGCTAATCGATTTTCATTTCTTGCATATACAGACCGATTATCGATTGTACTCATCTTTGTATAACGTTTTGTCCAACTCGATATTTTTTTGCTTTGATCGCAAATGAAAAGCTTTGCTTGATTCGTATACGCAAACAATTAAACCCGTATGAAGGAATAAGCATCGGGGATCACTGATAAGAATGATAAGAATCTGGATTAAGAGCATACGACAAAGAAAGTATGGCAGAGAATTGGGCTCACCGAAAACGGTTCTAACTACGGCTATGATTTGCGATGAACGTTGTGATATCCACGCTATCCGCTCTCGAACAGTATATAGTAATACCCGTATAAAGCTGTCGCGCGATATTTCCGCTCGTATTGGTATGGGGTTGCTCGTTGGAGAGTAGTTATAGCCGAAAGAAAAGAAAAATGGGAAATTTAATGGAACGCCAAAAAACAATTGCTGGTATCATTGCTCGTGTCGCTCGGATCTGCTGGATAAAATCGCAGTTGATATTGCCTTCAAGTTGACTCTATTCTAAATGAATACTTTCAGTTTGTGGAGATTCTGTGTGCATGACTCTTCAGATCTCCTCACGTCAGTCTGCTATCGATTTCCCCATGTTTATCAGGGGTTCATCGACAAAGATGCAAAAAAAAAAAGCGCAAGTCTATAGAGGACTGAGATCGTGCATTGCATATTGTGGAATAAATGAATACTTATACAAAATTTTAAAAGTGAAACGCCGATAGCTGCGCGGACAGTAAAATGTAAACAATAGAAATCGACAGAACGCAGCGTAACGGATAGTACTGATGATAGTTGAGAAGATATTTAAAAGAATAATTTTAAAAAATATCAGTTTAAATGGTCACACATAACTAAGTACTTGGTAAGGTGAAAGCTGAAGGTTATTTATTGAACATGTATTTCAAATTGGAAACATTCTTAACAGCTGTTACCGATCCGAGAAGACAGTTCGAAAGGACCACATAAGGTGAAGGTGATGGGGGGGGGGGAGGAGGGGGGATGGGGAGATGAAGGAAATACTTCTGCAGGAAATACTGAATACGTATTCCCACTTGGATGGTATGGGTGGGTGGCAGTTATCTTCGTTGTTTTCAATTTTCGTACTTCAATGGAAATTATCACTTTTGTTTGATATCGATATAATGATAAACCACCTTTTTAGTTCATGATTTCGCTGAACGTCATATTAACTAACCTTTTCACTTACTCTTCTTCTTCGTACTAGAAACAATTGCCATGCTTCTTAAATCTCAATTTACCAAAATATGATTTTTAAGCTGTGCTTAACAAGTATGTGAAAAAGAATATAGCATCCGTGTGCAAGAGGGTTGCAGTAGCTTAGTGGTAGAGCTCACGCTTCATATGCGGGAAGACCTGGGTTCGATTCCCGGCTGCTTTCCCAACGGATCGCCAACAGGCTGACGATCAGGCGTTCTGAAACTGGTCAGAACAATCATACGTGAGCATAGTTGTCAGCTGCATCGATACGGGAATCGATGAAATTGCAGCTGTCTTTGCATCCCTTTGCATTGCATCAATGTGCAAATCGCATATCTATAGCACAACGTTCAGTAGAAGCTGCTCCTTTCCATACTACCTTACCGTTGTTGAGCTCGAAAAAAACAATTTCATGACGATCCGTCGACTGAACTACTGTAGCGTTCAACTGTTAAATGATTTCGTAAATGCAATTGTGTTGACGCTGCTCGAAATAAGCCCGGATAGCGCAAATTGGCGGATCATATTGAGGCCAATTTAATCACTGACTGAATTCACCGACCTTAGCAAATTGACAACATAAAGCGCATTTCATACGCATAACGGGCTGTGATACCGTGTAATATTTTCGTGAAGGTGTGCCCGCTGACAATGGTATGCGTTTCATGTATGTGCGCTCCGCACATGTCTTCGATTTGTAACAGTGCCGGAAATTTTTAAGGTCAAAACTTTCCTACCATTTGTTTAGGCATTTATGACTTTGTGAAGAAGAGAACGCAATTTGATTGGTCGTTTAACAAGGATCGCTTCCGCTGAATTCGCACAGCACTCCAAGCATCACTTATCCACCCAATTTCACGTACGGACCTTAACTGAAAAGTTCTGGACAAGAAGTTTTTAGACCGTTCCCCCCCCCCCTTAACTTATTTTTGAAATAAAAGTTGTGCGTTAAATAGCTGAACAGCCTGAAAGCTAGAAGCAATTGTTTGCCAGAAAGATATTCGTGGACTATCAAGAAAGTATGAGTATCAAGAAACCTTAATTGTTTAGGCTTCGAGCTCAGACGTTAGTGTTGTTTAGTTGCAGTCACTTATAAAAATCAGGATTGCTAATTAATTAGACAGATATTAGAAGGAGTTTTAGCACCTTTACTTTCCAATCCGGAGACTCAAATCTATCCGGATTCTGTCAGCATCCGATTTCATTAATAAATGATCACATCGACATAACATGTTGCCTATGATTCTCAGTGTTTTTTGTGCAATATTTGCAAAGAAAAAAATGATGTTTGATGCTTACCACTGCTATATATGAGGTAGATGCATGCAAAACGTATATTAGACCCAACCATTTTTAGCGCATTTTTCCCACTTCTTTCGTAACGATCAAACAAACGAATTTTGCTCACGGAAACCTTTCATCAACTTTAAAGCCATCAACAAAATCGTAAACATGGTGGACATTATGAATGGGATTATTTTTTGGGGGTTTTTTTCTGAAATTTTATTTTAAAAATTTTAAAATTTTTTAACAAACTTGAATTTAAAAATTTAAAATTTAAAAATTTTAAAATAAAATTTCATCTCTAGGGCACAAACAGAAAGGTGGTATAATCGAAAAAAACGGTATATGAGCGTCTAGTGTTGCGCTCGGTTGGGGGTTTTTTTCTGAAATTTTATTTTAAAAATTTTAAAATTTTTTAACAAACTTGAATTTAAAAATTTAAAATTTAAAAATTTTAAAATAAAATTTCATCTCTAGGGCACAAACAGAAAGGTGGTATAATCGAAAAAAACGGTATATGAGCGTCTAGTGTTGCGCTCGGTTGTTATTTTAAACCACCGTTGTAGTAATTTGTGAAGCGCACTTTAATGGCATCGATTGAACTGTTCGAGTCGATCGCTTTTCAAATGATGATATGCCTAAAGCGAAAAGAATACTACTAACTTACTCGTTACTCATTAAGTTGTATATTTGAAAGCGGTATTATCAGCACAATATTGAGAACACAATTATAGGAAGAGTTGTATTTAGCTATCTCATAAAGAGTAAACAGGTTGCTACTATTCGTAGAAGAAGAAATACAAGGGAGACATGAAGTCAAAATATTTGCATATGGAAACAATCAAGGGAATATAAAAGAGTTATAGGTTTTCGGGGAAATCAAAGATGGATCCGAATCATCATTAACCTCAATGTTCTCTTTCCTCCCTTCCGATCCGATCTTTTCGTTTCCCTGATGTTTGTTGGCCGTAGACGATACAAGTGGAAATAAACAAGGGTACTTGGATGAGTGATGGTAACGGGAATGGACAACAGTATGAAACAAGGCCAAAACACTGATGTATGTTGTCAGATCGAAGTGCGCAAGTTACGCATCGGTGAAGTATTTGACTTTAAATCGGAGCATTCGATCTGTAGAGTCATCTCTTGGGCGATCTCTTGCTCCGAACCAACGAGCACATTTAATTCCAGGTTAAGACCATATAATTCGGTAAGATCTTTCACATACACCTGCAGAAGATAAAATTTTAAAATTTGCTTAGCTTGAAATATGGAATATTCGCCGCGTATTGTATCGACGATGCTCTATACCGGTCGCGTGTATATGCACATATTTGCTGATGGGATGAATAGTGAAGAAAAAGAAAAAAAAGTTTGCAAATATAATTCAGCTATTCGATGAGAATAAGCATACTGGTGTAGAAGCTAGTCAAGCTTTTCCTTATTAGCTATTAGGCGAATCCCAATCGCATTGTTGAATGAACGGAAGCTTGAGCAGTTTCACAGAAGTGAACATTATTGAACTTTCTGCTACTCTTATAATCGTTTTCTGAATCTAATAAATTCAACTGGGTGCAAGTAAGAAAAAACTGAAGGCGTTTTTTTGTGTGAAATGCAGTAAATTTTTCTCTCCCTTTCTCCTTAGGTCTGCTGAGATAGAAAAGGATCGATTTGCCATGGCGACAGAAAACTAACTGATCGCCTTGACTCTTCAGAGCACTAATGTTAGCGTGCTGTTCAACGACTAATGAATGTAGATAATCGAACTTCAAATAACTTTCAAAATTTTGTGCTCTAACTTAAAATCGGGATCATGCGTGGTCGTCAAGGAATTTGATGGGAAGCATGCAATTAATAAAACTCGCTAAATACTCATAATCTGTGTGTAACAGCTTAATAATTTAATGAGTAAAAAAAATTATTCTTGTTAATTTTGCAGCATTCGTATCAATCGATATTTCAACGCAGTGATTGTTTACTTCTAAAGTTTACTTAACTGTTAAAAACTCTAATGAACAAGGAGACTCAATGCCAAATTCGAATTTACATTTTGCAAAGAATAATTTATCATAGCTACAGAAAATATACTCTATAGTTAAACGAGTACAATGAACTATAGAAGTAAACAATCATAAGAGTATCGTTTTGGGTATATACGCCAATTTGGTATAACAGAGCGTTCATTTACACTGATCAGTTTTCGTTAAGACATACAACCAACTCAATAATCGTGCGCTATCTCTTCAAACCTTGATCGCATCCTAACGCTAGGATTTATTCGTTCACTCAAGTATGGAAGTTTTTTTAAGAATTTGTTTTACAAAAACATTTTTAAACGCTAGCACAAATCGTATAACAACTTGCCAAGCCCGGAATTACGAGCGTTTTAGATGAGATAGGATGATTTTCGTTCTTCTTTAGATCGCTCTTAACAACTATATTATTCGTGGTGTTTGCCGAGTTATACATATGTTGATCTTGTGAATCGCCTGCTTCACAGTGTTTTTGCCTAGTCATTTTGTTTTGTGGGTGTTCGGTCGTCGAATCGCTTTTGATGGTCTTCAGCGTTTCTGTCAACGACGAAAGGGTAGTCTCGAAAGAATCATCACTGCAATTTCGGTTTCCATATTGAAGAAGGCACAAAAGTTTCGATAAGTTTGTTTTCCGTATCTTCGTGAGTGCTCGAAAATTACTTACTAGTATCGACAACTTACTAGTATCGATCGGCTAACTACTTAAAATATGCATCCTTAGGCTAAACCCTCCATCATCTATGGCTGCAACCCATTAAATAATTTGCGTCGAAGCACTCAGAATCTTTTAACATGAACATCACTAGACCATCCGAGACGTTTTGTCTGCTCCATATTTGTAAGTAAAGAGACCGTCTTCCTCCTCCTTTTCGAAGATTTAAGAATCAATTAAAAATTTGCTAGGAAATTAGCAGCTCTCGAAAAACCGTGAAAAAGTTTGCTAAAAAAAATTCTCCAAAATCCACAAGAAAATTAAAACGTTGCTTTAAATTCCCCAAAACTCTTGAATCATTCTAAGGACCTGATTAATTCGGTTTTTACAAGTGCATTAGCACGTCTATTTAAATAAAAATCTATGGCTGCCAGTTCCACAGTTCCACACCGTGTCTTCTGAGGTCTCCTTATTGTGAAGCTGTTCCGTAGGGATGCAACAACTTAATTTGGGTACCCTGAATCTTATACAATGTTACATACCCAAAAATTCAGGAATAAAAATCAACTTACATAGACCTGTGTCGTGCACCTGGTTTTTTATAGTCGGATGATGTTTTTCCAACGGAAAAACAGCAATCCTTTTGCGCAAATGATTTTCTCTCAATTGCTAGAGAACTTTTATTGCAGATCGGGGAATACTTTGGAGTTCTGCCTGCTTCACTTCGTCCGTCCTCTTTTTCGATTTTTGCTCGCCTTAAAATGTTAGAAATTTTATATATATATACATATATATATGTGCAAAATCCGATAAAAAAAGCAGAGCGCTCGACAGTTAGCCTTCAAACGGGCGTTCTCACTGATGAAGCACAATTCTTGATCATGATCACACTGTCGTCAATCATGATGCACCGCAAGTTGCACACGCAGTTACAACAAACACATCGACAACAAAATACATTATTTACAGTATTGACTCCAATGAACTCCTAAGAATTTGTGTGCTCGTTATCACACTTCAACGGTTCAAAAATCCTCATAATTAATATTAAAAATTAATAACACCTTTCTACATATTTCTCACACCTGGCGTTATTTGCCTTTTGCATTTAGCTTATAGAAAGCAATTATCAGCGATGTGAATGTCATACCATACAACTCATCGATGATAGCGTAGTGGTTAGAAGCTTGGATATGTCACATATGCCGTCAGCAGAATTGTGTCATTCTTGTAACATTTTTGCTTTTGTTTCTTTTTTTCACTTCTATATTTTCCGTTTTTTTTTTCACCGCAAATAAGCTGATATTTGTATTTGTATTACCTATAAGATTCTTTAACGCTTCATGCACAAACAATTTATGCGAATGCTATCGCGATTTTTTTTCAACTATCGAAATTTTCTTTTTCAGGAAAAAAGATTTTTCATAAAAATGAAGCGAGAAAAAAAATTAATTGAGAAAAAAATCGTTCTTTTGTTATCTGTTTATGAAATGAACACATATGACAGGCAAAAGAAAAAAAAAATTGAAATATTATTAATCTTCATAATATGGTGCTCAAATGAGCTTGAACATACACAATTGCAAGAATCAATTCAGCTTTGTTAGTTCGTAAATGAGAATGATTTTCAACCTGCAAGTTTCGTTCCGCGTTATTAACTCATCCAACTTCTTGCGATTCAACTCAATTGTTCCTCCATCCGATGGCCAAATTTCACGTGCTAGCTACGAATGGAACGTATTTGAAATTAGCAGCAATCAATGAGTAATGAAATTACCGTATTACCTTAAACACAAGCCTATCCTCGACATTTCATGAAAAATAGAGCTCTTTAAAGAGCTTTTTTTTTTTCAACATCAATCTCTTCGGCAGTCTTTTTTTCATAGATGTTTCATTTACGATCGTTGCGAAAATATAAACAACGCCTGTAATAAAACCCATTTTTTCGAAATGAGCCAGCCGTTCAGCTTCCCCCCCCCCCCAGACACCCCTCCCTTCCTTTCCCCGCAGATTGGCATCTTCGAGAGTGTGAATCAAGGATCAAGTAATTCGAGGTATTCGAAAACTTAAGTACGAAACAACGATTTATGTTTCAGTAAGTCAGTATGAGGAAGGAGGTAGTAGTTAGACTGTGGGTTAGCTTGTTCGCACAAGTCTGGGGCTCACCGTTGAGGTCAGCGATTATGCTTGCCCTAGCTTACTGTCCCACTGGACTCGAAAACCGAATTAAGCCGTTTTGCCCCAATCTTAGTCATAAATTTTCCTTTGTTGAGTTTATGAGCGAGTTGTGAGCGAGCCGTAAACCCGGAAGTAGGCTACTACAGGATGTTGAGGCAAATACTGCCCACAGTGGAAGGGTTGTACAGTTCCTATTACCTGTCATTCTCAGTATCCAACTGATCCACCGACTCCGGTTCCGGTAAATTCACGGATTGTAATGCACATTGTGGGGGTATCGAGTCCGCATACGTATGTGTATGTCTGCATGTCTGTCAGTCTGTTAAGGTCTACTCAGGGGCCGCTTAATCAAGGTCTGTGGAATGCTTCATGGGTATCACTTACGCCTTAGAATGGTCTCTTACCCTCAGTCTCAAACCGACTCACCCATCGAATCCAGATGTACCCGCTTCGACGCAGTAAAAAATATGCCTAGTAATTATGGGCGGTCAGCTTGCATATACGACCGGCTGGATCGCAAAAAAAAAACAAATGGTTCACGGATGATTTTTTGAAGAGCAAAAGAAAAAAAAAGGGGGGGGGAGATATTCTACGCGCTCTCTTTACTCACTTCGGTCGACTATTTAAAAAAAAAATGTCACCCCTTTTATGAATGTCAGATGGGCCTTTATGGAAACAAACGAGCTTAATTAGTAAAGAATGGGCATCAAACGAGTTCTATTTCAAAAAATATTGGTAATTCACTGTAAGTAATCTCATCAGTGAACGAATTTTTACCAATAATTGGCAATGGGCACAATAAAATTTGAATTTTCATCTTTTGTGAACGGTTTATGAAATTGGCTGATTTGTGAACGAGTTGCAAAAGCGCATATCGTTCCATTGCCATAGCAAGCATTAATTGCCATTTGTTATCGGCTGAAGAGAGAGTGCTAGAATACTTGGCTTTATTGATTGCATATTTATATATTTTGAGTTTTCTTGATCATGCTAGACGCTCATTTCGAAACTACGAAGCAAATTGTATCATCTAGTGACTTCTTTTATTGCACATCCTAGAACTGGCCTAAGATCCATAATCGATCCAATCGATTTCGAGGATATCGATCGTTCCACTACGATCAGCACTAGCATCAAAGTAAGCTTTCATAAGCTTTCATGAACAAAGTTTCATATGATGTTTTAGAAGAGATAACGCATGCAACTTACAAGAATTTTGTCACCGTTCTCGAAAATTCTATCTCGACACATAAAAGTGACCCCTTCACGTCGGTTCTTGATTACGGACGAGTCACTAGGCACGACATTTCCCAGCGGCATGTTCGTGTTACGACTCTCCGTTGACGGTGCCACTAAACAAGAGTTTCTTAAAACAACATACTTGATGATGTGCAAATTAATTATTTGAAAATTTCACATAACAAGCAGATCGAATATCGTGTGAATAACGAATTGCATTCCAAAAATTTATTGCAAAATCTATTGCATTGCAAAATCTATTGTATTGCAAAAATTACACTTATGAGAAATCTTCTATTTCGTTCCGAATTTCGACTTTAATTTCGTACAAGGAACTTTACTTGCGATCATTTTTGGACACCTTTTCACAAATTTGCTAGAATTTAATAATTCTTGTTCTAAAGCACAACTTACAAACGGAACATTTATTTCACTTCAATTTTTTCTTTCATTTCTGCCTTAAACCAGTGAAGAATATGTGCCAAAACAGCGGCGCTTTTTGGAAGTATGAACAACGACTATAAAGTTCGCTTTTTATGGCGACAAGTGAAAATTGCATCGCATCTAAGCCTAAGCCGCCAAGCTAAAACGGCTTTATCTTAAGAAGCGCTAGTGTTCGCTAGCAAGTGTATTTATGAACCAATGAGATTGAAACCGTTTAATGACTGATTGTTCGAAAGCGCCGCATCGGCTGGGCGACGGCTAGCTTCAGTAGCTGATGCTTGACCTCCATGAAAATTTTTTCCCGTTTCCTTTCGTCCTTGAGCTACTTTCGCAAGATCCTCAAGCACCTGTAAACACCATGATTAGGTCGGTCAGTACAACAGCATCTTAGGTATTAAGCTCCCCGATATTTTCGCCGGCTTGCGTGAAATCTTCTGCGCAGAAGTAGCGATCATATCAAAAAATTTGTTAAATAACGAATTTCTTGCTTACAGGCCTATGTCATGTGTTAGATAAGAAAAAAAAGCACTAAAATAACGCGCTTGTTGCTAAGACTAATATTTGCTACCAGCCCTGAAACGAAAAAATGGATCTTACGCATGCTTGTCATATCTGAAATTACGAGATATAAAACCACAAATCGAATCGTACAGACAGAACATTCAGTTATGCTCATTCCCAAATACCGTTTAATCTCAGTGGAACTAAAATTTTACGACTCATCGATAGTGTGGTCTTAACAACAAGCGCAAAATTTTAATACTTTTTTTTTCTTATCTAGCACGCGAAATAGGCATTTGAGCGAGAAGTTTTTTTAATTAACAAATTTTTTGTTATATTCGCTGCTTTTCGATCTACATTTTCTTCGATGAGAACATCAAAATGCCCCTACTGGATTGTTCACATAACACAACAATATCCGCTCCTCTTTCCACAAAACATTATCCTCGCCGGTCGCCAAAATATCAATTATGTTCGTTGTAACTTCTATAAAATGTTTCCATATGAATGAAAAACGAAATTCCATTGCAAAATTTTCAAATCCATTATATGGGGGAAAATAATGCAAGAAAATTTATTGAAATGATTCATAATTGCAAGTGGGATATTTTTTCTCGCAATTGAACCTTAGAATACAATGTGAATTTCAAAATTTTCTGAAAATTTTGCTCATAAAGATCTTTCATTTCATTGTGCTGTATATTTCGGACATATGCAAAACAACTAATGAATAAATCGATGATTTTATTGCATTTTTCTTTTGCAACGTTTTTGCAATCTTTTGCATTTTTATTGAATTTTTATTGAAAAATTATTGCATTTTTTATAAATTTGACCGACACTTTGGCATAGATATTTGGTCCTTTTTTTAACGTTTTAATCCCAGTCGTTGGATGTTCTAAGAGAAAGGAAATTTATTCGATCGTACGAAGCGAACAAAATATTCAAATTACTAGTAAGTGAATTGGCCGATCATAATGGATTCAATTTTTTTTCTCGAGCAATTGTCCAACCAGACAAATTCAGCTTGACCATACAAAGGGTCCGGTCGAGATGCCTTGAAAAAGCATTTATTACTTGTGGTCACAAATGGACGACTTGTTTAGCGCGTACAGAAAAACAGACGGAACAAGATCTAAAAGACGTTCTTTCTGTCGTTGGTGGAATCAGTTCTTTTGAATGCTTAGCTTTACTTACTATTTGATCATTTCGTTATCAACGACAAACAAAAGAAAACTATTATTGTCATCACACTTGTTGAGTGCTATGCATGAGGTATATAACGCTGTTTTATTGTCACCACGGTCTTGAAGCAATTTTAATAAATCATACCCTCAACCATATAATTAGTGATTCTCTTTTCCAAACAAGCATATATTTCTCTTTAGTTAAGCATAATGATAAGCTGCCCGTTAGAGCCATCCTTTTGGTATTTTCATTTGGGAAATTTTCATTCCTTGTTTGAATCATATGAATTTCATATATTATTTCGTACTGTATTTGAGACAAGTAGACAAGAATTACCGTGGACAAGAGTTTCTGGATGCAAAGGAAAAATTCTGAATATACGGTCAGTGATTATGGATATATCACATCTAAATGTGATACAGTGTTTTCGTATGGCATTGAAAATAACTTCGGGAAAGTTCGAATCCCGTTCGTTTCAAATGTTTTGCAATTTAACTTAGATTTTCTCAATTAATCTTAACGTACTAAATAGTGTAGCAAATACAAACAAACCTTTTCAGCTTTTTCAACCGCGTCAAACAGAAGCCGATTTATATTCGATATCACCTCGGTTGGTCCCTTAAGTTGAGGGCCTTGTGAATCGACGCTTCCTGATGCCATTTAGGCCACGCGATAATAACAAATCTAAATACAATGACTTTATTCATAGTACAATAGAAATGCTTAGTAAACGAATTTATAGCTACCAGAAATGCAAATTACACATTTAAACGTATAATCCACACAGCTAACTTAGTGCACTAATCGGAACAATGACGCTACTAACTTCGTATAGAGGCAACCAACCGACCGGCTGAATGTGCATTAAAACTTTTAACAATTTACTGATTAAATTTGCTTTGCATGCAACGAATTGGTTTGAGAGCGAATAGAGGAAGTTACAAATTTTCATAACTCCCCAGCAAAAACTTCCGCAGAGAGATGGACATACGAAGGTATATGCGTTCATCGAGAAACATATTCACATATGCCGTTTGCTAATGCAAATTGCACAAAGCGATGAAAATTAGTATATGGGGTTACAATGTGGCATATTGTGCATACCAAACTCAACCTATAGAGGTTCTCTAGCTGAAACTAAGTGGCAAGCACAGTCATAGACATATACGCACACGCGACCACATACACGCACACGTACGTAAGCGTGCGCACATACAAGCGCATGCATATACACATATATCTACACGCGCTCACGCATATAAACATGCAAACATACACACACGCGCACACACAGGCACGCAGACACGCACGTATACTCGCGCACCTATACACGCACAGGCACACATACATCTACATGCGCTAACGCATACACACATGCACACACACATGCGCACACACAGGCACAGGAGCGCACATACACACGCACACAGACACGCATGCATACGCGCGCATTTATGCACGCACATGCGCACACATCTCTACGCGCCCACGCATATACACATGCGCGCATACGTGTATGCGTACGTACATACACATGCACAGATATACGGACAGATGAGATGGTATTATTAAGCGACTGGTAAATCAAACTTACAAATGCACATTAAAAAAAACTATTTGAAAAATTCGCATATTTAGAGCTGATTTTTTTTGGCAAAAACTTTCACAAACAATGGGCAAAGCTGTGCGGATTAGTGCCCGCACGGCTGGTGCATATTTCCTCATAATTTCTTGTTTCCTCATATATGCAGAAATGTGTGCGTGATGTATTTTTACAATGAGATTTTTTACGTCTATAATATAGGTACCTCTAGATTAACACGCAATTGTCTTCATTTAAAATATACTTACTTACCATCAAGCATATCCTTACTTAATTACTCGTTACATGCGCTTGTATACTTATATACTTATATATATATATATGTTACATTCACGCATATACCTAAAATATACTTACTTACTCGTTCTCCTATCATTGCATGGACAAAATACTAATTTACTTTGAGCTGCAGCGAAATTGGATGCATGAGAACACTGCTTTGTGATAGAAACAGTTTATGTATTGTCGGGTGAACATTAACTGTTCATAAATTGCTCCATATTTTATGATTGTTTATTGTGAATTGTTTCGCGTATATGTTTTCTCGACAATATTTATATATTAGTTTGAGGTAATCTTTTTAAATCAAAATCCGTTCCCAGTAAAAGCTTTACAGCATTCTTTTTTTTTCGATAGTGTTCCGTTTACGTACAAAATTGATATTTGTTCCTTACTTTAGTTAATTAATTAACTAATTAATTAATTAATTACTACTTTTAATTGTTATTATTGTCCAATTCCATAATTTCATCGAATCGTCTAGCAGCTTTACGGCATTAATATTTAAACATTTATGTTTTTCGTTTAGTATTTCTAATGGTGATTAATACTTTTAATTTTACGTACAAATACTCTCATCGAATAATGTTGTTTGAAATGAATTTTTTTACTGCATATTGGAATTGTTCGCATATTTTCCTATCATTTTCCGTATCTGAAAACAAATTCACATATCTAGACGCATTGATTTCGATTAACGTTGCGTTCATAAATAGATTCTATCTGATGCGTTATTTTGCGAAAAAAAAAAAAACGGATAACATCTAATGAGATACGATTTAACCGAATAGGGAAGGTATTCGAAATCAAAATTGCTTGTTTATTTTCGCCAAAACAATTAAAAATTTCCCCGTACATCAAGCATGTATATAACACACATATGAATTTATAACGACACCTTCTGATAGGATAGAGAATTCTTGTATATTGCTGTGCAAACGATCATGGTACTCGATCAGCTTTACTTCATCTTCCATTGTTTTGCTAGTTCTATTGCTCATTGTAACATCTCTTCTAACATATAGAACCATGTGACACAACAAATTGAAGATATATTAAATTTCAAATCAACGCTACGAGGTTTTTCAGCCAAAATTCCAATCAATTTTCAACTGTGATTTAATCCTTAAAAAAGTATAACTCCTATTCGTGATCAAGTACATGTGCACTTCATAACTTCATAACTACTTATGAGTGTTCAAAGTATTATTGCAGATTGGAATGGATAAGTAGATTGTTCTATTTGAGGTGATAAATCCATCCATTTTTGTTAGAGAAAATGATTAGGCGCGTCAATTAAGTGTATCAATCACTTGCGTGTCAAGAAAGTATTGCGTGTATATATTATACGTCAAACTAAGTGAAAATGAGCATAAAGCATTATGTATATGAATGGCTTTGAACGTTATACTTGAATATGAATTGCATTGAATTTTCTTATGCATCGGCAACAACTTTTCAATGCAAAGCCTTCTTTCATTGTTCTTTTTGTTCTACGTAAGCGATATCATGAGGTTTAATTCTTTTTCTGATATATAAATATGCTCACCGATACGTTTGTTTAAATATCTTATTTTAGTGCGAATATTTTTAGCCTATTTAGGTTTAATTTCCCTTTATTTTTGAATGTTCTATTCGAGCTTACGGACAATTTTTTTTTGAAAATGTGACATCTTTCACATAACATTTTTCTTTAGTTTGAAGCGGAATGCCAATATTCCTTTTTTTTTCTTATAGTTTGATGTGATATTAGTGTAAAAGGTTGTGAAGGGATATTTTGTGCTTAAAGTAATCTCCCTCAAAATTAGGCTTAATTCTTTAAAATTTTAAAATAGAACGTTTCCCTCTTATAATATCGTTGGAATGCAAAGAGATGCAAAGGCAGCTGTAATTTCATCGATTCCCCGTATCGATGCAGCTGACAACAATGCCCAAGCATGATTGTTTTTGACCAGTTTCGGAACGCCTGATGCAAAGTAATCTCCCTCAAAATTAGGCTTAATTCTTTAAAATTTTAAAATAGAACGTTTCCCTCTTATAATATCGTTGGAATGCAAAGAGATGCAAAGGCAGCTGTAATTTCATCGATTCCCGCATCGATGCAGCTGACAACCATGTCCAAGCATGATTGTTTTTACCAGTTTCGGAACGCCTGATGGTTAGCCTGCTGGCGATCAGGTTGAGAAAGCAGCCGGAAAATCGAACGCAGGTTTTTCCACATATAAAGCGGAGGCTCTACCACTGAGCTACTGCCACCCGTTGTAAAAATACGATCCAAAAATAGGTTGACAAACTCGATTTGACAACGTGGCGAGTTAGTTTATTCGCAACGCTTTTTTTTTAAACGAAGTGACGGCAAATAAGATTACAAATGTATGGGAAATGCTTAAGCATGCTAATTAACGCACACTTAATTCCTAAAGTCAAATCGTCCTTACACATCGCCATGAGGATGGCAACCAAAGTGACCTAGCTTAAAAGTGCTGCAGTGGAATGAAAATCATCCGAACTGATTACTTCACACTCCTCAAAAGAAAAAAATTCAAATGCATTGATGATCGCGATCGCCACGCTTCCCCCTCCCCCACCTCCACCCTCCCTATCCTCCATTCGCATATGGGTATGAGCCCATAGGAATAGCTGGAAAAATCAAAAATGACTAACATAACGCGAGATTTAACAACAAGCTAATAAAAACAGCTCATCATTGATTCAGGCGCTAGATACAAACCTTTAGAAAACAGCGTGCAAATTACAGCAAGAAAACATTAGAGTATTAGAGTATTAAGCAACTGTACTCCATTGCTATCTTTGAACTGAGTACTGCTGCGCTCTAATTTTGCCGTACTGCAAAAGAGTACATTTTAATTTCGCTGATTCTGTTCGATGAAAGATTCTCTACTTTACTTCTTGTGTTTTAAATATTTCTTTTAGTAGTATCAATTATCATTATGATAGGTATTGTTAGTCGACTGAACAAAAGGTTCGATTTGGTTCAGTAAATTAAAAGTATCTCCTGTCTACCCTCTCCCCCTCTCTCCCTTACCCATTTCCCTCTCACCTTCTCATCTCAGCTTTCATTTTGAATACTCATAAAAACGATTTAAAAAAAAAACTTTCATAAATGACCAAATTATTGCTGAACTATTGTCAAAAATTTACGTCGAAGAAAGCTAGCTAATCCATGAAGGTATTCAGTTGTTTTTTTTTCGCTTTCTTGTCCACTTATCAGCAGATGCTCGTTAATGCTGTTGCTATGATGTCAACATTTTTATGGAATGGGGAGGAGCCCAGAGCAAATATCGCATGCGCAAATTGCGAATATCATTCGGATTCATGAGTAAGCTTTATGTTGATGTGTCTATAAGAACTCATTCTGAACGTCTATGTGACCTATCGAAGCAGATTTGGATCTCCAAAGCATTTATTTTCACTGATCACTTTTCACTTCTTTCAACTATTTATTGGTTTGTCTTGTGGTAGATTCAAATCCGATACCCTTTTCCACTTCCTTACATCCTTGCCTAACAGACACCATATTTTTCTCTACTAGTGTCCTTCTGAGACATCATTGGCTGTTCAAAAGGATTCAATTACTGCTAATCGTTGTGTTAAGAAAAATGACCATATCGACATAATTAATTGGAGTTTTTGCCTTGTAAAAGTAGAAGTGATCATAATAGTGATAACTATAGTATGACAACCCAGCTGATATATGGTACCATTTAGGATCTCAAATAGAAACCTTTGAAGTTAAGCGTTTATCGAGAGTCTTGGGCGTTTTATTCGAGATATATGGTGCGTTTTTTTTTCTAAAAAAAAAAATTCTTGTTGCGAAATAGATGACTTTTCAAAAATGTTAGTTGAGCGGTTCTTAGCTTCTTTCGCTGTGCTACGTTCGTGACAACGCGTTGCTAAGAGGTTTTTTTTTCTTTCGGCCGACTTGTCCAAACAATAGTAATTTAGTTGTATAGAGAACTATTGAAAATTTCGAGAAAATTTTAGTTTTTCTCTTAAAATTTGAAAAATTATTTGAAATTATCCGAATCATCTATTATTATCTTCTAATAGACTCCATATAGTCCACGATAGAAAAAAAAAGCAAAAGATGAAGTTTTGTTTTATTTTTTATTTTTTTAATTTTTTATTTTCCGTATTTTTTTAAATTTAATCTCCCATGTAGTCCACAAAAGTTATTTTGTTTTCTGTACTTTTGTATTTATTTCTGTATTTTTATTCTTTTATATTTTGATTTTATTTATTTATAATTTAAAGTTTACACGACAAAAGTTTTATTTTTGTTTTCCGCTCTGAGACAAGAGTGTACGAGAGGCAGTATTTCGTATAAAATTTGAATCGTAGCCCCCATCGAAGTTCATACCGAACAATATTTGCTATTTAACTCATAAAAAGCATCAAGTCACACGAACATCTTCAAATTGCAAATCGGTCGTGTTTTTAAATTCACAAAATTTNNNNGGGGGTGCGAGTTGAAGAAAGTGGGGAGGGGTAGGGGGTGCGAGTTGAAGAAAGTGGGGAGGGGTAGGGGGTGCGAGTTGAAGAAAGTGGGGAGGGGTAGGGGGTGCGAGTTGAAGAAAGTGGGGAGGGGTAGGGGGTGCGAGTTGAAGAAAGTGGGGAGGGGTAGGGGGTGCGAGTTGAAGAAAGTGGGGAGGGGTAGGGGGTGCGAGTTGAAGAAAGTGGGGAGGGGTAGGGGGTGCGAGTTGAAGAAAGTGGGGAGGGGTAGGGGGTGCGAGTTGAAGAAAGTGGGGAGGGGTAGGGGGTGCGAGTTGAAGAAAGTGGGGAGGGGTAGGGGGTGCGAGTTGAAGAAAGTGGGGAGGGGTAGGGGGTGCGAGTTGAAGAAAGTGGGGAGGGGTAGGGGGTGCGAGTTGAAGAAAGTGGGGAGGGGTAGGGGGTGCGAGTTGAAGAAAGTGGGGAGGGGTAGGGGGTGCGAGTTGAAGAAAGTGGGGAGGGGTAGGGGGTGCGAGTTGAAGAAAGTGGGGAGGGGTAGGGGGTGCGAGTTGAAGAAAGTGGGGAGGGGTAGGGGGTGCGAGTTGAAGAAAGTGGGGAGGGGTAGGGGGTGCGAGTTGAAGAAAGTGGGGAGGGGTAGGGGGTGCGAGTTGAAGAAAGTGGGGAGGGGTAGGGGGTGCGAGTTGAAGAAAGTGGGGAGGGGTAGGGGGTGCGAGTTGAAGAAAGTGGGGAGGGGTAGGGGGTGCGAGTTGAAGAAAGTGGGGAGGGGTAGGGGGTGCGAGTTGAAGAAAGTGGGGAGGGGTAGGGGGTGCGAGTTGAAGAAAGTGGGGAGGGGTAGGGGGTGCGAGTTGAAGAAAGTGGGGAGGGGTAGGGGGTGCGAGTTGAAGAAAGTGGGGAGGGGTAGGGGGTGCGAGTTGAAGAAAGTGGGGAGGGGTAGGGGGTGCGAGTTGAAGAAAGTGGGGAGGGGTAGGGGGTGCGAGTTGAAGAAAGTGGGGAGGGGTAGGGGGTGCGAGTTGAAGAAAGTGGGGAGGGGTAGGGGGTGCGAGTTGAAGAAAGTGGGGAGGGGTAGGGGGTGAGATTGATTATGTTATAAGCGTTCTAATGCTCGATAATGTGCGAGATAATTTTCTGACGTATTTTTCATGTTTCTGAAAAACTATACACTATGATCATTTCTAGAAGTTATTCTGAAGAAGTTGACAAAAGAGTGATTATTGTACTTTAGCAATAGTGTTTCGCGATGATCCCGCGCTCTGCCGTTTCATTTCTTAATCCTTCTTAAAATTTTTCTTCATTAATTTCCTCCATCGGCGAATTGTCGTCTATTTGCTTCTTGTTCGAGAATCGCAAACCAAAGTACTCCTCGATCGGGTTGGTTCAGATCAATTGTTCTTGACCGTATTCGCTCACATAGACGGAACGTTTCTCGCCTTTTGGCTGGTACCCTTTTGCTCGCCTCATTTCTTCCGGATAGCGCNCCCAATTCCGCTATCTAAACTACTACATGCACAGCATTAGTCAGCCAAAATTCATTTAGTCCTTGTTGAGGAAATATCGAAAAATACTTTTATCGTTTTCATGTCATAAATAGCGCGTCAAACGGTGTGAAAGCTTAGATGGCTTATTGCTCATTAATTGTTGAACTGTTCGGAATTAATAATTAAATACTCAATCTTGAATCGATATAAATTATTCACCATTGCAGTCGAACGATTCGATTCGTGATGACAACAAGAACCATAAGATCTCTTGTTAATAATCATTAAACGGAAAATGCACTACAAAAAACAACGATCGCGTTGGGACTTTAATAAAGATCTCACATTTCTACCTGATTGTCCAATTTGAGTTGGGTTTAACTCGTAACAATCAATAAATTCTGACGTGTATCTTACAACGTTTTATTTTATCGATTTTATCGAACCAAATTTTTGGTTATTCGTCAACATAAACATTGATAGCATCATATAAACGTTTTCACTTAGATCAGCGTAAGGGGTTTTATTAACCGGGGTACAATAGCTGCTGACTCAATTTATGCTGCAGTAGAAAATTCAATGACAAAAACACCTGCACATCAATACGCTAAATTACCTTTATATCATCGGTAAGTTACGCAGAAGTAGAGCGTATCGTCTTATGTAAACCAAAATTTCGACTTTGAATTCCAGTTTTTCATCGACAAATTTTTTAATGTAAATGCGAATTTTTTTTCAGCTTTATCAGTTGTTCTCGTTTTTTATGAATTTCAAAAAAGTTAATCATATTTGAAATCGATAATTATATTTAGAAAAAAATTTTTAAAATTAAAACTAAAATTAAAACGGTGATGATTATGTATTTTTATTGCGCATTTTTAAGGATTATAAGAGAAACAAAAATCGAACAGTTAGAAGTAAAAATTGAAAGAAAATAAACTCAAACAAGTTGAGAAAATTTATTCTTCGTAAATGTTAAATAGATTTTCATTTTCGTCGTGTCAAAATACAGCAAGAATATCATCGATCAACCATGAGAAATTCGAACCAATGATCTTTCATTTGTTTAACGACTTCCTATAAAAGGGTTTCAAAAGAGGGCATTGAAAATAATAGCGGCATTCTAAATATTCGCTTTTGATTTTTTCATTCCCATTGCTATTTTCTAGTAATCTAGACAAATTTTTCTTCCTATTTTGAGAGATTCCCTATCCGATTGTCACCGTTATGATAGGAAATTTTGAATGTATATACTGTACTTGTAAGAAGTTTTCATTACTTTTCATAAAAGTTTTAGGACGGCTAAATATACCGAAAGTGGACTAAGGTCAAATCCCGTGATGAACATCAAAGAAAGTTGCACTTCAACTTTAAGCTGATAACTAAAGATTAATTCTTTTCCTTTTTGAACTCATTCATTTATGACTTATTTTGTAAAAGTATAAGTAAGTGCGGACGGATATAGGGTTAAATGTATGGGTTAGAAGTAGGTATAGAAAACAGTTCAGAAGTTAAAAGTTAGAAAATATGAGGAGATATAAGAGGTAAACACAAATATAGGAAGCCATGAAATACTCAACAATACGCATATGGAGAAGGGCAAAGTACAGCGTTTGTTTACAATTATTCTTCTATGCTAAAAGTCATTCCATTGACGTGCTTAGCTAATTCTTAATTTATTACTGTTCGATGATCGGATGGAATATTTTTAATGACTGTTTTTTTAAAATTTTTGGTGGAATTTATTTTTTTAAACAGTTTTTGAAGGACACGGTAATTACGATGATCGGATGGAATATTTCTAATGACTGTTTTTTTAAAATTTTTGGTGGAATTTATTTTTTTTAAACAGTTTTTGAAGGACACGGTAATTACGTTTTCACTGCTATTAAAAACGTTAATTGCCGACCATCCAGGAAAAGCATGTTTACATGTACAAAAGATCTGGATGATCCAGAATTTCGTCGGATTCCTCATGGAAGCATATTTCACTTCTTATGCAAAACGTAGCAATCATTGTGAATGGATTTGTGACTTGTCTCAAAAAAAATTGTTTAATTTTTTTCTAAATGAGCATTAAAATCGTCCTCAAAAATTGTTTCGCTTTAAATGATATAATTGATAACAAACATTTTTGTTATCAATCGTATCATTCAGAGCGATAAGCTATCCTACTCCGGGCAGTTCCAATTGGGATCCAAAAAGATTTCTATCCTTGCTTTTCAAATCCGAGTTAAACGTATGAATTCATGAACGCTTAAAATAGAATGCAAGAAATGCAAGAATGGTATAGTGCTACTCAAATATAAGGGCGGGCAGTAGCTCAGTGGTAGAGATCCAGCTTCGTATGTGGGAAGACTTGGATTCGATTCCCGGCTGGTTATCCGACGGATCGCCAGCAGGCTGATCACCAAGCGTACCGAAACTGGTCGGAGCAATCATGCATGGGCATGGTTGTCAGCTGCATTGATACGGGTATCGATGGGATTACAGCTGACTTTGCATCCATTTTACTCAAGCAGTATTACTCACGGTATTACATGAATCACATACTATTACTCATTCTAGGTGAATGATGGCAATATGTAAAGTAAATTATTTTAAACGCTTAGATGCTCAACGAACTAAACTTTGGCAAATGCTTAAAAGTAATGATGTCATGCTTTGTTTTAAAGTTGTATTCGATTACGAAATGCAATGGAACCGTAGAGATGAAATTTGCGAACGGGAAGTTTCCTATTCGAAAGAAGTGCCGCCACGAATAACTGAAGTTGCTGTTGTACCATTCACAACGTGTAAACGACATGGTAAGATGGATACACTTTATTGTACTTTAATCCTTTTATTAGTTAAAAGTAATGATGTCATGCTTTGTTTTAAAGTTGTATTCGATTACGAAATGCAATGGAACCGTAGAGATGAAATTTGCGAACGGGAAGTTTCCTATTCGAAAGAAGTGCCGCCACGAATAACTGAAGTTGCTGTTGTGCCATTCACAACGTGTAAACGACATGGTAAGATGGATACGCTTTATTGTACTTTAATCCTTTTATTAATTTTTTTTTCATCGTTAACGAGCGTTCAATCATACCATTTCAACAGCAATAGTTGAAAAGGTCATTGCTACGAAAATGAAGACAAGGAGAAAATGGCTGAGAGTAAGAGGGAATCTTAAGAGTTATACCAGTTTAGGCAAGAATCTAATCAATTCTTTTTTTAAAATTAATAACCGATAACTCGGCTGAATGTTGTTACCGATTGTGATTAACTAAGTACTGGAGGGGGTGGGGAGTAAAGTAATTAAGCAAAATAAGAATATGAGAGAAAATTTTCAATTCCTCTTTCTTTTTTCAGATTTTCCTCTTCTCAACCGGTACCCTCATCCAAAAAGTTGTTAGCATTGGTTGCTTTAGATTTTTTGCCGGACAGCCCACTGAACTCGTTAACCAAACAAACCACACAGTTGTTCTCTCAAAATATATCACGTTACAGCCTCAGTTATTTTGGACATTTGCTGAAAACGAAAAGTTTAACTGATTTATTGGTTTCATTAATGTTCATTACGTACTCAGCTTGACATGCCGAATATGAGCCCTTCCCTACCTCCCCCTCCCCCACCTCTTCACTCCCCTCCCCTTCCACCTAACTTCCCTCAATTTAGGAAGCCCTTACTCATCAATTCCGCTACTATTGAGAAGTAATCCTCAAAAGAATGGACAAAAAGCATAGGCAAAAACGGAAAGTTTTGAAGAATTTTTAAGTGAAATCGCGCGAGAACATGAAACTTTTTGGCGCCTTTCGCACTTCAGGTCATTGTAACATGCTTTCTGCAATGTTTTTTTTTTCACAGTTTATAATTTCTTCGCCAAAGTTGCAACTAGCAAGATCCAATTTCGTAAATATACCCCGCAAAATTTGACCGGATAAATCTGTTGCCGTTAGATCAAAATGGTGATCGGCAAAAGCCTCCAAAGAAAAAAATTCTTCAAAATTTCCTGTATTGTTCCGATCGACTATTAGCAGCTGAAAAGTGCCCAAAAGCGTAAACGGTAACTTTTTCTGAATTGAAAAATCCGTACTTTGATGTTAAAAAATTTGTTTTAGAGGTTCAAGTGTACAGAAAATTTAAAAAAAAATTCAACGCTTCATTCAGCAAAATAAAATTTTCACTTGAAAAACGCTCTGCTAGCTAGCACACTTCCTATCGTAACATTTCTCCATCGCAAAGGCAAGCAATTAATTTTGGTCATTAAATACACTTAACACATAGCAATCAGTTGTCGTCGAAACTTGTTGAAACTTTTCGTATGACGCAACGATGTAAAGTGGAAAACGCCGTAAGTTTTCGATTCAGTCCTCCTTCTCTTGTCTATTCC
>JPKZ01003119.1:38144-51322 GCA_000803305.1 Toxocara canis | reverse complement strand
TCTCTCCCTCTAATCAATATAGCCCTCTCCGGAAATTGTGTAGCTGTTCTGGATATGACGGTTCGCATAAAATTTCCTCATAAAATTCAATCGCTCTTTCAAATCGAGGTCCTCTTCTTTGTCGAACTGAAATACTATAGTTGTCGGTGTTTGTATTCGATTGTTTACGGTAAAATAAGCTTCTTAAAATACTAGAATCGCTAAACGAATCACCGCTAAGCCCATGTAGTCCAAACGGTTCGGTAACTGATGTGAATTACTATGAGACGATGTGCGATCGCCTTCTACCTGGAACTCCCGACGAACCGATGGCAAAGGTAATTAATTACCCTATTTTTTGGCAATAAAATCTAGATTCAACTTGTCGCTTTCATAAAGTTGTCGAGGTCGATGCCTGCGAGTGGTTACTTTTTCTCATTAATGTCAATGATATTTTTTAATTGTTTGAACGTTGAATTTTGAAAATGAAATATTTAAATGAATTTTCCGATGTCATTTCGTTTATTAAAATTCAGATCATTTTGTCTCCAATGTGGTCGATTAATTTAAATTCTATTGACTTATGATCGAGCATTTACGAATATACTCCCTAAGCTTTGAAACCAAAAAAAAGCAACTAGACGAGCTATTTGATGGAAAGGAAATAAAACGTCGAGGGACGATGACGTGTTCAATACTTTTAAACATTTTTTGTGGGGGTTAAAAAGAGAACTAAACGAATCGAAATAATGATATGCAAAATGTGATTTTTTATTTAAAATTATTTTTAAAATTATTTCGTTTTCATTTTAAGCAAAAAGAATGAATAGAATCGCTTGTAAGTTGTCATTCAAACTGAATTCATTTAATTTAAATTCTTTTGTCTCACATTTAAATTGAATTAAATTCGAACTGAATTGAATTTGAATTGAATTAAATTTAAATTGAATTATATTTAAATTGAATTAAATTTAAATTGAATTAAATTCGAATTGAATTTCTCAGACAATTTAAATTCATTTAAATTGTCTGAGAAAATAAGCATAACAATTTGCAGCTTATAACACCAAAATTTCTCGTTGAACGCCGAATATCACCAATTGAACAGGTAAATATTGAAATTTATGAATGCGAATTTTATGAATATTTCGTCGTCAATAAATCTTCGTCGATTACTGAAGGATAAAATCTACTATCGTTATTTCAATGGATTTACACCGTTCAACGAATCGATCATTTATCGATTTTGACTCTATGAACATCTATATTAGCTAGATCGATTGGCTTAAAGTCATCTTCGTATTCCACATTCATCAAGTTCATTTGAAAGTTAGTAGTAGTGGGTCAAGGTTTAGATAAAAGCAATTTGCAAAAAAAAAAATCCTCAATTCCTTATTTTTTTCGCTGTATTCCATTGGAACATTTTGAGTTATGAGCATCAGTGATAAATTCAAGTTATGTGTACAAATAGTAAGTTCTAGTTAAGAGTAGTAGTGACAAATTCCAGTTTTGATCACTAATCATAAATTCAATTTATGAGTACTAATGATAAATTCAAGCTATGGGTACCAGTAATAAATTCAAGTTATGACTATTAGTGATAAATTCAAGTTATGAGTAGTAGCGATAAATTCTAGTTATAAATACTAGCGATAAATTCCAGTTTTGATTAATAGTGATAAATTCCTACGATTACTAGTGATAAGTTCAAGTCATGATTACTAGTGACAAATTCCAGCTTTAATCACTAGTGATAAATTCAACTTATGATTACTAGTGACAAATTCAAGTTATAAGTAGTACTAGTGATAAATTCAAGTTATGAGTACTAGTGATAAATTCAAGAAATTTAGTAGTTTCCAATCAGGAAATATGCATTAGCGAATCAAGAAGACTGATGTTAGTAACGGGTATTAATAATGATGATGCAAAAATAGGACGAGAAGGTGGGAAAGATGAGAAGGGATTTAAAAAAATATTTTTCGCTGAGATTTGGAAATGATTGTACCGGAATTAATTTGTAACTGCATCACTAAAATCTCTTAAGTATAACAACTGCACATTAATATGACAAGTTATACTTCGTTAAGGGAACAAAGAAGATACAATCGTCAAGCATTTTCATGCTTCCCTGTTGCGTTGACGCCATTTATTTTACCAAAAAATTGCCTCGTTAGACCATATTTCCACTCCTTTCTTAGGGCATATATTTACTATCTTGAGATTTTCTTAAGGGATCTAAGGTCGTTTTTTTCGCAAATCTTCCAAAATGCAGTTAAATTTGTGACAATTTGCATAGACTGAACGAGCCAAAGGCAGTCGACTCGGAGTTTATGAAAGAAACCTTAGTGAACGGAAAAAAAAATTCTTCACATGCGCAGCTCAGGGAAGCCACTCACTCCCCTTTTTTCGCTGGATGGGACAGCCCTGGACGAAGGTGTTGGGTAGATGGAGGCGCCGTGATCATCACATAGAACTTTTTTTTTAAAAAAAAAAAATAAAGAATGCATCGTTCAAAAAATGTTACCTATACCATCAATACATATTAGTACGAGAAATAGCGCGGATTCGAACACCATTTGCTGCCATCGGTTCTACTTCATTCGCAACAACGGTAGTTCAATTTTGAGCCGCACAGAGGTTTACTAGACCATAAAACGTGGTGCAGTTGTTTTTATCAATCCTACCAAAGAACTGAGGCTAACCATCACCTCAAAAGATGACCATTATTATTTATTGGAGGCAAATGACGCTAATCCTTACTTCAAGCAGTTGAGGCTAGTGATTATTTCAGGCACAATCTCGCGGGCGTCGTTCCACTTTTGGAATGCTTTCCATTCCGGCAAAAATTCGAAGTAAATCTACGGATGCTCGATCATATAAAAGACGAAAGTCATGGAATATGAGTTTCACTTTGAAGACTTCGAAAAACGATGAGGTATCGTAATTGTTTTCTCAAAATTTTGCTTTAGCCAAAACAATTAAGTTAAAAATGTTTATGAAATCAATTGCTGATATCCCATCAAATATTACTGTCAATTAAGTTATGCTGTTCACTCGAGTCTTTCGAAAAAAGATAGTCATGCTAGATCGTACAACAAATTAGTAACCAAGCAAAGGATGGATGGTTAGCTGAAATAGATTTTCCATTTCAAACCGTAAAATATGTGCACAAACCGATAATTAAGGATTTTTGCTAGTTGAATATCATTTATCGCTATGTAAAATTTCGTTAAATTGAAGCCAACGATCACGACAATTATAAACGACAGATATTAAGTTCTCCGATCTCGCGTTCATCAGCTTCGATACGATCCCCCGTTGCGGTTGGGGGTCTGGTAGAGGCCATACTGTAGGAAGGCACTACTGCTACGATTCTGCAACGAAAAGCGCGCAGTGCTTTTGTTTGGTATTCGGATATGAACCGCCTCATGGTCTCTAGCTTCATCTACGTGTGTGCCAGTTGCACTTTTTTCTCAGAAACTTCTCATAATTCGGAATGTATGATAGCTAGCTAACTGATCGACATGCTTCTTAGCTGCAAATGGCTAGAATTTTTTTTTTTAGATTCAGCTTTACACCTTTCACATTATTGTCAATAAGTCGAAAGCCGCAAAACATGGACGTACGAGATTTCGTTTGTATGATCCTTTACAACCCAACCGCATCTCTGCTATGGTAAATTCCTCCGCATAAGGCACGGCAAAAAAGGATGCTGCCGTATCGTCAAGCAGCCGAGGTTTCATGTCGCTATGCCCACTTTGAAATGTGAATTCAGGTTGTCCAATCGGAATAATTCATTTCGTGCAACCGAAACGCAGTTATTAAATTATAAAGGGATGTATAGAACCCCCGATTGCCCATTCCCTGTGGTCGTTTTCTAACACCTCTTACATCAACCACCTTCATTTAGTAAGCCCTAAACTGCAAGCTAGAGATGTTAAAGAGGTGAAACATAGGTCCTATAAATCGTTTGGTAGTCGAACAATAGTCTGCATTTCTCGTCCATAAAATCACTAAAGATTCAGCGAACCAAATTTATTTATGCTCAATCACTTTAGAAGACATCAATGAATAGTGCGTGTGTGTATTAGGAACATAACGTATATTTAATCACCGGTCTTTGGTCCAGAGACCCTAGCTGCATACACAAGCTTCATCCCGGAATATCCAAAGAGTGTGAACTGCCCGCACCTCAGCCATGTATTTTTCAACGAACAGATGGGTGCTATTCACTTACAGTGAAAGTTCACTGAACCTATAATGCATTTATATTTTCATCCTGACCAGACGTACAGAAAAAGCTTCTTAGCGAATTAAAAGTTGGTCGAAGAAAAAACCTTGTATTGAAAGAAGCACTTGTGGGGGCCACTAAAACCTGATGGCCTTCCATTTAAACGAACAGCAGCCTGTTAACTAAGAGGATTAATTACCTGGGAATTAGCTCACTATTAAGGTGCTATATCGGGTACATTCTTAATTGATTTGTTCAAATAAATTCAGATTCCAAACGATTTCCGCATAGTCGACAAAAGCGCCTATAAGGAAGCATTAAAGAAGAAATCACCATCGATGAACTTTCTCGACAAAGTGCTTCGACGGCAACCCTCATCATGAAAAATGCACATCTCTGTTCTTCTTCAAATACAGCTCTATACTTTGCGATTGCCGTCATTACATGCATGTTAATATGTGCGTTACTAGCTGAGCTATAGGTGTTGCTGCGTTATAAAAAGTACATTGCTAATCGAAATGTAGAGTGAGCAAGTAAGCCTTATTTCCAAAATTTATTTGTATTCGTGCAGAAAATCGAAGAACGATAACGTTTGTAAAATTGCAACTTCATATGATCAATGATCAAAAACAAAAACATGTTCAAACATGAAATTATTTTCATCAAAGAGTAAAAAAAATAATTAATAACGTGGTTTTCAATTTTCCAAAACATTAAACGAAAAAATAACGATCCGCCGATTATGGACTTTGCTAATCGATTTGTTGAATAGAGAGAGTGAAGATGAATAGCTTTAAAAATTACAATGAATGAATATTTATACAAATTCAAGAACTCTCCATGCATACGTCCAGTAATAGCAGTTAAAATTACGGCAAAAATAAAGATCAATTAATTAGTAAAGCCAAAAAGCAGCATAATTGACCGCAACGTTGTGCACATAACAACAAAGTTTATAAATATAACAACGAGAATTGTTAAAAAAAGAATAACGAAGAAGCACCTTAGCCCATTATAACACTGTTGTTGTTATATTTAACAACAACAAGACTGAATGAAAAGAGATGCAGTTTAAAAAACAAAACAAAACAACATGTGACTGTACGAACAATAAAATGTAGAGTGAGCAAGTAAGCCTTATTTCCAAAATTTATTTGTATTCGTGCAGAAAATCGAAGAACGATAACGTTTGTAAAATTGCAACTTCATATGATCAATGATCAAAAACAAAAACATGTTCAAACATGAAATTATTTTCATCAAAGAGTAAAAAAAATAATTAATAACGTGGTTTTCAATTTTCCAAAACATTAAACGAAAATATAACGATCCGCCGATTATGGACTTTGCTAATCGATTTGTTGAATAGAGAGAGTGAAGATGAATAGCTTTAAAAATTACAATGAATGAATATTTATACAAATTCAAGAACTCTCCATGCATACGTCCAGTAATAGCAGTTAAAATTACGGCAAAAATAAAGATCAATTAATTAGTAAAGCCAAAAAGCAGCATAATTGACCGCAACGTTGTGCACATAACAACAAAGTTTATAAATATAACAACGAGAATTGTTAAAAAAAGAATAAAAAAGAAGCACCTTAGCCCATTATAACACTGTTGTTGTTATATTTAACAACAACAAGACTGAATGAAAAGAGATGCAGTTTAAAAAACAAAACAAAACAACAACATGTGACTGTACGAACAATGAAAAACACCAATAAGTATGCAGAAATCAATAAAGCGCATATAATTTTGCATAACTGCTCAACTCTCTTCGCGACAACGATAAACGTCTGTCTATTTTCTTAAGTGCCTCAAGTGTACATCATCTGCGATGAAATTGTTGCCACTTTTATAAGTATCGTATAAGAGGTTATGAGTATCTTGAACTGATGGTATTTATTCCGCAACGTTCCGACTCGCAATGCTCAAGCTTCCTTGGACTTACGTAAATTATCCCTATATACGTCGGGAAAAAACCAAAATATATGCTGCGGTTCCTCTCAAATGAATTTTCAATTTAAAATTCTGACCTTTTAAGTTAATTAATTGGATTTCTTGGCATAAGCAAAGATCATCGTAACGGTCACTATGTCCTATACACAACGTTCCCTTTCTGTGAACACAAAATGCCATCCCGAAAAGCAGCAATAATTTTCATAGCATTGGATCTGTTGGAATAACATGTAATAGAACAGTCACCTCAATTACTGAAATACCGTAAATGCCTTCACAAAGAATACGTCTACCTACGTATTACTTGAAATACCTACAAGTCTCAGCCAAGACAAGCGCGATTAAGATCCACATTGGCCGATATATCTTCTTTCATAACTGTTCTCTTTGCTCCCCTCCCCCCCTCCTTTCTTTTCCTCCTTCTGCCTAAACATGTTCAACTTATTAAAGCGGTAGGCATTCACGACTCTTGTTACTCACCAACTTTATTTGCAAAAAGAGACACAATTTTGGTATTACAAGACAGTATAAGTATTAGCATTACAAGACAGTATATGTATAAAAGAGATGGCCAGATGTAAGAAAATGATAAATAAACAGAGCGCGAATAAAGAGCTACAAGAAGACGGAGTATAGAGACGAGGTATTGAGATAGAATGAAAAACAACAACAATACCAAAAAAAACAATGAAACAACGAATAAATACAAATAACGAATGAACCAAGTGGGGAACTCCATCTTTTTGACCGCCTATTTAGAGATATCATCTGCGATGAAATTGTTGCCACTTTTATAAGTATCGTATAAGAGGTTATGAGTATCTTGAACTGATGGTATTTATTCCGCAACGTTCCGACTCGCAATGCTCAAGCTTCCTTGGACTTACGTAAATTATCCCTATATACGTCGGGAAAAAACCAAAATATATGCTGCGGTTCCTCTCAAATGAATTTTCAATTTAAAATTCTGACCTTTTAAGTTAATTAATTGGATTTCTTGGCATAAGCAAAGATCATCGTAACGGTCACTATGTCCTATACACAACGTTCCCTTTCTGTGAACACAAAATGCCATCCCGAAAAGCAGCAATAATTTTCATAGCATTGGATCTGTTGGAATAACATGTAATAGAACAGTCACCTCAATTACTGAAATACCGTAAATGCCTTCACAAAGAATACGTCTACCTACGTATTACTTGAAATACCTACAAGTCTCAGCCAAGACAAGCGCGATTAAGATCCACATTGGCCGATATATCTTCTTTCATAACTGTTCTCTTTGCTCCCCTCCCCCCCTCCTTTCTTTTCCTCCTTCTGCCTAAACATGTTCAACTTATTAAAGCGGTAGGCATTCACGACTCTTGTTACTCACCAACTTTATTTGCAAAAAGAGACACAATTTTGGTATTACAAGACAGTATAAGTATTAGCATTACAAGACAGTATATGTATAAAAGAGATGGCCAGATGTAAGAAAATGATAAATAAACAGAGCGCGAATAAAGAGCTACAAGAAGACGGAGTATAGAGACGAGGTATTGAGATAGAATGAAAAACAACAACAATACCAAAAAAAAAACAATGAAACAACGAATAAATACAAATAACGAATGAACCAAGTGGGGAACTCCATCTTTTGTGACCGCCTATTTAGGGAGATCAATCTGAAGGGTTACCGGGCAGTGATCACTTCCCAAAACTCTGGAATTGATCTCACACTTCACCACTTTCTCCATGAGTCGCTCACTCACAACAAAATAATCCAACCTGAATAAACGTTTCGTTAATCAAGCTTAGGTAAGGTCCACTACCTTTTCCCCTCTAATAATGGGGCTGCCGTCAAGCAAAAATCAGCGATTTTAAAGAATGCCATAAAATTTCTCTCAAATCGTCAAGTGAGTCTCGCTTATGATTGTTATAAATAAAAATACTCAATACTCTGAAAGTTGCTCATTTGTTAGTGACAACAACCAGTGACTGCCACGCCAGCAACGTGGCAGTCACTGGCTGTCCAATTTGCCTACGGATGAAAGCTCTCACCTGCTGGCTTACTCAAACAAGTCATTTCAATTTACGCTATTAATTTCTGAGAACCAAGCACAATTCACAGATCAATTACAGTTGTGCAGCTGAACAGAAGTAAGCTTTTCTCAGTTCTGCCAACCAGCGCAATCAAAATTCCACATTTACAAGATCATTACCTGTTGATTTATTAGTTAATTTATGGCAGAAACTTCCTTCCTACTGATGTTGATCGTCCCTCGTGAGACTCAGACAGCAAATAAAGCAATGACCTCAGATGTGGATTTATTCACCCAAAAGAAACGAATATCAGCATTTCGCAGTGGATCAGAAGGTAAAATCTCGAATCTGTAAGCCAAACGTGCCAATTTTGATATGCATAAACGTTTACGCTTAAAAAGCTCTTACCCTATTATGTGATAAAATAGCAATAACAGCTGCAACTAACCTCCAACCGATATTTGAGGCTCTGGCATTATGCATCGTCGACCAAAACGTATAGGCACCCGCCTTGTCTGGATGCAGCGAACGAAATACGTCAACAAAACCTTAAAATATGCACTCATGAAAAATAGTCACCTTGAAATATTTGCCCTTGGACACCACCCGGTACCTTTGTTTGTATACACACGTGAAGCTGTACCTTAATTGAGAGGACAAAGTTTCAACTGTTAAAGTATTCGCGAGCAATAAGAATTCAAAAACAAAAAAAAAAAATGGTGTGTGGAGGAGAATGCCCTGTTGATATCTGCTCCAGTTGTACGTATAGACAGTTTTCTCATTTTCTGCAAATTTATTACTGAGAAGGGAAGTTGGAAAGAAAATTTTAGCAATGAATGCCATATTTCTACGGTGCCCCTTCTAGGCTCTATCAATCATAAAAATTAGCGAAACTACTCGCTTTTCGCTTATCCACCAGTTGTATGAGTAAGCAAAATACAAACGACACAGCTCCTCTTCGTCCTTATGAACAAGCCGAAGTGATACAGCTGTGCTCTGAAAAACTAAGAAAGCTCTACAAGATGATCAGTATCGCAAACGGTGAAAAGGCACACCTGCGTTAAGTAGCCGAGTGAAATCGCCGCGTTCTTGATCAGTGAAACCTGCCGTTTTATTGTGATTCGTTTTCGGGTTGGCAAGATCTGAAGGCATAACAGTACCGCAAAACAAAAACCATGCTTGTAATGCGAGTAAGTTACGTTTAAACCTCAATACCAAATTCATTTTCGTTTACTGTCATGTACGCAAATAAACAGCAAACTACAAGGATGATATTTCGCTGTTCCTCGAAGAAACTATCTGTAGAGGATGGAAAAGAGGATTTCGATAACTAAAGCAAAGATAGAATAGAGTAAGAGTAAAGTCCGCAAAGCATACTGCTCTCGTCGATATCCGCCTAAACTATGAAAGCATCGGATGGATTAATGGCATATCTCTTCATCCACGCGCTAAAAACATGTTATTTTCACCGAACGAATATTTGGTAATTGCCATTTCAACTAACAAAATATTACATAAATGAATCACAGATGGGGGGGAGGGGGGGATAGCGTGCGATGAGGAACAGGAGGATTAGGAGCAGCGTTCTAGCGACTAAGGAAAGTCAAACAAGGCAAGTTCCCAAACAACAGCACCTGATTTTAAGAAACTACGACATACTGGAACTCCTTTTAAAATCGCTTTCAAAACGACAAAATACCGGTCCGATTATATCTGGCCGCTTATTAAACTTTCGCTAATTATGAGGAATAGACTATAACTATGAATTCTGCGCTAGCATTTTACACCTTAAAAGCGCCTTAGCGCATCTCAAGCTAACTGGTCAATCCAAGGCTGAGTTAACACTATGCTTCTCATGGTGGTTAGCCTGCTGCCGATCCGTCGGATCAGCAGCAAGGAATCGAACCTAGATCTTCCTTTGTGCGAAGCGGTAGCTCAGCCACTGAGCGAAGCGGTAGCTCAGCCACTGCGAAGCGGTAGCTCAGCCAAGCGGTAGCTCAGCCACTACTACCCGACCGGGCGAAGCGGTAGCTCAGCCACTACTACCCGACCGGATGTTTCTCATACTGTGCCATTGATAAGTTATACCCTTCAAGCAAGCGCTCCCTAATAATCTATATTTGATAACGCCCTGAAAAAAAAAACGCATCTCACAAGAAGAAAATATAATCGAACCAATCTCTTCGTGTGCAACATTCAAATCGCCGGCGTAAATGACCGGTTTCACCGCATCAAGTTTCTTAACGTAGTCGATGAAGAAGTCATCCCACACTTTTCGCTTTGCCAAATTCACCAATCCACGACCACTGTTTGGTACATACGCATTGATCAGATAGAATTTCTCATATTCGGCAACGATCAGACGTCCTTGCACTCCAAGTTCTTCGGTTACATCCTCGAGTGTCGTTTGCACCTAAATGTGAAAACATTACAGTAAAGAAATTACTGTAAAGAAATTCCTCAAGGAACAATAATTTACTCTTTTGAGCGTTCGGGTTGGGAATTGTGAAAATAAAACCCAAACTCATGTGAAGCTCTACAAAGAGCAACAGTGCCTGATCCGGCAACTTTCTGTTGAGGAATTCAGATGATATATCGAATTTTCCAGCATATCTTGAATGATTTATGGCTGACTTCACTAAATTCTTTTAAGAATCTTTCCGCGGAAAAAACAACGAGGCATTACACACTGATAAAAATGTGCCGACCTTCTGTTACGAAATGAAACTCATAACTAAAAAACCGTATCGTCGAAAAAGTGCCCTTGAGCATGACAATAAAATAGCGTCCTTCCCACTTAATATAGCTTCCTCTCTTAAAGATATCGTAGACCTCCAAGCTCAAATCACCATTAAACAGAGACTGGGATGAAAATAGCGTTCTGATCGCCATAGTTACTCATCTCGAATAGAAAATTGCAAACAACCTTAAAATGAAGGTGAAGGCTCTCATTGCGCTCCTAATCCCGCTAAGCTGACATCGACCGAGAAAAGTGTATTGTTGAACACTTCTGAGTAAGTCGCCCTAAGATTATACAAAACACCAATTTATAGCAATGATTATCGAGTTTATTAGGTCATTTCATAGATCTCCAATGTGACTCAAAACGATCAACAGATACACTTAGACAAAACTTACTGCAACATAAAAATCCCAATGCAAATCTGTGGGACAAAATTCAAAGGAACATGCATTTAAAGATTCATGTAAAACTGACGGTATAAAATCGTCCATTACCTTTATAGGTTTCTGCTTACTGAGAAGAATGACACCAGCATAACCAGTTTTGCCAGGATTCTCACCGATAAACGCCTTAAAACCTTTGCTTGGAAAACCGGCTGGAATCTCGGCACATTTCGTCTCCTGTAGAAGGACAACATCCGCCTTATCAGAAGTAATGAAACGACATGCGTCCTTCTGAAAGCAATCAATATCAAAAGCAATACTTATCACTTTGTTATCATCTGAACTTAAAAGAATGAACTTAATTCCGAACTTAAATTAATTCAAACGCTCAACATTCCAGAGAACTTACTATTACCATAACTATTAAAAAACTAAACGAGCACATTGCCAAACCACTAATACCTTGAATACCTTGAAAAGTTGTGATTTCATCGATTTTATCGTTCTCTCCATCGATGCAGCTTGCAATTTTTCCATCGATCGCGATCCTGAGCTCGCCGCATCCAAGCAACGCCACATAGACGTCGCAGAGGATCTTCGAATCGAATCTTTTATTTAGTCGACAGGCAAGGACCACCTTTACGGCAATACAAAGATGATACAAAGGGGTATATTCAAGGTAATCAAGGTATCTTCCCATCTTACTTTCCATATTGAACGTCTGGATTACGCCAAACCACTATCACTTGTTATTTAAAAAAAAAAGACTGCAAAAAGCCCAGAAAAAAAAGTGCGAACATTTCACAAAAAGCGCATACTTTGACAAGTGCACGAAGTCCAGCCACATTCCATGTCACAATAGTGAACGGACGATTTGCATCTCCCGCACCTTGTTCCTCAATTTCATCTTCACTCTCAGTTAAGCCTTTGACCACCTCAGGTGATTCTTTCTTGGTACGTGAGGCTTTCTTTTTAGGCGTGCTTCGTTTCTTGAGTTCTCCTTTTCGCTTACGGCTTGATGAAGTCTTGGCCTCAGAAGCAGTCAATTTACGTTTTGCTGGACGCGCTCGAACGGTCCGTTTCTTGACTTTGCTTGTAGTGTCGCTAGACTTGACTTTGCTTGTAGTGTCGCTTGGAGAAGATAAAACAGCTTCCTTCTTCTTACCGATTACTTTCTTTGCTATTGCTTGCCGTACACCCTTTTTCACTTTCTTCTTTTTGTCCTCTTCATTTTCGGTCTGGTTTGCCACCGTAACTTTTTTCGCTGTTCTAGCCATCAATTTCGATATGTGATTCCGTTCTAAACACAACACTAATTACTCGTATAGTTTAACAAAAACCAAACACAGTCGATCGTTACAGTGAATAAAACTTGTAAACACAACGGCCTCACCTATAGCAAATAACGGTTACACTGACAGCAGACTAACGCTACTAGAATTTCTACTGCAAAAATCATCAATTTTTTTTTTTAAAATCAGTAACCTGTGCAAGTCATTCTAAGACCTTATATGATAATAAACATGAACATCTGCCATGAAATATGGAGCAATTACTGGCCATCTTATATTACGATCTGACGCATTTATTAACTAAAGAAATGAAGGCAGTAAATAGGAGCCATTTAATCTTCCTCAAAAAATTACATAGGAAAAAAATAACAATGAATCTTGTTATTTTTTTACATAAGAAAATGTAACAATAAGTTTTGTTATTTCTTAGGTAAGAAAAAATAACAACAAATCATTGTAAGACTTTTTCAAAGAAAAATAAAAACAATAACAACGATTCTCCCACGCTTAAGACTCGATTGGTTCAGTAGTGCTAAAAAGTGGAGAACTAATTCCAAAGT
>JPKZ01003119.1:21132-31920 GCA_000803305.1 Toxocara canis | reverse complement strand
GAGGGGGGGGGGTGGGGAAAGGGGAGAGGGAGGGAGGGAGGTGTTGAGACGAGATACCGTTGACACTCACGCGGTGGCTTATCAGTCGTAGTCTTTAAGTAGCGGTCGTGACATTATAACTCAGCTAGCTTTGCAACAGGTGGGAAAGGAGGCAGGAAAAGGAAATTGAGCGAGGTGGTTTTTTTTCCTGTATGCATGGGCATGTTTATCGTAATTTGGCTTTTGGTGCTTCTGTCCTGTAACTGTAGTGTTAGCCCGTCTTAATCTGGCTCAGAGACTCAGTGATAGTTATGTGTAATGATGCGTGGAAACGTTGTCTACCAGTGGAGTTCGAGCCCGCGAGCTGTTGTTTTTCTCAGCGCGCACTATTGCCAAGCTATAATTTACCTTCCTGGGAAGTGCAACTTCGCCGGTTGGAATCGCGCTTACAGACAGTGTTTTCATTCCGTAGTCCAAAGCTGCTTAAATTTTCCTCGCCATCGACATATACTGCATTGCAGTACACTTGGAGAGCTCCATGTAGGTACGTATTCCTCTCCTTCATCAAGGCCAGAGGCAGTACGACAAACTCATCATTCAGGGATCGAACTAGTGTGCATTATTGCCGCTAAAATCGGCTCGAACATTTTACGTTGCTTGTTTATAATGAAAGCGATATTGGGTTTTCGATTATAATCAGTTTGTGGAGCAACAGCTCTTTCATAGGGGATTCAAGGTTTGGTGGATGGGGCAGCGGGACCTCATAAACTGTTCATTTCAGTTTTCGAGCCATGAACCATTGTGCTGGGCGAGCAGTAAAGTGGTTCATGCTTCCCTCTCCCTCTGCTCATGTTTAAGGACGAGGTCTGCTATTGTTGGACGTTAGCGTGTTTTCTACTCTTTTATTTTGAGGTTCGTTTGAGTCGGAGGCCGACGTTCGGCGTTATGTGCTAACGAAAATCGAAAGTTTGGTTAGCATGGAGGACGCAAACCCATCGGCCCAAGGTTTGCCTGCTCAGTTTTTCGGCTAGATATTTCTGAAGATTTTGTACAGCTGTTCTTCGGAAGAAAAATTCGCAATGGGCAGTGGGAGAGTTGGTTAACTATTCATTATTGTGCGTTATAATTTGGAATATTTGTGTTTCTCTTTCATGGAGAGCATAATCTGAGGTAGAGAGGTTTCGGTTTGAATTGTCTGTTCTTTTAATCAATCATTTAAAATGCTTTTGTTTCCTTGAATAGTGACTACTTGGTTTCTCTTTCTCTTCCTGGCGATGCTCAAGAAGGAACTCCATTCAATGAAAGAGAAGGGAGGAGGAAGGGGAAAGGGGGCATTTTTTTGCGGAATTTTTGCGGGACTCCGCCGAATTTGCGGAGATTTCACTGTCGCTTGGAAAAGGTTTATCCGTCCAAGTTTACCTTCACATGAAAACTTCTATGAACTGTTTTTTGTTTTGATACATACACGTGCCTAATAACGAAGCACGTGCATGTAACTTGTAGTGGCGGCATCATTTCGCGCGCCGTTTCCGGGTCGAAAATTTCAACAAAGGCGCCAATGTTTAGTGTAAAATGTCTTTTCAGATTATACATGTTGTTACTGGAAAGGAAAAGTGCCTTGCCAAGGTCAGATGTATCTTTCGGTAAATTTTCTTTGCTTCTACTCGTTCATAATGGGTAATCAGACGTGTATCAAGCTCAACTGGACCGACATCACAGTATGTATTTGCGTGGTTTTTGTTTCTGAGGTTAATGTCGGCTCGAAGGGTAACACTAATGGAAAATTCTCAACTGCGAAAATCCCAACACTTGTCTTCCGCGTTTCAAGCGAGAGCTTCCGTCCTACTAAACTCAGATCAGAACAATTTTTTGATAATTATGAGTAGGTCTAGGGCAGGATAAGAGAGGTTATGTGGTTTTTGAAGTTGATGGATTTCTTAGCGATATAACTTTACCTTTGTTGATATGTTTGAAGAGTTCGTTCACACTTCGCCTGATATAAATAGTAAGTAGTAATATGGTTCAAAAAAGTTCAAAAAGTCAACACAGGAGTAGAACCGTCCTGTGTCACTCACGAAGAAGGAATAAGGAACGGATTAAACCGAGATGGGCAGTTATCATTGCGATTGAATTGTACATTTTATATCTGCACTTAAACCGGCTATCAGCAGTAGATATCACTTAAATATCACTTAAGTATCACTTAAATCACTTAGATATCACTTGAACCAGGTATCCAAGATAGATGTACACGTTAGCATTAGGTAGGTCTGCTGGTACAAAATCACCACCCCGTCACCTTAAGGGAAGGATTTTTCGTCTTCGGCTTGTTAGAAATTTTAGATTGTTAGAAATTAGATTCTTCTTTGAAAGAACAATCCCCAACATCTCGGTGCCATGCGGCAGAAAGAAAAATATGTCATCTATCTAGTATCGCCGCGAATAATTTCATAATTTCGCATGTGTAGCTGAAGTTTATAAGTATGTTGTATGTAGGTGCACCTATCTGTATTTTGTGATCTGAAGGTTTCGTACGCAAGTTATGGTTAATAGTCATAGGTGCTGGAAAAGGATATGCCACTGTTGTTTCCGCAGACACTGACGGTTGTAACTCGTGAGAACACGTACAATTTCTCGATGTTCGTTAACTTCGATGAGACTTTCAAACTGGTTACACAGCTCGCCAACCTGGCTATGAAACAGTAAGTTTCACTCTTCATGACTGCTTGCTTACTTGATTCTATACAAGGTTTTCTAGAATGAACTACCTACCCGGGTAATCCCTCTCTCCCTGTCTCCGCATGAGTTTCGCATAGTGCTAATATCGGCTGTTGGTGGCGGTAAAAATTCATTTGGGTCAGAGTCCTTCCACGAGTCTTTCCACCACCGACAACCTATTTCTGCCACATTTTTGCTCACAAGATCTACTTGGTGGCTTCAACTGTTTCAAATCGATTATTAGCACTCTTCATCCTCAATGAAACGATAAAAATTGAGAGAATGCTTATCTATATAGGCGCGCAGATGCTGCTATATTAATAAATTACGCTGTTCACTGAGTGGTTTATTGAACGTGATCGATCTTGTAATGTCCTTCAGCTGCTTAGTAAGAGGAACGCGTACCGTAAAACCCCACTTACAAATCCTGGGATTTAATGGCATTTTTAGTTTTTTGAGAGACATAGTGAATGACCGCAGTCTGCCTTTTGTGTGACTATTGCGTTCTGCTTTAGCGCACAAGCGATATTTTGCACTTTATTTTTTTGAATTTTTGTTTAAAGTATCTTATCACTTATTCGTGGCGATCTTTTTTCAATTTGTAGATTGGTAGAAGAAGAAGGTTTTCGCGAAGATGTGGCGTTGAAGAGAAAGGTGGCATTGGAACGTGGTAAGAAGAAATCGAGGAAGGAGAATACTTCATTTATCCAGAGGGACTTGGACGCCAGATATCGCAGTGAATCATATAGGTTCGTTTCGTTTGCTAACTAACATCTCACATCTCTCAGAGCTTCTCGATATTGCCTTTCAGCGACAAATGTTCTTTTTAAGTCCATTTCAAACGCGAGTGCATGTAGCGACCAATGATTTCATAGGCAAAGCCTTCTGGGACCCGCGGCTTATCCTGTTGATTGTGCCCAAGCTCTTGATCGCTTAACGGCTGAGTTTGAAATTTGTTCTTTTTGTTCGGCGAAACCTATTATATGTTTTAGTAGTAAGTTTTTTCGATGGCTGAATGTTCGTTGTCTTGACTTTAGTCGTTACTATGTGTATGTCTTTCCTCTTATCATTATGTCAAAATCCAGAGCTGTCGGCTCTTCCACTGTTTTTTTTTTTGCTTCAAAGTGCTCGTTTTTGCAGGTTTCTTCGTAAATGTCCCTCACCGATCGATTACCTATTGTTTGCAAATATTGATTTTCTTTTCTTTTGCAGGTGTAAATTTTCTCTACCATATACCGAGAAACTGGACGGTGATACGCCGTGTCGTTTGTTCACTCCTTACGATAAGAGGCACGTTCTAGGACGCCTTTATGTTTCTGCTCATTTCGTTTGTTTCACTTCGAAGGTACTTTTCAATTTTTATGATCAAACTTTTTTTTCTTGTTTCAAAGAAAACGACATATTGAGTAGGGCAACTAGATGTGACAGACTGTTTGAAATTGGAAAATTCATTGCAACATTTTCGTGCTAGAGCGCTCCAGAACCTTGCTTCCCTTATTCGCTTGTTCCAAGCCTCTGTCACTGCTTGCTTTATTCAACGGATTCTTGGGCAGCCTTGGCTTCTGGTGAAAAAATTCCGATCTTGAAGTGTAGAAACGAATACTGCAATATTTAGCTCAAAGATATGGTTTTGGTAATTATCAGCGTCAATCCGCCAACTTTTTCAAATCCTTGGCACTCCTATGGAAGGTTTAATATTGTTTCGGTTTAGCTGTTATTTTCATATAATTTACGCTTGCTTCATTCGTTCTAAAGCCATTCTTATTTGAGATTCATCGTTTGGTGAGTGTAGTAATGCCAATGAACGAAGTCGAATCGGTGGAACCGTTCCGTACGACCGGTGAAGCTGGCATTGCTAATGGGCTGCTCATTTGTCTCAGAAATAAGGTTCGTTTATATCCGCCTTCAACGGAAATTGCTGTGCTGGTCAACATTGGCAACTCCGCTCACCTGCGTGATCCTCGCATATCCAGAAGAAAATGTAATCACCTTATTCGCGGCTAACATATGCGGGAAATCGGCTGTCAGTAGTATGGGCCAGTGGTAACTGTGGCAAGTGATGGCTCAACAGTGGTAAGAGAAGAGGGTGAAGGAGCCATATGATTAGGAGGATTCCGGCAAGGCGCTGATTTTGAATGAGCCAATATTTAGAGGATGCGCAAAATGTTCTGGTTTTTCCTCTGATCTCTAGCGCATAGTTCGAACACACAACGTTTAATCTTTTCTCTCATTTCTTTTTTTTCTTCATTTAAAGCCCATGCGTTCACCCAGATCTTCAATGTGTTTTATTCGCTTTCAGGCTGCAGTACTTATAACGGGTCTACCAGATCGAGACCGCGTGATGGAGAAGTTGATAAACTTTAAAGCAAAACTCAAATTCGAAATGGTATCGCAGAAGAGCGATACTCAAGTTAGTCTTCAAAATAATATTACCATTGCATGCGTATACTTTGAATATTTATTAATATACATTTGCGGCATTACTGCAATATAATGTGCAAATAACTCAGTGGGAATAGGTCACATAAAATCGGTGTTGAGATGGTCGCCTAGTCCGTTGGCAATAGCAGCCATCTAAGTATCTTATTTAATTCTAGAGTACATAGACGAAAATTTTGCCGAAATGGTCGTAAGTAGCAAACACAAAAACAACCTGATCATATTTGGAATAAATTTCGTTTGTAACTAAAGCGAAATGATCACAACGCATTCAATGATGCGAGCAGTTGACTTATCTCTACGAGTTTAATTGTCACTAGTGGTGACGCATGTTTTTAATACACACCAAAATCTTTAATAGGACCTTTTCATCGTTGCTTTTTAAGTGGCGTTTTTATAGCATATGGCATCTGAAGCTTTCGTGAAATAGGGTTATTAAGGTTTCGGAAGAAGGAAGTTTCAAGGAGGCAGAACTTCTGCTGAAGGAGCCACTATCGAAAACGTATCCGTTCACAACGGATGTCGATGATAAATTGAAAGCGAAGTGGGCAGCGATGTTTGATGAGTACGGTAGGGGGGTATGCATGTATCGTACTGTGGAATTGCACAGGTAAATTTGACTAGTGGTTTCATAAAACAATTACGTGTGAAAACTCTGAAATATGCTTAGTACGCGTGCTGTTAGGTTAATGGATTAGAGAGGTTGGAGAGGTCATTAAACATAGGACTGATATTCGGAGAGGTATGGAGATCCAAAATGATGACAAGAAGGGAGGAAAAGAAAAGCCGAGTACCATTGAGCAACTTATACGGTAATGAGTGGCAAAAAAATGTGCGAAATGGTGTCTTGTTTAGATAGGATCCATCAAAATTTGTTACACATCATGTGACTCAGACTTTCAGCACATTACTTGATCGTATTATGCAATGTTCGGAGAGGTCGTAAATCTATTTTTTGTTGGACTTATTTTTTTCAACGATGCTTTTTGCTCGATGTTGTCGTATTGGCTTTTAGTCGTTGCGGTCTTTGAAGATGTGTGTCTATGTGACATCAGTTTTAAGGAATTTTTTCTAAGAAATGAATTAGATGAGGATAGATGCGAAAAAATTAGTTAACAAGTAGGGGACTCGAACTTTGTTCATTTGCTTATTATTTGCGAAATTTATGCATCGTCTTAGCGTCGTAAGGAACTTATAGGCTTTTACTCGATGGTGTACCGCTAAAAGATCGAGGTGAAGTGTGGATGATTTGTTCGGGTGCAGCGGCAGAGATGTCACTTAACGAGGGTTACTATGTAGATTTACTGCGAAAAAGTCGAGACAAGTATATGATGGCACTTGAAGAGATCGAGCGCGATTTGCATCGGTTTGGTTCCATCACCTTCTTTATAGCTTATCATTTTCTGAAAGTATCATCGGAGTCATTTGTTACCGTAAAAACCATTTTAGCCGATGATATGTTTTGTTGTTGCGAATTAAGTTGAATGTTATATTATCAGTATTATGTTGAGTGATTTTGCCTGTTATTTTTTGTGACTGTATAAATTCTGGAACTAGTACTGCTGCTTTCAGTTCATTGCCAGAACATCCCGCATTCCAACAAGGACCAGGTATTGATGCCCTACGAAGGATTTTAACCGCATACGCGTTCAGAAACCCTAACATTGGTTCGTTCATTTTTCGTATTGCAGGCTCTTAATTGGCAAATTTAATTTATTAATTAACGTACATGATTATTGTTGAGTAACATCGGCGCATGATGATAAACGAGTAATGATCGACCGCTATTGTAAAGTCGATGCGTTCAGAATTTGAAAAGATTGTGTGCGATCTGATCGGATTCATCAAGGAAAGGCTGTTTGATTTTATGCCATAGGTTTTAATATTCCCTTTCCTCACCAATTTTTGATTTTCCTATGTGCTTTCCTTTTGCTTCATCTGGGGCAGAAAAACGAGTTTTGCTTCCTTCCTTTTTTTCCATTGCTTTTCTTTTGCTTTTTCCGTTCCTTCTGAAATTCACATGAGTTCACTTTCACTTGTATTTTAATACATTTGACGGTGTAACGAGTGATACACCGACAACCATGACGTACTGCTCAAAGACCAGTGCGCATCGCTTCCTTCAGATGGCATCCTCACTTTTACGCTAACATTGTTCAAAGGGGGAAGGGGGGGAGGGGGATCTAATGAGAGAGAAGGAGACAGCTTTGTTCATTTATGGTGTCGGGAGTGTTAAGAAATTCACATGCTCTCAATATGTGTTCTATTGTTCTCTCGCTTTCATGTTTCATCTCTTTCGTTCATTATTTTTGCACGGACCCTTGATAGCCTTTTGCGGACCCACACTTTCCTCCCTCCCCCGTTTTATCAACTGGGAAGGGGTGCTCATTAATCGTTGATTGGAGTACTGTGTGAAATTTAAAATAGCGACATGCGGGATGGCTTAAACTAGTGAGTTGGGTCCGTACCCATGGCATTCTGTTTTCCCACCCGATCCCGTGTTGACACAGCGACCGTTCCCTATAATTAGGTGTTATTCGAAAACAGTGATGGAATACTTGATTTGAAGGTTATTGTCAAGCGATGAACATCGTGGGCAGCGTTCTCCTATTGTTCAATAGCGAAGAAGAGGCATTTTGGCTACTTGTCGCCGTATGTGAACGTCTTTTGCCCGACTATTATAATACCAAAGTCGTTGGTGCATTGGTGGATCAAGGTGAATGAGTTTTTTATGATTATCTTTGACGCGATCGCATCAAAATGATGCTTATTTGCGCTTTACGATCGTAGATGCATTTCCTCATCTCCATTTGGAACAAACATGGTAAACTTACATTTTGTTTAAAAAGTAAGACTGCGTGACTTCCGCTGCATGTTTTCCCGCAGCTGAGTTGAGGTATAGTAAGTAATTTTGCTGGTTATTTTAAGAGCCTATGCGGAAGGAGAGTGAAGACGGAAAGGGGAATAAATGTTACATCATTTATCGAATTACGACATGCGCTAGGAACGAAGTAATGGTGAAGCCAAAGAACTTAGCGAACGTGACCTAACCCAACAATCGGTTGAGGAACTTTCTTCTGAAATACTTCGAAGCTGTTAGATTTTTAAAGCGATAAAGCTTGGATTTTAAGATGGGGAACGGTTGATCTAAGATAAGTTAGGCGTGATCAGAAGGAAGTTGCAGGCGTGTTCGCTGATATAGTGGAGAAAGTGCTTCCTGAATTGCACACAAAGTTAAAAGAGCTAGGTTTGGACGATATGGTCGCTTTATCATGGTTTCTGACTGTCTTTCTCAATGCAATCAAATTCGACGCCGCTATTCATATTCTCGATCTGTTTTTCTATGATGGCTCAAGGGTATGCATATTTTCTGCGTCGATTGTAAGAGGAACCTTAAGACCGAAGAAGAGAAGAATTTTAAAATAGTCCAGGATCAGTTCTACTTTTTTGTGACAAAAGTTGTCGGAACTCGTGCGAGTTAAGTAGAGATTACGTGTTGACGAAATGTTTTGTATTGTTGTAAGTAGTAGTATAAATAGCAGATGAATGCGTATCAGGTACGTGAGGCATCCTGTAATCGAAATATTCTTTGCACCCCAGGTGTTTTTTTTGATATACAAAGGTTTTTTGTCTAAAATGTTATTGAAAAGTGTCATTCTCTAATCGTTCTTTTTTTTGTTATCTTATTTCCTAACCGTGTCCTATCGGCCGAGGTCGCCAGAAGGAGTATCGCTTACTAGGTATGCTACAACTGATGAGCTATGAATATGAAATGTTAATATCAGTTATTAGATATTCAGAATCGGATGCGGATTTCGATAGTGTCAAATTAATTAAGAATGAGAAATGGTTACTCAACGATATTGTGGTCACTTGTGCCGTTGTATTGTTTTTTTTAGTAGGATCACTACATTTTTGCCACAAACGTATTATGCCCTAAATTTTATTTTTTAATGGATATTATAATTACTCTGCAATACCGCTTCACCACTTTTTTTGCGTTCTAGTAATATGCTAAAGGTGGCTATGTTTTGACTTAGTACAGTAGAGAATTTTAAAAGTGCAAATATTTTTGATACAGACATAAACTGGTTATGAGGCGAAAATGCGAATGTGTATCGAGGGACAATGCAAAATTTTCAGGTAATGTTTCAAGTGGCAATGCAGATTTTGAAGGAAAATCAAAACGAAATTCTTGACGCAAGAGATGATGGCGAAGCACTTGTAGTTTTAACAAGTTATACGGATCGGCTTACCGAACGAGAGGATGAACATGGCAAGAAGGATAAGGTGGGATACTGAAAAACTTAATAGGTTTTGAAGGTACCTGGAGAGTGACTGCTACGAATTGCCATTGCCATAATCGAATACTTGAAATCAGCGGAGCCCAATATGTCTTGAAAGATTCGGAGACTAGCCTTGACTAAAATGAGATTTGTTGGGATCAAAGACAAACGTACGATATTTTTATTTGCAAGCTCATAAGGTTATAAGCTAACGTCTTCGGCAAATTTTATAATTGTTTTGTTGAAAATTGCGCCGTTTGCTAGCTGTTTATGAGCAAGGTCGTAATCATGATTTAAAATTAGTGGTGGAAATGGGAACGTTTCTTGTGGTCATGCTTTTAGGGTGCATTATTATGATGAGGCAGTTTTATATATGCTTTGCGCTTTTTACTCACAGACTATCCAAACAACCTTTGAGGATTTGAGGATTGCACATAGTGGCGTCAGTCGCTGTTCTTGCATATGGGTGTTTGCGAGTAATGCACTCAGGTCTTCATTCATTTGCTGAGCGATGGTCCAGGTGAAGTGGAGAGGGGCGAAAAGCAAAACGGCGATAGAAAATGTCTCACCTAATCGCTGTAAGGTCTGGATCAATTTGGATCAATGTCTGGATCAACAGTTATGCTCGGTAGAGGAATGGTTGTTTATTGTAAGCGATTCCAACACACTATATGTGCATATAATATAAGCATATGACGCAGTGCTGTAAAATTTGGCGCTGATGATGATTTATATAATATGTGGGTTTTTCTTATTGTTTTTTTTTTCAGATCTACATAGGACAACTGCTGACGAGGTCATATATGAATTTCGGTGAAGCTATAGACAACGAACTGATTGAAAAGTTAAGGTTGAAACACCGACTTAAGGTCGTTCAGGTTGGTTCGTCATCGTGTTCGTATTTGGATACGTGTAGCTTACATTTAATTTCTATTCTAAGTTAACTTGTTTTCTTTGTCTTATCTTGTTTATTAGTAGGATTTTGCAGCTGCTTCATATCGCTTTCCGCCTACGTTTATATTCTCGTCTTTAGAACATGGGAGTCCCCCTCCTGTAACGCTTATAGCGCGAGGTGATACTCATCTTATCTATTTTAACATCTACAACACTTTTGTGCCAGTGGAGTGTGGGACATAACCACGATTGGTCTGCTTATTTATCTCATGAGCAGGGCGAGTTTCTTTTCAGAATCTAGAAGACAGTCAGATGCGAAGTATAATTAAAAGTGTTGGTCCCGACTGCAAGTTCACCAGCGAAGAATTGGAAGTTCTCTACAACATTATCAAGGTATGAAATTCGTGGTCGTTATTCTTTGCGTTCTTGAAAAGTAGATGTGTCGAAGGTAGCTGGATGGTGTCCCTTCTGT
>JPKZ01003117.1:470224-483921 GCA_000803305.1 Toxocara canis | reverse complement strand
CTACCCATCGATAACGCACAGACAAACATCTTAATAGAGCTGACTCGCCTACTGTCGTGTTCTCGTGGACCGCAATTTCATTTAATCAATGACGATATCAATTAGGCTAAAAGAAATACCTTCATCGAAGAAATTCATTGTGTCTAGATAAAAGAAAAGCATTGCATTGTCGACAAGACGTTGCGATTAAATATCACTCTGTAAAAACGAAAAGGTGGAATTCATTTGAATAAAATCAGCTACCTATTCACTAATGATAATCCCAAATCGACTCGCTAAATTTAATACCACATATTTTTTTAAAAGACTACATATGGTAGCCGAAATATAATATATGTATAGGTTACCAACAAAAATGCTTATGTACTCATGCACGTATGCGTTTTGCGTACATTCACCTTGGAGTGAAAAAAAACGACACGGGGTAGGAGTAAGAACACAACTGTAGAAGTAACCATTAGAATATGCAAAATAGGTGGTGGTATTCAATTCATGAAAATTAAAAGAAAAATTCGCTCTGATCGAAGAATGGAAAAACATAGTACGATTTGATAAAAGCGAAAAGTAAAGGAGAAGAAGACAGAATTTTTCCGAATCAGTAGACACCGAAGAAGAAATGCACAGGGAGTGGGGTAAATGCACAGGGAGTGGGGTAAAATAAGGGAGAATGGGAATATTGCTCAGTAGATGAAATAAGGCGGAAGCCAATAAGTAGAAGGACTTACAACGCATTAGGGAGACTATTAGATTTCGGAACGTTTTGCGCTCCCATTATGTTTAGAGAACATTGTTCCGAATACAAGTAGTACTAAATTGAGTGCTGCAAAACACACTGTACGTGGACTGAGGTCGACAAACAGTAATTGTTATATATCACTCAGTGCAATTTAGCGGACAATTTGTGGTTGTTTTTCTATGGTTTTTTTTTTTGCTCAGCCAAAATCCTCGTATTCGCTTACGTATGGCATTTTGAAGCTAGGACTCTCTTTCGTTTTAAGCGATGATTTTCTGCTGATGCGGCTAATTTGATCATTAAGCATGACATTTGCTCAAATGTAAGCCTCATGACTTTACTCTTTTTGCACTATGTAACCGATGGTTTCAGAGAAGAGAGAAGCTATACTCAAGCTAATATGTCGTAGAGGTTTCAGTGAAATTGTTTTTGTTGAGAAAGGGCAAATGTTTTGCGCCTTCAGGTCCATCAGATATCGTTTGGCCGATTGATCCTCTTCAGGTTTCTACCCGGCGTTGTCACAAGGACTCCTTGCAACTTGCGCACTACGATAGCGTTTCCATACGACTGCACTCACTAAATATCTGAGCCGTTCATTATAACTGAAGACTCATTAATGACTTCATATAGATATCATTGGCGATCTTATGCATAATGAGATGCATGAGTGAAGCGTTGCGCACTTGATACTCTTATAAATCCAACTGAACAGGTAAATGAGAACGCAATATGGACGCATGAATGATACGAACTAGATGAAGTTCTGAGCACAGCGTGATTCGGATATGCTGTTGGACGGAGGCTCAAGTGGGACTTCAAAGAACCAGTGAATGATTATGCACTTATTACGAACTAAAGCAAACATTGCAAATTTATGAACTTTCGCTGAATGCACTTTAACAAACTGTAATGGGCTTCCTGTTGAGTTCAGGAAAAGTTAGGATTAGGGCTATTTTGTTAAGGACAATATAGAAATTATTGCAAAATAGCATCTTCGTAAAGGACACGTATCGCTAATGCTTTATGAAATCTAAGGAAATTCGAATGGCGTCCGCTAAAATTGGCTAAAATTCGAATGCCAGAATTATAGAAAAAACGGGATGGGAATTGGATATTTGAGAATATCGTTTAGGCCAAACAAACTTTGCCATTGGTTCGAGTTACTTGAATTAAATCCGCTTAGTGGAACTACGCTATGCACGTTCAAAATGCGCTAATTGAGCCACTATTCGCATCTATCGTCGAAAAACGAAGACGCTTTAGCATATAGCAATTTGCAACCATAGTAGCGTGTGCACTTGGACCTCATGTGATCGTGTAGCATCCAAAGCATCCGTGACTGAAGCACAACCACAGAAATAACTGAACGAAAACAACATAAATGGAGATGAAGCTGCAAAAAAAGAATCCTAAACTTTTTGAGATTTTCTGCAGGAATTCGGTCATCGCATGAAGAAAGTATCACACTTGATGACTTAATTTAGTAAACGATCAATTAGCATAATTTATTTAATGAGTTCAATTAGTCTAGCATAATTTATTTAATGAGTTCAATTAGTCCTTACGAAATTCACATACTTGTCTCCCGCACGCCTTTTGCAGCACTGTTTAAGACATCGGTCCTGTTATGTCTGGAATTATCTAGCTGTTCCGCAGCATGGCGTCGCCAAAAATTCTGCTCCTCTGTTGACATGAGCCTCCCTTGCCATGGCTAACGAGTGAAAAATGACGTCTTCGAGGGCCCCAGTAATTTATGATTTAGGAATTTGTCACTCGTGGTTTCCTAATATGGGGCAAGGATATGAATGTCAGTTTAGAGAAGTGATGAAACGTTCGTGAAATCGAAAAGGCCAGTCGTGACAATACCGCGGCTGTGTTGTAAACATATTTTTCATATCAAAAAAATATGATTAAAATAGTGATCGATCAGCTTTTAAAATAAGGAACAATCAGTAATCCTGACTGCAACACACGTTCTTACGCCGAATTGCGTTGTTACGCCTGAACAAAGAATTGTTCAAGCGTAAGAACGCAAATGGCTGCAAAAAATAGTCGAAATTTGGCTGCGATGACAAGCAGATCGCTATTTGTCAGGGCATATTCGTGTGGTTCATACTGCTAAACTTGACCCTTGAACTAGTAATATGCCTAACCGCATAAGCCATGCCCCATAGGGCATCCTTCACTCGCTAAACATCGCAGGTGAATCCCTTTTACTACAGAACTTCAAAACAGTGTGTTTGGGTTGTCTAATTAGATGCTTGTTGGAGGCCATTTTAGAAAACAACAACAGCTCGAATATGAAAGGCGAACGTTATAAAAGCTCAAATCTGCGATTTTGAACGTTATCGAAGCTCGTTTTTCGTCACTCAGTTCTCGATTTGTATGGAAATGCACTTGGCAAAAAAAGCGGCTAGAAAAAAAAATGGACGGAGATCCGCTAAATATCGTTTTTCCTGTTTCTTTTTTCTTCTAGCCGCTGCGAATCTCTCATTTGCGACCGCCATATGTACGCCTATCCCTATATATGCAAACATGCCTGCCTGTCTGCCTGCCCCTCTCTTCTTTTGGTAGCCTGGATTTATAAACGAGAAAAGGTACTGCAATGAAACTTGACTCTCGTAATATCTGAATTTTTCAGAGCTGAAACGGCAGTGGCATATTTCTCTTAACTTTCCCGCTAGATTACGATGTATGGGCAAGAGAAGGATAAGAAAGAAGGATAAGAAGGGCAGTCTAGGAGAAAATATTTCTGCAGTTCCATATTCCTAGAAAAATAATTGGCCTCGTGGGACGCTGAGCAAAAAGATGCAAAATATGTTTAATGTCATCCCAACTACGAATAACTGAACGAGGAATGAAAAATCTTGTAGGCGAAAAAACACAGAAATTTTCGAAAGATGGTCGCCAACAATTGCAAAGATTATGAATCCGCTAGGCATTTCGCTCTGATCATCACCGCCTTATAGTGATTGCTAACAACAACTGTCCGAGCACATGTCAAACAGAAAGGCTTACGCATAGCGAATAAGCGGTATTTATTTAATTTTTGAGTAGCATCGATCGCATTGGACAGTATGGTCACGGTTGCGAAAAGCACATATCACGCAAATGTTCCAATACAGTTGTCAACTTGTTATCCCATGAAAATGATCTGTGATCAAGTGGTCTGTGAACGCATTTACTTGTTACTGAAGAAGTTGAACTTTTTAATGGAGAAAACGGTTGCTCATTAGTGTCGTGTTTTGTTTGTTCGAAACAACATGAGAAGGATAACAACAATCTTTGTTACATTTATATCCAAGCAACTAGACATGCGGCCAATGGTCCTGCTACGCTACAAAAGTAGCAGAACTCGCGCGCTTTCTTCTACCTACAATGACGATATACAGCAGATCAGACCGTCAAATTTTTTAAGAAAAATGTTTTGCTTAACAAAACAAATTTTTACCATTTGAATTATACTATCTTTTTGCAATTTTGATTGCGTGTACTTCAACCGAGATCGTCGGATCGACTTGAAGGTGGCCATAGAAGTTGATACATGGATGTGGAGTTCAGTTATCAAATTAAGTGAATCTAGCGCCGATAAAATTTGATAAATATAACTTCGGTAGCTCTCAAAATCGAACTACCGGACGGGCAGATACAGACACAGACATACTTACAGGCACGACGTCGCAATAATACGGATTGCAAAAACAATTTTCGAAAAGCGCATGAAAGCTGAACGAATTCTTCACATGCACAAACGGCGAAGTGATTATGGCGCAGAAGAAATCGCTGGCACAAAGAGAGAAAGAAAGAAGATAAAAATATTGAAGAAGGCTTAACGACATATTTGTTGATTTTTCTTTATTCAATTCTGGTATGTTTATTGTAAGCATAGATCATGCCTACTGTGAGCTAAATATATGTTGCCTACACCACTTAATGTGAGCGGTCATGGAGGTAAAAATCTTTGCCGAATAGTGTGAGCAAAGGCTTCGTCAAATTGACAAAAATTGCAAGGAAATTTGGTGCGATTTAAATACGGATGCTACTACTGATGCGCACAATTACGTCGAAACGGCCTCGCGAAACTTACATACTGATTTCTTGACTTCAGACACACACACTAACGAACGCTACGGTGAATGTGTACTTTCGAACGGAGAAAATTTAGTGATGATAAGGGATTCTCGAAGAGCTAGCGACCACGACACTTTGCAATCACTCTCTTCCTGACAGACATTCATTCGTAATGCAATCAGTTGGTCAATGAAATATGTAAATTTCATTCGAGTAATTTCAAAGAACCATCAAAATCTTGTTTAAGAGAATTCATGCCTTAATCGAGGATGAAATAGCGCCTACTAAAGTGCAGAATTATTGAGGCGAGAGAATTTACAGTTTGTTCCATTTGAACAACCATTATTTATTGTTTATGATGAAAATTTTACGAATTGCTAGCAAAGGAAAATTATTAAGGCATTCTGAAAAAAAACTGTATTTTTTCGTCATAAAATCATTCCATATTGTATTTTATCATGCATAGCTTTCGAAGTCTAGACAGGCTTTATTTTTAATGAGAGGCTCCTTCAGAAGATTCAGAAAAATTTAGATAGCCGATTTTACTGCGTTTCATAAAATTTTTGCAAGCATGGAAATAATACAAATGGAAATAAAAACAAAAGTAAAGCTTTGTTCAGACCCACTTCAACCGATGTCGTTCGCAGTTGTTTAGTGAACGATGAGATAAAACTGTGCTCGAAAACAAAAATTTCGTAGATGTTCTCCGAAATTCGTACAATGCTTTCTTTCTTTTTTGTTGTTTCGTCTACTTTCTCATATCATCAGCTGATCGTGGAACATAGGGATGTGCGAATGATGAATGCAGAAGGTGAAATAAATTACGAAAATTGCTCGTAAAAATGATGGGCTTAGTGAAAAAACAGCGTAGTTTTTTTAGAAAACAATTTTTTGCGATACACCCATTGCTCAATTTACCCTTATGCAAGAATATTGGAAGAAAATTGCACAAGCCGGCAAGAAAAGGGAATAGTCTCTTTAGCTACACCGATTTGTGCGATCGTTGAAACCATATGAACAGCTTGCATAATGCTCATTCTTATGTTTGATGTTTTCTTCAGTGGCGCTTTAATTAAAACACTTTTTCTTAAACTCATAAGACATCTAGGTGCAATGGTTGCTGCTGCTGAAAACTGCTGCTTCATAACCGCACTTTGGACGATTGCATAACGAAATAATCGAGTTCTTTTCGTGACTGTTGATTGCAGAAGAAAATATATTCGATGCGTTTTTCAAAAAAAAAAATGCTTGGAACCCAAATGCCAATTCACTAAAGCTATATCTACTTCTTTCATCATAATAAATATCCGAAAATTGAAAAAAAAATGCAGTAATATAATTTCAACGCACTGAAAACAAAAACTACAAGCTAAGATCTAAAACAAGTGGTTGAATGGTACAGCGAAAGAGATTTCCAGATAGCTTGGCTAACTTTGATGAAACACTTTTGCGATTAAATTAAAAATGATCGAACAATGATAGAGCAGAACAGGTGAATTTTATTTAATTTACTCGCTTAACACCTCAAATTATCGTCGACAGAGTTGAAACAGTGAAAATTAGGTAAAGTGAAAATTAGGTTAACTGTTACCGACAAAACCAAACCTTTTGAAACAAATGTGTGCCTCTGTTTTACATCTGCTATTAGAAAGCCAAACGTGAAACAGCTGCTAATATTACGCCTCTCTGACATGATGATTAAAAGAAACCTTTGAGGATATCACAGAAAGAAAAAGTCCAATTGATTTTTGCTAGAATTCATTAATATAACTCATGTAGTGCCTTTAATATCATTATTGCCTTCAAAGTCTCAAGGTCTTCCAATGATCATCACTTTTTGTGGAGGTGATTTTTGCTAATATTGACGAAACTCATTCGTGTCACTTCCTTAATATCACCAATTTCTTGACAGTCTCAAAGTCTTCTCCAATAATCATCGCTTTTTCTGGAGGTTACGGCTGACGCTTACAGCAATGGAAGGCGAGATTAGAACGTATTCTCCCATGTTCTATGCTCTATAAAGCATGCTCATAAACTGCACTAAGCTACAGTACGTAAAATTAAACCGACTACTTCACTAGGTTGAAGTATATAAAGCAAATACTTCATGTATAAGTGTAAAAGGAGTACTTTAGGTACAAAGCCCTTCGTCTACACTTATTCTTAGCACACTTACATTAAAAGACCTTTCAGACAACTAGCGATATGCCCTCTCATCGGCACCTACAGGTACGCTAGCATAAAAACGTGGCTCGGTTTTCGCTTATTCTACAAATTCTCTCAGCTCTTTTCAGAAGCAAGACATCCATTAGGATCGACTCAATGCAAAAGAAAAAAGTAATTCCTTAGAAATTGTATGATTTTATAAAGTATGCCTTAATTTGACCATAATCAGACAGCGTACTGAAAAATAATATGCCCGTAAAGAGATCAGTACACAATGTATATCCAAGAATAAAGCAACTTCTTGCAACAGGTTGCCAAATTTTTTTTTTTAAATTCTATATTAAACAATGGCTGTGCCATGTGAAAACATAGGTAGAACTGGCAGTAATACTACACTAAACTTTAAGCACTTCATTGAAATAATTTTTAATACCTCGATGATCATACGATGGGTGAACTGTGAATGACCTCGAAGGTTGTTCGGTTGGGTTGGAAAAATTCTTTTGCAGGGACAATCGAATGGTCGGATCATTTGAACAGCACTGGGGCGGGTTGAAGCGGGATAGCAGTAGCTCAATAGCGAGCGATGTGTGATGAACCTCGGAAACGTTTCGTAGCTAATTATAACAAGCATTGTTGCATATTTCGTGATCCAAAAATTCAATTATATTTCGCCTGGTAAAGTAAATACATTTGCGGTAAAGAAATGATTCGCAGCCTTCTAAATTTCCTACCTTCTGAATCCGTGAAGATTAGGAAGAGCAATAATGGCTGTTTTTTTTTTGCCAAGATAACCTTGTATTAGAAACATGAGATTACTCAAACTAGAACAACAGCAACGGCCAGTGACTTCGGTTATAGAAGAGTCGGTCGGCTGCAACATTTCCCCGAGCAGTGAACGGCCGCCCATTTGAATCGCTCATGTGCACATATATTGTTCGCTTGACACTAGAGAAAGCGAATAACGAGCCTGGATACTGTTTTATGAAACAAATATCAAGAGAGATTGGATTAAACAAACAGCTCGTAGACTATACAGACATCAGAATTCATCAGGCTGCATGTTTATTCGAGCTGAAAGCACGGTCGACTGGATGCTGTTTTTTTTTTTTTTCAGCCCTTCCCATCAATGCTTATAATATTGGAATCTAGAGGGCTGTGGAGTATTTTTTTGAGGGATAAGGCATGTGGGGAAGGAGGATGCTTATAGCTACTTTCTGGAGGGAGAAGGGAGGGGGTGGGGAGGGGAGAAGGGTGGTTTCGAGGTACAGGATAGGAGCTTCTTTGAAGCAAGAAGAAAATGCAGAAGCTTCGCTACGATTGTTCCACAATATATGAGTGCTTTGTTCTCAAGCTCCAGTGATCTGCTAACAACAAGCATAGTGAGTTGGTAATAATGCTTTACGCCACAGTTCCCCATAACTTCTGTGCTCACTCCACTTCACCTCACTGAAGGCCTTTGTCAGCTTCCCCAGTGACAAGCCGACGATGATCGCTCAGTCAGTGCAGCACAGCGGCTTTCACTTCCCATCTACCCTCTTCACTACCCTACCCTCCGCTTCCCTTCCCACTTTCCTCCACAAAAGAAATTATTTGATACAAACACAGGTTGTAAGAGGTGGCCAAGCAACGCTATCCGAATTTCTTCTGCAAATCATATGTCAGCTATCTAGAGTGAGAGCTTATGAAGAGTATGCCAGCAGCAACCGTTTTTGTAGCGGGTGAGTCATGAAAATTACATGAAAATTATCTCCATGCAGATGTGACTATGTGGGGATATAGCATAGACATAGAAGCAAATTTTGCTTCTAACAAAAATTTTAAACTCATTTTTAAATTACACTTCAAAAAGTTTTTAATGTTTAGAAGTAAATTTTGCTTCTAACAAAAATTTTAAACTCATTTTTAAATTACACTTCAAAAAGTTTTTAATGTTTAGAAGTAAATTTTGCTTCTAACAAAAATTTTAAACTCATTTTTAAATTACACTTCAAAAAATTTTTAATGTTTTTCTCCTGTTGAACAAAGAATGGGAAGAAATGTTCTTATAATGAAAACATTTAATAAAAGTGCTGAAATGTAGAATAACTGCCAAAAACGCTCTTGAGCAATAAATGTAGACGCTGAATTGATAGTGAAGAATGACGGAGATGCCTCATATTGTGATCTGAAAATGAATGAATGCCATCCCGTTGTATCATTGAATGTGCCGAATAAGAGTGGTCATATCGGGACTGCCTCCTCTTTTCACTGACAATTTCTCTCCGCCTACTAAGCTAACGCTATTAGCTGCGAAAAAGGCACTTCATAGCAAATAGCCATTAAAGTATGCGCCAGTTATTCATTCATGCAAGCAATTCTTTATGGATTATTTGAACGGTAATTAAAATTTTAGCAGGAAGGCGCAGATCAATCGCGAGTGGAAGCTGAAAAAAAAAACAACGCATTAGAAGAGATCAAAGCATAAATCTTAAAGCATGACCAAATGAAAATTTCTCAACGTTTAGATAATTTTGGTTAATTTGAAGCGTCGAATTTTTCAGGCGTTTTTTTCTCTCTACAGGTAACGCGAAATTTATGACGATTGTTCCATTCGGGTACTATTAGAAACAGCTGGAACTGTTATAAGCGCTTCAACAGTTAACATTTGTAACAGAAAATATTTCACTCAAATTTGGAATCAGTTTCTTATCCAGAAAATTGTGCACAATTTTAAATGATTTTAGATGTTCATAAATTCACGTTTACATACCGAACGATATCAATAATTTTGTTACTTCTGACCAACAATTTTTCTTCTCGTTTAAAGCGAAAAATTGCGTTAAGAAAATCGACACAATGAAGGGTCAAAATGCAAAATTTACAAAGAAATTTTATCGATGAACGCCTATCGAGAGTTTACAATTTGGAGCTCTCCAAACGGAAATATTATTATGAGGATGTGTTTCTAATAGTGTTGTTGACAAGTGGATTGTTTTGAAAAAGAAAAAAACCTCAGAGTATGCGTTCGCACAAATTCTGCAACCGATCAGGTTGGATAGCTGGATTGATTGAGCCGCCGTGGAGCAACTCTTTGGCAGAAGATATGCAAAAATAGTCGCATCAGTTAAGGCACCACTTGTTATTATTAATGAAGAATCTATGAAGCAGTGCAGCATGATGGCGAAGTTGCCAAAAGCACATGTTGTGCCAACCGCTTGATGCTTATCCACGCTTCTCAGTCTTCAGTCTTTGAAGTATTGTCAAAATTGTTGCGTGAAAGCCAGAAAACACAATCAACTAATAATTAATGTATAAGGAGCTAATAATTAATGTTAGGAAATACAGCGCCTAGGCAAGCATATAGCCGTAAAGCGATTAGGATTTGCAGGCAAAAGGCAACGAAATTAGTGGCAAATCGCAACAGCGCTAAAAATTGGCATATGCAAGTCAGGAGAGAAAATAACGAATCGAAGCATGCTTGCCATGTGATTCCAATATGCGAAGAATCTAGACAAGGGTAAATGCATCTGAAATTTCTTGCAGCATGGCATAGTTGTTCTGGATGAAGGATAAACTGCCATGTGAGTAAAAAATTCGTTGAGATCCTTCTGAAAAAAAGGGAGACGGCAAGCATAGGTATCTTAATCTTTCGAGGATTGAGCGCCACCTAAGCTTAACAGTTGTGCTACGAGAATGTCATATTGAACAATTTCGCTCAGACATAACTGGCTCCTTATTGATATATAGATAAATGAGTGTAATCCTTTGCGCACTTCAAATAGCGAAGATGCTAATGTGGGAAAAGATGGGAAGCATACCTGGTATTGAAGTTAGTGTTTTCATACGCTGCTTTCTATGTGATTTCTCAAAGTTGTCAATTATAAAACCTATAATGGAAACATCATACACGTTCACATTTATATGCTCATCTGTTTTTTTTTTCAGATAATTCTAATCGGTGCTCCACTGAGGCCAAAATTTTCTGTATTTTTGTCGACACGCATCCGGCAGTTTCAAGTGGGGGAACACGGGGGAGGGGAGAATGAGGCTGGGGAGAAGATGTCGTAGAAAATAAATTCCCACGTTTTTATTCCGCTACCATCGCGGGAACGGAAAAATATTCACATCTATTTTCACCGATCTGATCGTGAAATGGAATTGCCCTTAGCTGAACTAGCATTAGCTGAAGAACAAACTTCTGCAACGTAAGAAAAAAGTGGTGAAGCTTTCTGAAAAGAAGTGGGCAGCATGAGGTATGAAATCTGCCTCTCCGGCGTAAGGGCATTGTTTCCCTAAATTTGGCACTGAAGGTTTTGAAAGAGAGAGCATATAGCTTAAGTAAAATGAGTGAACCGCAAACCTGGAAGCTGTAAGCTCAGTGGAAGCTTCAGAATTTGGGCGGTGATACTCGAAATCTTAGAATAAGAGGGTTTTTATAGACAAGAAAAACACATGCAGCTGTTCCTATTAGGTATCACTCGCAATTTGGCAAGAGATTTTTGGCAAGAATTTGGCAAGAATTTAACAAGAGATTTGGCAAAAGATAAAATTCGGCGGTAGACGCTTATGTGAGTGGCAATGGGGAGGGGAGGGGGGGTGGGAGGGACTTGGAAAGAAAGCCGCAAAGGTTGGCGATCCTTATTATAAAGCAACGACCAATCGTAGTTTCGGCATGAGTTTTTAAATGCTAGTCGAACAATAAAGACGTACGCGGATATCGAGGAAAATGGCCAAGCATTCATCATGATTGGCTATTTGAGTATTAATAAATAGCCAAGTGGAACGCATCGGTCAACAGGTAGAAGGTAAAGGAATGGTAATTATATTGTGAATTAATGCCTCGTTAAGCTAACAAGCACGCGATTCCACGTATAGGCTTCTCACCATGGACTAATGCTTTTGTTGCGCTAATGACAGTATAAAGATCCCCTCCAATTATTTCTGTTTTTCATTTATATAGCAGGAGCAATAACTTCTTGCTTAAATGTTCCGGCCGTTACAGCTGCACTTAATACCCAAGCGATGCTCACAGGTTAGAAGACTTAATGAGCCGTAATCATGAAGTGAGGTAATACTGAGGGATCAGAGATCACATGGGCTGAATGAACGATACACATGCATCAATCATCGCCGACTTCTTCTAGCCTTCCTTTTTTGTTTCGCATAACTTGCAGGCACATTCACTTGCTTGCGCATTTGAGCACAGCATCTGATTTTTAGACTCCCAAAAATCCCATCCGCCGTATGCATATGAATTAGAGGCGACGACACCTGAAAAGCCTAAATTTTTTAAAATATACATTGCCGAATATCGTTGAGCCGGGAAGTGGCGAGTTCGCGTCCACGCGGCGCCAAAATGCCCCAATATATGGCCACAAATTCTCGTGATGTATTTTTTTGGCACAACCCTTCTCTTATTGCACAGCCGATTCCGCATGCAGCTCCGGCTCCATGCTCACCAATTGCTCCACCTGTGCAGCCTTCAGACGTAGCATTTGTCATCAGCAATAGCTGTGTGTGTGTGTGCGCGCTCCATACGCACAGTATTATTGAGTGCACCATCGCCTTGAGACACACTGAAAAATATTTACCACCAATCGAATGATATCACAGGAAAGCAGCTAACTTCTTCATCGGGTTAGTTGAAGGGAGTTGTAATTACTAAAGCCGAACAATAAATCCGGGTGAACAGCGCCACTATGACTTTCGTTAATCACTGAGGTGCGGTGTGAGCCGAAGTTAACAAACCTTTGAAGTGTTTTTATCATGAGGTGACCGGTCAATACTAAATGAATACTATTCGCAATTTGTTATAAACAAGCTATTGTCTGAGACAATATGCAGACCTTGTTATTCTTCCTGTCCAAACGAAAAATTCAACGAGTTGAACCTTTTTTCATTTTTTTTTCCGCCGCCAGCAAAGTTTATTCATTATACGATTAACGTATCTATGCATAAGCATATGTGATGATTCGTTTTGAGGATAAAACATGAATAACAGCGAAATAAAACAGATTATTCTAGGAAAGCAGTGTATGTTTACTCTAAAACATAAGATAGTAGTCCGCATGAAAAGAAAAAATTCCCTTTGGAGCAATTACCACTTGACATCACGACAATTTAGCTGCTTTAAGGAATCAGACGGTATTTTTGCTCGTCCGTATTTGATAAAAACGGAGGAAGATTCCAATTTTCACGATTACTTCTAGAGAAGACCTAAGATGCAAATCTTAACATTATGGTCACTGAATAGCGCTAAATGAAGATGCTAGAACTTTTCGGATCGCCTAGAAGGGTGATTGCTTTGAAATGGATCCGCTTACGTTCCAAATTGATCCACACTGTTCCTCATCCCGTGCCAGTATATTCTTCTTTCCAATGACTTCCAGTGACATTTATTTAGCAAACATTAATGGGTGCCTTATTTCTTTCCGATATTTCTGCTTGTAATGAATAAATGCATCCATCTCTAATGCTTATCTCTTTATGTATTATTATTTCTTTCATCGCCCATCTTCCGTCTATGAGATATCACAGTGCGCTATTGTTGGCCATTTTAACGGGACTTTTGCGTCGCGCTGCGAGTAACACCACTCAGTCTCCCTGGATGCCGCGAGAGTCGAAAACCACATCTGAGCACAACGTATGGGGAATCAAAAACCGCAGTGGAGATAACAAGCGTCGTTATTGTGCGAAAGTGCCATGCCTCTTTTTTTCGCTCCATCCACCCTCCCCTCTCCCCCCC
>JPKZ01003117.1:414375-441267 GCA_000803305.1 Toxocara canis | reverse complement strand
TTTTTTTTGAAGAAAAAAGCATGTCATTCACCCGTATTCAAAGAAATGCACACAAAACAAACATTAATAATGTCGTTGTCTAAGCAACACAATGACGCCATGGAAAACAATTACTGTTAGCCATTCTGCCGATATGGCGAACTGTAAGAAAATCTGGCAAACCTGAATGTGTAATTAATACTGCATTTTAATGGGAAAAAAAACATTGCCTTAAATTACACACAAATTTATGTTTATACGGAAAGCTCTTACGATTGTAGTTGAAATAGTTTACCTTTTACGCTAATATTACTTTTGCCTTCTTTCATTGCTTCTGAGATTGCAAAGCATTTTGAAAAAAGTAAGCCCTGTGCCATATGCTTTTGCATATGGTGAGGATTGGTCTGGAGTGCAATCGTGTTAGAGTCACACACAAAAAACACGGCCATTATTTTAGTCTTTCGTTTTGCTAAGTCTTTTGATCACGTCCATCGTTTTATATAAACGAGTTAAATTGTGTACAATAATGTCTTGAACAAAAGATCGTAAGAAGTTTTCGTTGAAATCATTACAATTAAAAAATCAAATTTGAGCAACTAGTCGAATGGGCAAATTAAATGTACAAGTCTAGTGGATACAGTTCATTTCAAAGGAGGTAATAAAAACGGAAAGAACAATCGAAAAAATTCAATGATTCAGGCGTGAAATTTTTCACCCTTTTCTAAGAGTTTTCAAAAAAGTATTATGGAGAAAATACCTTTGAAAAATTTTTCGGATGGAACAACAATACAACGGGAATATATTATTTAAGAAATGACTGCATGAAAAATCTGACATTTATTTAAAACAGTTTTACATAATGTCGGTTGTTCCTGCTTAGCTTTCCATAAACAAAATTTCTTTATGGAGTGAAGAATTTGAGAGAAGCTTAATGCTTACTACTAACTCGAAACAAAGAAAAAACGAGAGGATTTATGAAAAGGCATTGCCAAACATCTGGTGTTCCAATTCACGTCAACCCACCTGAACATGTGGGAACTTTAATATTTTTTTCTGCTAGGCCTAAATTCGATCTCTATGAATGCTGAGAACTTATCGTTTTAACTTTGCTACTGATAAACACTACCACTTTAATAAATGATGGCGTAGGATAATGTCCGAGATTTTCCGTACAAAAAATACGATACAGTATTATTTATGAAAATTTAACAGACTGGCCAATTTAGACCATTTGTCGAGTTATTTGTGAGGGCCTTCTTCCGCGATATAGATCCGGTGTTGGAGCGATCACTTTACGAAAACCTGGTGCCAAACTCGGATGTGCGCTTAGGAATAAAGTCGGACGTAAAGTGATTCGATTGCGACTACCTGGTCTCAAGAATAGCACAGCGCATACAAGATACAATAGCACCACACAGCTGAAATTTGAATACGAATGTGATCCATAGACGTCATCCCGTCAGCTAGCACTGACTTTTTCACTTTACAGTCAACCGTTTTTCGCTTGAAAGTTTGTAAACAGTATGTTTTTTCATGGCGACCGCTTAAATTTCTGAACCACTCGATATTACTCAGTTTCACTCAATATGCCACTTTGATTTTTTTTTAAATTTAAATCTTCGGTACAATGCGGTTACGAAAAATGAACGACGTTTAATACAAGCGGATGATCCTTGAAAGGTTTCGATAATTCGATAGCGCTAAATCAATTTGCTGTTTACGGCTCTATTATGTCGCCCGCCCACTCTCGAGCTTGATATCTATGAGGCTATCAAACTTTTCAAAAAGCATGTTTCTTAAGTATATCTTACAGTATATATACAAAAAGCATTAGTATTGTATTTCTTATGGTATACAGTATCTTTCTTACACTACTTTCTTACAGTATCTTTTACACTATAGTCTTATGGAAACAGCTGTGTATCTTTTCTTTAAAAAATCGAACCTTGTTGCGAGACATCCAATAAGAAACCAAAGCATTCCATTCTGGAATAAGTTATGGCATGCCTTTGCAAATATTGACACATCGGCGACTTCTAAACAAAACAATGTCTGTATGTGTGTGAAAAACGTGCAAAAACTTTGGAATGAAAGGGTGAATTATAGCATGATTATAACACCTTGACACGTTTTTTTGTTTTGCTTAGCTAATCCCATCGGCGACTTCTAAACAAAACAATGTCTGTATGTGTGTGAAAAACGTGCAAAAACTTTGGAATGAAAGGGTGAATTATAGCATGATTATAACACCTTGACACGTTTTTTTGTTTTGCTTAGCTAATCCCAACAAACCGCTGCAATTATAGCAGTGAAGCTATGAAGCCATTAAAAATTGCAAAATGGTGTCAGAGCTTCATTAATAAACGGCAGCGCCCCCCTCCCCCCTCCTCCCTCCCTCCCCTCTCAAAAAACCGCTTTGGTCGGTTCGTCAAAAGCAGCCTTGAAAATTTTGCGAGGCAACTGAAGGGGAACGAATCGGCAAAGCGACCCATTTTTTGTCCGTTGACCGACCGCTTCAATGCACTACCATTTAAATTTTTGAAAAGTGATGCAAGTTGAAGAGTAGATTTGTACTGATGCATGTGATAAGCTATTACTGAGCTCAGTTTTCAATTCATCGATAAATTTTAGGAAAAGCCGTTCGTATCACATCGAATTTGTCTATTTCTGTCCGCTAAACAAAGGATCACTTCCTGAGGACCCCAAACTGGAGAACAAGTACGTCAGACTATTGGAAGCGTTTGATCTTTGATGAAGCTTTCCGGTTCGGAAGTTTATGATCATGCTTGACACAGCCAAATGCATTCTCCTTTTGAGTGAATAACTTCGACTAACTCATGACTATCAAACCACTTCTACGGATAACTGAACAGATCCGTTTCCATGCATAGAGTCCTCCCACTTCTCTACCGATTTTTTTTCTTTTTGCAAAGCGAACATGCGCACTACAACAGAGATTCGTACAAAAAAAAACATGCGATAAGCATTAGAAGAAGTGGGACAGCCCATTAGAACACGATCAGACTGGCTTCACGTCTTTTCATACCGTATTCATACCCTTTCGTGTGATGATCTTTGTTGCAGAGAATAAATTGTGCGAAACGTTCAAAGTTAGGTGCCTATCACTAGGGCATATATGCATTTATATTTATCATTTATGATGACATATATGCATTTGTATTTGTCATTTATGATATCCGTTGAAGTTTTTGATTCGGAGAATTATTTTGGCATATTTGTCGCTGATAAAAATGAAAACCTAGACTTGTTCACCTTGAAATGTGCCATCGTTGAGTCTTTTTGCGTCGATGAAAATCTTTGCACTTGTTCGTCCAGCAAAATTTGACACCACACACTCGTAAAGGCCAATATGTTGCACCATAAAATGTGAGATCGCCAATGTTCCATTTGCGGTCACATCAATTCGACGTGATGATAAATCCAAAGGTTCACCGTTCTTAAAATATATCTGATCGGTGAAATACGGTACGATACGAAGGAGAACAACCGAGAATTTGTGATAGCCAAAATGAGTTAAACTTGTATTCGTAAATGTTTTTAAAAATGTTCCAGAAACGTTTGACGAAATCTGCAATGAATCAACTACATGAAACGTTGCGCAAAAGTGTTCGATTTGAAAGCAACAAAGGACAAAGCAAACTATCATAATTGTCATAAGGCCGCATAACGGGCGCATTATCAAACTAAGGCAGTTAGTGCGCTCACATGCGTATATATTGGGTAGCTGTTATTTCAGTGAAGAAAATCTTTGCAAAATTTGCTTTTGAAATTTCATCCCAACTTTTACTTAGCAATAAACGAAAAAAATCATATTATTGTTTTTAAAAAACATATAATTTGCATAATAAAATCTCGTCCAGCTAAGAACGGATATGGGAACTACTAACGAATTTTGTACCTACGTTACATGGCATAAGTCGGCGCACTCATCGAGTAAAAGTATTTTCGAAGGAGTAGATTACTGTAGTTGCATGAAGTGTTGGAATTTGTGACACATGATGCTTTAATATTTTGGAGTTCAGCGGAAACGGAAATTGGGTCAGCTGCATCGTTTATGCTTGCAGAAAGATTCATTTGGTTGGCTTGGGGTTTCCCGTCGATGCTATACATTGCAGTACCTAAAATCAAAAGTACTCAAGTAAGATATACCGGAACTTTCCGTTCATGCAGTACGCGATGAGTGATTCCATGATTTCAGTTGCTTATTATCTTCTATGCATGATTCCTCAGTGATTTTTCAACTTTAAAGAAAATTTCTATTCGACCCTCAAACTTTTCCTGTGTAAGGGCACTTGTTAGTCGTTTCAAAGAATATTGGAATGCAGGAAGAAGGAAAAAGTTGGAATACTTAAACGATTACCAGAATCCAAGTAATTGACGGGGCAGGAACTGCCCGAGTACGTGGACATTCGGCAACTACTCGCTCTCCTAGGCTCGGCCTTGTCGGATAGAATAAAGGTCGACTATCTCTAGGGAACTGGTCCACATAAGCAATTACTATTTTAACGACTTCACCTTGTTGATCCGTATCGTCGCGACGGCACCAATACTCTCCTTCATCACCTAAATTATCTCATTGTTTTTGGGGTACCTTACATAACATTCAACTAAGGTCGTCGTGAACATGAAAGGCCTTTGTAAGGATCTGCGGGAACAAATGGTTGAACTTGTACGTTCGGAAAAGGTGTTAGTTTCGTTGTTTGCGGCATAGTAAAATTGAACTACAGTTGCTGAATCGTGGGTCATCACGGAAAAGGAACAGAATTTTTAGTTCAAACACAAAGATAGAACAGCCACACCTATACTACGATGTGAATGGCGGACCTCATGCTTTCGCAAATCGTTGATTACCCCTCGCGAACAGACGAATGCATGGATCAACCTTCGTATGGCTAAGGGAGCAGTGGTCGCTGACATAATGCGCGCAAAATTTCGTGATATGGTCACCAGACTCTATGTGAACTTGACGAACCGCTTGTCAGATTTGCGGCTCCGTTCTTAGGAATTAGAAGGGGATGTCTCAGTGACGCTTTGCTAACAGCTGTTATGTCGTTTTCTTTTCACCTCTTCTCTTCATAAAAACGTCTGCTGCTTAATGAAAAACGATACGCCGAAAAGATCTTCTCATGGCATATTGATGTTTTCAAGTGTGAACAGCTGCTACTTGGGGCCGAGAAAAGATTGTAAATAGAAAAAGGTGAGATAAAATAACTATGGACGAGTCCTGAAGGCAGAAAACTGGATGAGCATCATTTGTGGTCATATAACAGAATGGATAAAATATTCTATCACAAGCCTTTTTCTCTTTTGTTTTTAAATGTTTTTGCAACTCTTAGAATTACCTGACGGTCACTTCATAGATGCGCATTGCCAACTCTTACTTTAATGCAGATCTCTAATTAAACTGGAAACGGGAGGCATTGTATTCTCTTCCCAACCGGAAGTGGAAGGCCTTGTACTGTCTTTCCAAATATAATATTTAATAATCCCTTTTCATATCCCCTGCATAAGCTACCCATTCATGGGCGCACTCGGATTCCATTTCGAATTAGGGATGATGACGTCAGTGGAATTCTGTGAGGGCTGAGGAGACGGGAGGAGGAGAGGCGAGGGAGGGGGAGCATAGAGCGGAGAGGAGGTAAGGAACTGGTTTTTTCGACGATTCCCAAACAAGCAGTAAATGAAGTAGTATACTGCTTTTTCCCAAGCAATACTCATTTTGCCTATTCAGTCATAGGAAGCTCCTACTGCGATTTTGAAAAAGAAGCAGAGAGAAATTCTCTGTGGTCTCTATTCGTACGTAAAAGAATTTTAACGAACCTAGCGAGATATTTGTGATGATGAGAAATCCGACGTCAGGTACGGGTTGTTCTGAGCGATACGTTCGATTGTGAAGGACTGCGTTCGATGCGCTGCAATGTCGGAGTCATTATTATCTTATAAAAAAAGCTGTTGTGCCATGCATGTCGAATTTCCTTCTAAATAAATCTTGTCGGAAGGAGTTTTAGAATTTCTTGCTCAAATTAATGAAATGGTTCGGAGTAGTTGCAAAGAGCTGCAAATGCAGCTGTAACTTCGTCGACTCCCGAATCGATGCAGCTGACAACCACGTCCACGCATGATTGTTTTGACCACTTTCGGAACGCCTGGTGGGCGGCAGGCAGCCTGCTGGCGACCCGTTGCAGAAGCAGCGGGGAACCGAACCCAGATCTTTCCGCATATAGAGCGGTTTCCACTGCTGAGCTACTGCCCGCTTAAATTGCCGTTCAATTCCATCCGTTTCGCCATCGATGCTGCTGACGACCGTGCCCATGCACGATTGTTTTGACCAGTTTCCGAACGCCTGATGGGCAGCCTTCTGGCGATCCGTCGCGGAAGCAGCCGGGACTCGAATTCAGGTCTTTCCGCGTATACAGCGGAGGCCCTACAACTGAGCTACCGCCCGCCCTTTACTTGGTCGTTAGTCGAATAAAATATCTCAAATCTCGTCAGGTAAAAATTCATCTTAAGACTTCGAAGCAAAAATGAAGCACGCATAAGTGATTCATTTATCCGCAAACGTTTCACCTGTTTTGTCACGAACAAAAACGGTCAAGCTTTGAGAAGTCGATAATTGGACAGCTGCTGTTATGAAAAGCGTGATGCATCAATAAAACTTACTAGTTGGAGCGTGTGTTAGAGTAACTGACATACCTTGTAACATTTGCAACAACCACTCCATCATGGAACCATTTAGCTGAGCCGCTGTTCCCCGTAAATACCGGTTCGCACATCAGCGCTGTTGTTGAATATCTGAATAACGAAACTGATGACGAAATTGGTGATTTCTAGATAGGGTCTTACCGTTTTGAAGTGGTCATGAGTTTTTTTTTAATACTAAATGCAGGGTTGCACAATCCGATATTACGGTATTCTACAACGCTTACTTATATCCTCTAATATTCCGGAATTTCAATTTTGTTGAAGCGTTTTCTGAAACGATGAGGGTCTTCCAGAATAATAAACATTTTTTTGGTCTGAAAATTCCAAACATCAAACAATTACAACAATCATAAAGATATATCATCCAAATAAAGTTGGCTTGGATTATATGTTCAGTCGGAATTTTTCGCCTTCCAAAGCCAACAAGCTGAAATGAAAATTCTCAGTAAATATTGCTAAAATACTGAGGAAATTTAGAAGAAACGAAAAGATGACAAGTCCTAAAAAATGGATTTTCTCGTTGAATGAATCATTCACATATTAGGTAGAGTGCACTAAAAGCTTCAGTACGGATCATTTTAATGGTTCCCATGGTAATGGTCGACGTTTTGTCAAGATATGCATTTTCGTTAAGGTGGAATTGTCAGCCAATGAAATGAACTTCATATATTCATGAAAACTTCAAGCGACTAAATCAGTCACAATTTTCCTCTTATATAGTTGACAAAATATGCAAATAAAATGTACAAGAACATTTGGCTTATTCTATATGCGCAACGTGGAAACCGTTATACCTTGGAACAAGCATCTCGTTTGCTTGGCTCGACTTAAGACGTTGAGCGCTGTCATTGTTCGAAGATGATCGAAGTTCTTCGGACGATCGGATAATCGCGTTCGCTGAAAAGAAAAAAACTAAAAAAACAACATCGAATTCTATTTACATTTATGCTCATTTCGAGTCCTTAGTTCGGCTATTACGATCGAAAGATGCACAGAATTCAAGTGTTCTTTGTTAAGTAAATTAAATAAACCCACATCGCCCTAAGCTCTTTGCATTTGTTATCGTTTTTACCGAACGCCTCTTGTTTGATTTTCAAGTTAGAAACTCTTCGAGCAGTTTGCTAATGCGACGAACAGTTTTGGTTAGTAAAAATTCTCCACGATTTTTTTCAGTGTCTTCTTGAAATCTCAATGAATGAACCCTTAGAACTAAAAGTTCATTAAAATTATTTGTCTCTACACGAAAAAAAAAAAACATTTCTCAAACATTTTCATCAAACAACGAATGTGAATTTAACGCCAAGTGCACAAAATCTCTGAATAACGTCAGACGCTGCTTGTCGATGTTTTTCTTTCTTAAATCGTTGTTCGAGCAGTCAAAACGACTGTTATGAACCGAAAAAAAAAAAGAACATTCGCATAGAAGCGTTTTTTAAACGCCATCCATACGAAAGGATAGGGCGCTCTTAAATTGCCGCTGAGATTTTCGTTACGCTTAACGGGCATTTTGAGTCATTCGAACAACCGCTTAATGCGCAATGGACTACGCTCAAATTATGATGCATTAGCACTTTATATACCCATAGAAATATGGCGAAGAAGTTAACTATCGATTATGGAAACTTGCTCATAGCTACCCATCAGTTTCCCGTAAGAAAAACTTCCAATCAAATATGGGAAGCAGGAATAAACAGTCACAAAACGGCTGATTGTATTACTAAAGTTTCGATTTTGAAACTCTTAGCAGATTTGGAGGAGCTACTGGGTAGTGTCCTTCGGTATTATGCTTCAACAATGGAATTCTGCGAGTTATATGATCCCGTATTTCTTATCGTCTGATATTATATTTTGCAACTGGTTTGTGGTAGTATATTTACAGGTCAAAGCCTATTGCAAATAATAATAAATTTAATACAGACGAATCCGACGTACTTTGCGGAAAAAGGCAAACGAGAAGGTTCTTAAAACGACCATTTCCATAGACAATGCTAGGAATTTTGACACTTCTCGGCTGGTATAGTACGTAAATGGGAGTGAAAAAAAATCAAAGACTGGTAATGGCGTAAAGATTCGTAAGCATGGTTCAATGCTGAAACTCAGAATGCTTGAACTTAAATTTTTGTAATGATCTCGCAAAGAAATTGAAGGAGGGTTTAAGGTGGTTGGAAGGGGAAGTGCATGGTTAAACGAGGGAAGGGGGGTGGTTAAATGAGTTCAAACGAAGGGTGCAATCAGCAGGTGGTCTTCAATCTGTGCAAATCGCACGCATGGCTCACATTCGATTGTAACGATCATCTGTCAACGGCAAGAGCGTTATTTGCCAATCACGCGGCTAACTAACTAATTGAGTGACAGCGGTTGCCAAACATCAATACCACTCGTAGATAACGACACTCTCGTTCAGGCTCCAATCATCTTACAGTGCAAGAATTCACACTGTTCACTGGGTGTACGTTATCCATGTCATACAGTCCATGCTACCATGCTGCACTCATCCTGTAGCTCTAGCCAAAGACCACAACTTTTGAAGACAATTCAGTCGACGAACAGATAACAGGTACTATTAACGATCACATCTTGTCCATGAGCGATTCGACGAGGTATCGCTATTTATGCAAGCTGATTAAGCGATGAAATACATATGCCTGGATCAAGACATTTTGAAATTTTAAATGCGTTTTAGGAATTTTAAGTATGCGAATTAGCTCGGAGTTGAATTTGAGTTCCTAGTTTCCTAAGAGGCACACAACACAGACGTTATACCTTTTGTACAAGTCCTATTAAGCGACAAGGTAAAATCTTGATTAACACTGATATGTTCGATCACCTGCCGACTTTCTTCCGTTAATTCTCTAGACTGAAAAAACTGATAGAGATCGTCGCTACTCACCTGGATCAGCACCCTAACCATTTCCGGAGACAAAACAAGGGACCATAATTGCGTATGACGCACTTCGTTTGTAAAATGCTGGTCGCTAAACAAGCCAACAAAGGAAGGTGTTATTGCAGAGCAAACTAGAAATATGACGCAAAAGAAAAGAAGGAAATCTGCATATGCATATTAATAGTTTGCTTTTCCAGCATTCCGAGTTCCTCGTTTGTTCGAGTCATTCATTGTTATGTGACCTTTGCTATTTTAAATTTTTGTTCGTTTACTGAGAGGTAATCGCTAATCGAATTAGCAACGTTATAAAAACAACGACTTCGACGTGTTGCCGAAAATTGTCTAGAAGTTTTTAATTTACGTACGCATTCTATTTTCCATTCATTTTCATGTACTCTCCTTAATTTGTTTGTATAAAATAACACTTTCTTTGGTGAGCACATAGATTTTAGCTGAGCCTTCGTGAAGGGCGAAGAGAAATTGGGAATCCATAATCACGCCATAGCTATTCTGCGGAACGCATTTTATGTCAGCCTTTAGCCGCTTCCCAATTCAGAAGTAAACAAATGATAAGCCATGTTTGGCATCGTCCGCCCTTCCGGTGAGCACATAGATTTTAGCTGAGCCTTCGTGAAGGGCGAAGAGAAATTGGGAATCCATAATCACGCCATAGCTATTCTGCGGAACGCATTTTATGTCGGCCTTTAGCCGCTTCCCAATTCAGAAGTAAACAAACGATAAGCCATGTTTGGCATCGTTCGCCCTTCCACAAAGTTGTTTCGAAATTGCCACTTCCCATTTGTGAAGCGTTTTGTGCACAAAGGCATCGCGCGAAGCAGCCTACTCGACGAAATATCTTTCCGAAAAACTTGATATTCTTTGGCGTTTTCAAAACATTCTTATCGGTTTCAAGATGATTTTTGAATTAAAAATAGCCTAAAAATCTCTAAAATTTTCACTTTCTGGGCGAGATGCGGGGAGGAGGGGGATGCGGGGGAGGAGCTGGAACGCTGTTAATGTTTGGGAACCCCGAAATCTGAAGCCCATCTCAAATTACGGAGCAATACTGGAAGCGATTACAAGTCTAAACAATTTCTGCACCGGGGTCAGCAGCTACATGCAATTGTCTTTTGGGCGCTTTTAGTGCGTGTGCCGCTTTAGCTAATGCGCTCACAGTTCCAAAAAATAACACACCAATTCAGCGATACCATTTGAACTTGTGCACAGCACATGCAGAGAAAAGAAAATCTTTGCAGTTGAGATACGCACTTAAGGCTTTATCAAGAAGTAATTGCAAATCAACATTAAAGTGGATGAAGTTCGGTTATCCGTTATGCTTATAAGTGATTGTTTTGAGAGTTACATCATTTTGTAGAGCGTAACGTGAGATATATACATTATGAATTTATTGTCTCGTTTACAGCTCCATAATACTTTTTCGGATTCTTCCTAGTCTGTGCTATTCGATACGTTTTAGTAGCCCACATTTAAAAAGTGCAGCACATCTGGATAGCGCCTGGTGCCACCAGAGAAACATTTGCGAGTGGGTTAGACGTCTTTCTAGTCCATTCATAATTATTTCCTTTCTCCTTTAAATCTCCTCGAACAGACCGGCGAGCACTTAATTCTATAGAATGTATAAAAATTCGAGGACTCCCAAAACCCATTTCTCAAAATCCATGTTTCTCGGAACGCATTTACAAAATACGAGTACATGAGTGTAGAGCGGATGAGGATGCGACGAGGTGGAAAAAAATACGTCTCTAGTGATCCAAATGGAAAAGTCATCGTTGAAGTCATCTTTTATGCATTCGTCTCATTCCTTTTATGCATATATGACTAAGTGACGTGAATTCGACGAGTTTATTGCAGTGACATTCTAGTTCATCAATATCATCAAGAGAAGATAAAATGCCAATCGAGCAGCTGTAAACTTCAATATGTATATCTTCCTCATATCGCATTCTATTGTCTAATTGATTTTATTATTGTTATGAAACAGCTGCTCAGAGTTACAAAACGAGTGCTCATATAATAGGTAACAAAACTCAGTATGTTTCAAGACATAGGCGATCCTTAAGACGTGCAAGATAAATACATAGACGAATACGCTTACCGTGAATGCGAGCAAGAAGAACGGCTGCAATAACGAAGCACAATTGATTGCGTTCCATAACGCACCACTGAAGTGTATCTCTATAGCATGTTGTTCTAAAAAAAGAGAAAGTTAACATTTGCCTAAAATAAGTATTAAGGATAAAGTAGGTAACGTGCAGAATACGGCAATTCATTTATAGCACAAGTCGCATAGCATTTTCAAACAATGCAGAATCCCAGCAAAAATACAAAGCAGAAAGTATTCACTGTGTGACAAAAGCTGAAAGTAAACAACTTCTACTCAACTCTTGTGATGCACATGCTGCTCGAAATCCGAACTTTTTCAGGAACCGCGGAAAAATATTCTAAGAGAAAAAACCACTCTTTTTCCATAGTTGGTTTATCTATTGTTATTTTTTTCAGCTCTTTTCGTAAGAAACTGATAATGCTGATAAGCTGATAAATGATTGCACTCGAAATGATAAATTACTGAAAATGAAAAAATTTCAGGGCTGAAATATTGGCATTTTGATTCCGTATTGGAAAGCACATATGTTTGTTGATGAAAGCGAATTTTTCGCGCAATCAAAATGACAAAAGTGGCAACTTGGCCATAATAATCTCGTCAAAATATCAGGGTGAGTTGAATTCACGGTAAAAAGAAAAAGACGAATGCATAATGAATGCACTAAATTTTAGTCACTTATCACTCTTATTTTGACATTTTTACGGTGGAATGCCCCCTTTCTCAATTAATCCTATAACTTTCTCGCAGCTGTCCGATGTACGATTCGGAAAAAATCTCACAATGTTGCACTTTCTTCAACATTGAAATACGAACGTTCCTAACAACAAAGCAAACAAAACGAGTTGCATTAAATTCGCAATTTGTGATTTGCCACAAAATTCTCGTTCCTTTTGCACTTCTATTATCTTCGGTAAATTTCTATTTGTAATGCACATTTCGGCGATATGTGTAGTATGCCAGAAATATAGGCGTTTGCATGCCTCTTCACCAGGGAGGACAAACATATACGCCTTCAAGGAATAAGAGGACATTTGAGAATTACGAAAAAAAGAAATGCCTATCCAAAATCTAGCTAGCACATCTAGAAATGGGCTAGGTTGTCTGTCTGTTGGGCGAAAAGAAGCATTTTTCTTTTCTTGCGCAAGGAGTTCATCATTTCGCAGTAGAATTACATTATTATGCGTGTATGACTACTTTTGTATATTCGCGTAAGCGGTTGATCTGGTAGGAACAATTGCCAAAGCGCATATCGCGACAATCTCCTTCAAAGCATTCTCGCTTGCTAGACAATATTAATGCCTCTTCCGAAAATTTTATCGATACTTTATGTTGCCAAGCATAACACTTCAGAGTTTATTGAATTAAACCACTGCAACGTCTAGGGCAGTGTAAACACAAATGTATCGTCTTGTATCTTCGGAAAGCGCCAAAAGCTTTTCGTTGTTTGTCGTTATGCTAAGTTGACGTTGCAGTGCAGCGATAAGAGCACTCAGTCCAATCCGTACAAATTTATTTATCACAAATTGTCGCCTATACGGAATCCAATTGCATTGATGGCAACAAAATAAAGTGAAAACACAAAGGATTTGTCCCACCGAGCTTGGACGATGAGTGGTGAGTGGCTGTCGAAGAACGCCGGAGCGGCGGTGGTCGCGATATTACAGCAACAGCAAGCGAACGTTGGCCGCAGTGGCCAAAACAGGATATGCAAGGATCCCATGTGAAAAGATGCAAAAAGTGGCTTCTATTAAGCGATCGTTCTCAGAATACCCATTCTAGTGTTATCTCAGTGGCTTTAAATTTGGTTAGCTAAATCTCACCAGAGTTTGGATTTCAAGTAAATGCAATTTCTAATGACCACAAAAATGCTAATAAACTTAGATCCGGAAAGTAGCAGCGAACTTACCTGGTAAATTCTTTCCTAAATTTTTTTGTCATCTGCGTCATCAAAGATTTTTTTGTCAAAAAAAGTAAACTTTCAGGAAAAAAAGAACTTCAGTATGAGTATAGGGACTGAAAGAATTCATTCGATTACAACCACAAACGGCATTCCACTGTTCCCCTACCCCCCACCCCCCTTCTCGATTATCCGTTTCAACGATTTCGAAAAGCAAAATTACTGCAATCATTCTAGCACTTTGTTAATAGCAATAAAAATCCGCTCGAATGCACCATGCCAAAAGACCAGAAAAGTCGCTTGATGCTTTAAAACCTATGGTTAGTTTTTTTTCGCCTCAGTTGAAGCGCAATTCTAGCCATGAAGTGTGGTCTAAATTTTTCGAAATTTCCTTTTTTTTTCCTTCATTTCTCTCCATGGTCTTTCCATGCCAGCATGAGAATTCCAAAATGAAGGAAGACCACATCGACAGAAGAAGAAATTTCATTAAAAGCATACGAAAGCTTAATTTAATGCACTTTTCTTTGCTTAATCAAGAGCAAATGTGCTTGAAAAAAAATTAGGAAAATGCGTTTTCCAGGGAAAAAACTCTCTTCAACAAATGGAAGTATTGTTGAAGCAACCCATCAATTTGAAGTAAATGAAAAGTGAATTGGAAGCGAAAAAAAAAGCCCATAGCGACATGCAGAGGAAAGAAAAAGAACCAACAGCGCTAGAATGCAATTACTGCTGCAAATGAAGGCCAACGAATCACGACGCATGGGGCATCCCATCTCATCCCCTCCAACGCTGCGGAGGATAGAAGGAACGCAGATCAGCGCTCTTCAATGCTTATCGATAAGTGATACGTAACCGAGACAGACAAAAGAACACCGATAAGAACTGATTATTTCATTGATAACCATAGCAAGGAAAAAAAAAGTCGAAAGATTTTCTGAAAAAAAAAATTCGCAGAAAAATTCAAAGTCAGAGGCGCTCTTGGTTCTTTTAAAATGATAACATGGAAGCGGATTACTAAAAGTCCGAGCTCTTTTTTGTTTCCTCAGGATCTCATAGCACGTTCGCGAAATGTTAGAAGAAAAAACAAGAGTTCGCTAATTTTAGCCGAAGTATAACAGCGGTCTGTAATTTTCGTTTCAGGAGAGTGACTCTTGCAAACGGTTAGAAAACGGGGCATTTATATCGATTTGCAATAAACGCGAATAGAAGTAGCAACAAAAACAATAGAATGCATTAGAGAAAACTGCCTGAAACAAATTGCCTACACAATAGAGCATTCATTGAAAGAATAATAAGTGTTTAAAAAGTTTAGTTAGAATTTTTGTGTAGAGATCCTTATGTTTTTTTAAGGCTCGCCTCGCACCACTAATTGATAAATGTGCTTAAAGAGTAAAATTTTGTATGCGTCAAATTGGCCGGATTCTTAAGTGGAAAATAGCAAAAAAAACCGAGTAAAGTTTTCATTCGTAATACGATGAGTAATTCGTTTTCGCCCGATAGCATCATGTTCGAATTCTTTTTTCAGTCTATAAAACTTTTCAATAGCGAACTTGAAGCTATGCAGCAAAATTTGATCGACGATCCTTCTCAACACAAATTGCTTGATGAATTTCGCATTTCGCATTCGATTTTCGCTAACTATTGGTTCCATCTTCGCTTAAAAAGTTGCCCCCTTTTCTACGACACCATTCAAAAAAAACATAGAATGGATTGAAGAGCCCAGGTTTTTATGACAGAGTAATTAATTAGATGGCGCCAATTAGTTAATCTTTACTGGAGAGGCCTTTCTAATTGAAAACATATTATCGCTCATCTGTAGTTTTTTTTAACTTGGACGAAACTCAACAATATGGGGGGAAAATATGGAGTTTATTGATGAACGTTTCAACTTTAAACGCCGATTCCGAGCGAAATGATTAAATGATCGAATCGAGCCACCCTTTTAGGGTGCTTGCGGATTTTGACTCGAAAAAAATTTGCCCTATCTTTTAAAATGTTCATGACCCGTAGGGAAAACAAGATTAACTATCACTTCAGCTTTTAGCAACTAAATAGAGCAAGAAGCTGGATTCTGTGCATTCCTCACTGAAAGAGTATACAGAAAAAAAAAGTATTCAGAAATATTTAGAAAAAAGCTATATAAACAGCGACGCGTTTGTCTTATATTCCAATTCTGTTGACTTTTAGACGAATTTTTCTGAGGTATTCAGACGCTTTACGAACAATAAAATGTGGTTAAATATTTCAAAGATGAATAATAGTGAAGATGTGAAACGGATTCGGTGAACGATTCCGTCAATTCGTCAAAAGACATATGCAGTATATCTTCGCTGCAAATGACAATAAATAGTAAGGGGAAATGAACAATAATATTGATTGTAGATCATTTCCCCTATCAAACTGTCATGTTGGTCGCTCATCGTTACTAAGACCGTCTATATATCGCTTTAGGTCCTGCACTCCCGAACGGCATATTCTATGGTTTAATTTTGAGCAGTGCCGTTGCAAGCAGTTGTTTTACTTACCTGATACAACTGGAAAAGAAGGTATTAGTAGGTTGTTCGACGAGGAGAAAAGGCTAAATGATAACTAGTTGAGAAGCGAAAAAGACAACGTAATAAGTGACTCGTGGAAAAGGCCTCACTCATAAGTGGCGAAGGCATATTAGCGCAGGCTCATGGGTTCGCGTGCTGAGAGGGGATATTAGCAAATGACGTATTCGATGAACGATTGTCATGGTAAGTACCTGCTGGAGTGCAAAAATAAATCACTCAACACGAAAGCAAACCGTGCTAGAAATGACCAAAAAATACCGATAAAGTTTATAAAAAATCGAAAAAATTTGTCAAGTTTATTAATGAGAGCAATAAATGTTCTACAAATATAACGTGATGAATTTTAATAGGTGAGAACAAGAGGTCAGGCTCGCAATCGAAGATAATCGACGATAGCGAGGTACGACGATCGCGATGCAGCTATCAGCACAATCTGGCGCACTTGTTATTCGCAAACGACAGTAGAGTGACAGATACGAGCTAAGGCAAGCATGCATTAGGGGCAACACTTTTGATCACTATCTCAACAACATTCGGATAGAGTGCGCTAAACTGGACCGCCTTTGTCGATAAAAACCGATCGCGTTGATCGGTGGTGACGCAGATGCCATCTACTATCACAACTGCATATTTTTATTTTGAAGAATTGAACTTGAGCGGAAATGTTGTGAGAAGTGAACGATAACTGAAATGACTAGACGAAAGGGGCTGCAAATCTGAGAAAGAAAAAGTGCATGAGTTGTGCCAAACGTAAAACTATTGCTGTTATTATCGCAGCATTTGCAAACAAACGCGGTTTCATGACCACTTTTGCAATTTAAAATGTACACTACGATTGTTGTTAAAGAATATTTCATCGCATGCAAATGAAATCCACGATTAAATTATTCGCTGCAACATAAAGCTACGACTGTGCTTGCAGTCGAGCAATAATTTTTTCGTGACAGATATTCCATGCACGAAAGCCTAGCATTGTTTATCCATATCCGCTATTCCCAACAATCAAATTCACTCGACAGATATTCCATGCACGAAAGCCTAGCATTGTTTATCCATATCCGCTATTCCCAACAATCAAATTCACTCGACAGATATTCCATGCACGAAAGCCTAGCATTGTTTATCCATATCCGCTATTCCCAACAATCAAATTCACTCGACAGATATTCCATGCACGAAAGCCTAGCATTGTTTATCCATATCCGCTATTCCCAACAATCAAATTCACTCGACAGATATTCCATGCACGAAAGCCTAGCATTGTTTATCCATATCCGCTATTCCCAACAATCAAATTCACTCGACAGATATTCCATGCACGAAAGCCTAGCATTGTTTATCCATATCCGCTATTCCCAACAATCAAATTCACTCGACAGATATTCCATGCACGAAAGCCTAGCATTGTTTATCCATATCCGCTATTCCCAACAATCAAATTCACTCGTATGTAACTTAAGCTCTCTCTGTCTTCTCTGCTGATTGCTTAAATTCGATTTCATCGTATCGGGTAAGTTCACCATTCCATATGCGATCCGGAAATTCGTTTCGTCTAGCGAATAGTTGATTAGTAGTGTGAAAGATCTCCGGAAATAGCTTGCTGTCCATCGCATATCTCGATTACATCAGCACGTACCACACACTCGTTTCAGTCTCTCACTTCTGTCATTTGATCTCTCGTATAGATTTCGCGAATAGCTTATTGCTGTATTTTCTATCCTCACCGAAAGCACTCGTTACTCATTCTATGCCGCAAGGCAATTACTTGGAAGAGCATGGAGACGCATCATACGGAATTCACACGGAAATTACCCCTCCTAATTAATGGACGATGTCGATGAAATTGCGCTCACAAACTCTTTGCAAAACTGGAAATTTAGATGAAATTACATAATGCAGTGTGCCTATAAGCGTTGGCCTTTTTTTCGTTAAACTGATCTGAAGTCGACATTAAAATGATTGCATTCACCAACATATGTCATGAGCTCAAATTTCTTGTACAAGTAAAAATTTAAAAAAAAAAACCGGCTGCTCCTCGATGAAATATTGAATAACCAACATGAACTGAAGGATGATTTGTGACAAAATTCTGCGAAAAAAAAAGATAATTCGTTCCAACACAAACTTGCAGACACAGAATCGATACACTTTCATATGCCATATATTTTGACGCCACGATTTTATATTGTTTGTGAATTTCTTTTATCAAAAAACTTACCTATCATAACAACACGGCGGTTTTATTATATGTAATTTAATCAGTAATCAGTACATCAGTAAACATAACGAATAGCATCACTAAATATAATATGCAGAATGCACAAATCGTTCCTAAAAGCGCATAACAAATACTATTAGGAACATCGTTGATGTAGAAAGCACAAACGTCTCTTCCTATTTTCTCTTATAACCATATGTTAGACGGCACTCATTACAATGTATTATATTACAGCCTTACAGAGTATTAACTGCCAAAAAATTAATGAATATTAATTAAGCGTTTCTAGGAATATAACAACCTGGATTGGAAATGCGTAATGAGCACGACGCGATGCTGGTTGTTTTGAATTACGGCCTTTTCTCAGACTTCAAGATGCAGCTATAATCAAACAAATACATCCTAAGATGAAACAATTGAGATTGTGACAATACGATAGTTATTTACGCCGATTTGTGCTTAGAGATTTCAAGTTCGCAGGATCGCATTTTACAACTACTCAATACGGAATCAATGCACGCAGATGTTGTCCTATCATACTGATGAAAAAATGCTTGTATTAGTTTTAATATTGCGATCCGTATTTTAAAAAATGTGCAACTTTTTGCACAAGTATGCACGACGTCATCTATGAGTGATGACGATACCAACGCAACGATCATATATCGCAAAACGAGTCAAGCGAAATTAGGCGTTTTTTATGCTGCCGACAACCAGTGCGCATTCTCTCAATCCACAAATCAACCAAGAAATAGCCTCTTTAAGTGGTTGAATATGCTAAGGAGGTGCCGACGCGACTAACACCTGCCAACTGCTATTAAAACGAACAAAGAGAGTAAAACATATGACGGGGTGATTTAGTTGAACAGAGAGTTGAGTACTCTTTCGCAAGCAGCTTAATTTTTTTTTCCAAAGCAAATGTCCATTAGATAGCTTGAATCATTCGGCCCAAATCACGATGAATTTCTTAACGATCAAACTGTCAGAGTGAAATGTTAAGTCGCAAAGAAAGAACGTATTCTGGGGCTGAGGATAGTCCACTCAGCAAATTGGAAACCTAAGGTCCGCTTCACATGCATCTGGTGCTGACATATGCAAGAGTATAATCTGTGACTACTTGCAAAGAATGGCGTTTATATGTGCATGATTAGCGCATATAAAGTATGCCTTAGGCTTTCGAAATGTTGCGGGTCCCAAAGTGCGAGTATTGTTTCCCTCATGTAAATTTTTTGTTGTATTTGATGACCTGCTTTCGCGACTATTCAAAACCCACAAAATTCGCTTGGTTGTTTTTTTTATGCACATTTTTGTGGAAGCATCCCAACTGTATCTGAGGACGTAGGTGGTAAGAAGAGGAGGGGGCGACCTAGCGGTCGCTGCAGTTTCGAGCTGGTAACTCGTATAAGCAAACCATAAAAATTCTCGCGAACGGCAACAAAAGAGACCAATGATTGAGAAGTCAAAAGTCGCCGAAATTGATCAAGCAAAAATCAAAAACGGAAGTGCATTTCAATGGGCAAAATCAGGAACAGTTCGCATATGATGGTCAGTTTTGAGGACATTCACGAGTGCCCTTAAAACATCTCAGCACACGGAAGCTGGAACGCAATGTTTGTTGAAACAGACAGCTGTCCCCAACGCGTCTCCCACTTTAATGGGCACTTGTCACGCTCGTTGCGCTGGACGCCGTCTTAAGCACAACGCATATCGATAAATCGTATGTTATTTCTTCTCTTTGAGAGCCAGCAAGCATTTGCCGCTTTTCTTATTTCTTTCTTTCTGCCGTCTTTCACTCATAACTTCTAACCCTCAATCCCTTTCCCAGCTCGTCTCTGATTTTCGCCACAACAAAATCCTTTCCAATCTTTCTTCATTTCTTTCTTTGTTCCTCTTTCACACTCTGTTCTTCTCAATCTGTCTCTCCTCCCGTCTCTCAGATGTAGCCATTTCCCGGCTCCCTTCTCCATCGAAGCAGCTCCGGAAAATGCAAGCGAAGTGTATCCGGCGGCACTTCCTTCGCAAAGCGCTGAAACAATCTGAGCAACTACACTTGCCGCATCACAATAAACGGCAACTTTGCACGACACGACGCATTCGCTAAGCTTCTGTTGTTTATGAGTAGGATTGCTTGAAGGCAGCGATGACTGGCAAAGGCTTACTTCAAAGTCAGCTGGCTTTCGAAATTTATTTGCATTATTCGTGGGACAACCCAATCGATTGTCGATTATCCAATTTTCACTCAAACAAAATGATTTTTTGTATTTAAATTTAAAACACTTAAAAAGAAACGAGAACAGTGTAGCATTGAGGAAGTGAGAAAATGATTTACGAATAGCGCAGATGGAAAAAATATTCGCTGAGATGAAATACGACAAAATTCTCAAGTGACGAAATCATGAACAGTTGTAGATCGCTTACATTCAATTAGCACTTTAAAAATTCAAGCTTACATATTTACAGCAGTTTTTTTCTTCCAAACAATGATCCTAATAAGTTTAATCTTATCTTCATAAGCGAATGTCAGATCATCGAGAAGACCATTCGTTGTGGTCCACAAAAGGGCAGCGGAAAATATGCGAAATTTTAAAATGCAGGAAAAGTTTTGGTATTGAAAGCAAAATATTTCACGATCACTCAAAGTGTACCTATGCCCTCCCCGTCCCCCTGTCCCTCCGCATCCCCCTTCCCAACCCTTTTAGAGCACAGAAGAATGACGAAGAGCATCTATAACCAAATGATTATACTCGTCGGATATTTTGGCGCTTAATTTCACAGTATTTTCGGGTAGCAAAATTTCCTTTCATTTTTGTGATGTTTGTGAGTTTCAAGGAAGAGGCACTGTGCGCGCAACCTTACGTCGCCTTGATCTCGTTTTCCCTTTTTTTTCTTACTTTTTCTCAATGACTGAACGTTATTTTCCAGTAAACGTCTCCTCTCTTCCCGAAGATATTTCTCGAGAGACCAACAACCTCAACAAAGTACACAAAGGGAAGTTTCACTCCATGCAACGCTAAGAGCAGGTAAAAAAACCGGCGCATCGATGACAATAACAGCTCTATTATTATTATTTTGGGCTACTCTGCAGCTGTTTACGCCACCTCCAAATGTAAAGTGATGCTCCGAAGCGGAAATACCCGATTATGATGTGATGCAAACAATTTCAAATGATACTTTCAGTTTAGTTGGCTCAATATTACGACTAAAGAAACAGAATAGTAAATAAACTATGAAATGCATGCATTGTGCTAGGAGGTGATGCCGAATTTTTGAATATTTTTAAGGGGACATCAAGAAAAGGTTGCTTGCCCGTCTTTATCACACGAGGCATTACAATATTTCATAGTATTTTTGGAAGTAGTAGTAAAAAATAGAAAATTTCCTTCGAGATTCGAGAAAACAACTTTGCACGACACGACGCATTCGCTAAGCTTCTGTTGTTTATGAGTAGGATTGCTTGAAGGCAGCGATGACTGGCAAAGGCTTACTTCAAAGTCAGATGGCTTTCGAAATTTATTTGCATTATTCGTGGGACAACCCAATCGATTGTCGATTATCCAATTTTCACTCAAACAAAATGATTTTTTGTATTTAAATTTAAAACACTTAAAAAGAAACGAGAACAGTGTAGCATTGAGGAAGTGAGAAAATGATTTACGAATAGCGCAGATGGAAAAAATATTCGCTGAGATGAAATACGACAAAATTCTCAAGTGACGAAATCATGAACAGTTGTAGATCGCTTACATTCAATTAGCACTTTAAAAATTCAAGCTTACATATTTACAGCAGTTTTTTTCTTCCAAACAATGATCCTAATAAGTTTAATCTTATCTTCATAAGCGAATGTCAGATCATCGAGAAGACCATTCGTTGTGGTCCACAAAAGGGCAGCGGAAAATATGCGAAATTTTAAAATGCAGGAAAAGTTTTGGTATTGAAAGCAAAATATTTCACGATCACTCAAAGTGTACCTATGCCCTCCCCGTCCCCCTGTCCCTCCGCATCCCCCTTCCCAACCCTTTTAGAGCACAGAAGAATGACGAAGAGCATCTATAACCAAATGATTATACTCGTCGGATATTTTGGCGCTTAATTTCACAGTATTTTCGGGTAGCAAAATTTCCTTTCATTTTTGTGATGTTTGTGAGTTTCAAGGAAGAGGCACTGTGCGCGCAACCTTACGTCGCCTTGATCTCGTTTTCCCTTTTTTTTCTTACTTTTTCTCAATGACTGAACGTTATTTTCCAGTAAACGTCTCCTCTCTTCCCGAAGATATTTCTCGAGAGACCAACAACCTCAACAAAGTACACAAAGGGAAGTTTCACTCCATGCAACGCTAAGAGCAGGTAAAAAAACCGGCGCATCGATGACAATAACAGCTCTATTATTATTATTTTGGGCTACTCTGCAGCTGTTTACGCCACCTCCAAATGTAAAGTGATGCTCCGAAGCGGAAATACCCGATTATGATGTGATGCAAACAATTTCAAATGATACTTTCAGTTTAGTTGGCTCAATATTACGACTAAAGAAACAGAATAGTAAATAAACTATGAAATGCATGCATTGTGCTAGGAGGTGATGCCGAATTTTTGAATATTTTTAAGGGGACATCAAGAAAAGGTTGCTTGCCCGTCTTTATCACACGAGGCATTACAATATTTCATAGTATTTTTGGAAGTAGTAGTAAAAAATAGAAAATTTCCTTCGAGATTCGAGAAAAATCCGGGAATTCCGAAAACAAAAAAAATCCGAAAAAGATAACAACATTATTTTTTCGTCATTTCTTTTTTATGTTGGAAAGCAAGGTATTAAAGAGAGCACTTAATGGCACATTTCCGCACATTCGAATGCATCTCGCTGTTCTGCCTCCCTTCAGTAATGCATTTGGCACAATGGAAATAAATGAAAGAATTTAGCAAAAATTCATTAATGGTTGCGAAATTTCAGGAGATTTTTAGTCGAAAAATTTATTAAAACCATTAATTACATCAATCGTCTGAAAAATGCTAATGCGCGGAATAAAAAGTTTTCGCGTTCGCAATAAGGAAAGTTCGCATTGGATTTCGAGATCGATAGAATGCGAAAAGAAAATATCACCAGGTAAGAAAAATAATTAAAATGATGCTATGAATATCGATAAGAAGTATAGTAGACCGGATAAGTAATATATTCAAATGTGTAGGATACTCAGTATTCCCCAAAAAAATCAGCTCAGTATTTCAGAACAACTCTCCAGCGAAATCGACGAAATCTTTGATAAATTCATTGGTTAAAAGAAGGACGTTTTCTTATAGAGCATTGAGCGAAAAGCACTTCTTCAAAGACATCGAAATAAATGCTCTATTCATCACTGTTTTTAATGAAGATAAACTTACGAAGAAATCAAGGAGCTTTAAGATTCCATAACATTTCTCTTTCAACGATATACTTATTGCCATAAAACAAAATATCATTCGAATTTTTGCGCAACGGAAAATTCACAGAAAAGATTTGAACCGAATAAGAAAAAACAAATTCTCTACGGCCCGATGCCACACTTGGCCGTATAAACATACACTTCCTCGGCTAGCTCACAACATTCACCATAACTTGTGGGGCGGTGCTAGCTTTTGCAGCTGCTCCGCCCATACTTGATTGATGAGTCACAAAGTCGAAATAAGCTTTTAGAAAAACAAAAAATGTTCTTAAATATTTTTTCCAACCGTAACTTCATTTCATCATTTCAAAAATTTCAAAAACTTCGAATCATCAAACGAATCCTTGAGCCTGAAAATCTCGATGATTTTAAACGGGGTGTAAATGAGGGAACTTTCAATTACAAACCATCAATAGTATTGCTACTGCGAGGGCATTCTGAAGAAAGCGAAAGCTGTGGCAACGCTTTTTATTGGTAATTATACAATATTTGGCGGAGATAAGACTGTTGCGAGATGATATCACCGAATGAATGTTTTTCTTCAATTTTTTTTTCTATGCCCCTCTTAGGGTAAATTTCATCGTTGCATTTCTTGAAGAGCAAAATTACCCATTTCGTTTTTATTTCGTCCACATTTGCTTCCCGTACGGGCAAGCAACAATCGAATAGTGGTAATAAACCGCTTTCATTTCGCATCGAACACAACTCCGCTTTTTAAAAGGCTCAAATATGGTAGTGACTTTAGTGGATTTACGTAGAGGAGGATTTGTCGGATGAGATAAAAATTTTTAAACGATTAAGTGAAATTCGGGTGAAAAATTTTGAAAATATTTCTGTTCTTCATATAGATTTTTTTAAGACTTTGTGACTTATCAACAAAGTATGAGCGGCGAACTCCTTGTAAAGTGCTAGCATCGCTAGACGAGTTTTGACGAAAATCACTGAACTTGACGTTATTTATTTGCATATTTATGCAAATTTTTCGAACGCATCCAGTTGAACGTAACATACATACACAGCATAATGGTCACAACAATTGGGATGTTACAATATAACAGCCTAAAAGAGATATGAGAGGTAAAGAGGGGAAACAGAGAGTAAATGAACGATAGATTAAAAGAGAACGAGCGTAATGTTCACAGCTGTTGAATTTGTATCCACTATTAAATTCAACAATTTGTCGCAGTTGAGAGGGCACGGAAAGGTGCAATTTGCTCTTATGAGAGCTAATAATGTGCATGGAATACAAAATAGGTTAGACTCGAAATTAGTGCATCACCTATGGCACGACATGGAATTGTTTGGATATTCCCATGAATTGAGAAGGGCTCAAAAAAAATTTCTGTTGGGAGGGGGGGGGAGGGGGAGTTTTGGAGTTATTGAAATTTCAGGAGACCGCATTCCTAAAACAGCGCTTACACTGCAGCAATTTATGCATGACAAAGCGCTAGTGCTCCAGATTTTATATCTCAAATTGTTGCTTGGAATTATTTGTACTATTCATTCTTGCCATTCTCTATGGAGTATTTCAAGGGCTTTTCAACGATAGGCTAGAGTAATATATAATTGTTTACAAAAGACTACTGAGTAAGTAACGGTGATGCACATCAACGAAAGGTCATGACGAACTTGTCGTTACACTACTAATGCTCATTTCATTAGCTGTTCATGGCAAAACGGGAAAAGTTTTTAAATAGAACATCACGGATCCGGGAAGTTCATTATGATCAGTTGGAATTTAGCAATTGATCTTACACATGGTTCCTTGTGATCATTTTATTCACTTCTTTAGATCACTTACTTCTTCGAAGTTCTTAGCGAAGGCGAGAACTCGACTCTTTGAAAATACGACCACTTACTCGATACTATTCGAAAACTCAGCAGACTTATTCCACGACGATGATACAAACCAAACAAAACAAGCAAAAGAAAAAAAAACTAACGCGAAATGTTTTCTTTTCGCATAACTGGTTGTGAGGGATAGATAGGTCGCTGAATGTGCAAGGACTTGTTTGTATTTATTTTTCATGAGTTTCTTTCGAGAAGCTTTACTTTCGACAAACAAAACACTCAGGGCACTCAAGAATTTCCTCGAGTGTCACATGAGTCGATAAGCATAACAAAATGGCTTCAAATGCGAAGTTTTCATCGACTTTGTAACACAAAAAGATTTTATGAATAGTTTTATTACATGCGTACCACAACACTACCAATAACAATTCACTCATTCTGCATTGCAATCTCATCTAAGTTCTAATAAGTTTGTTTGTTAGAATAACATATATCATCATTAACAAGCTCAAACATTTTTTCGTTTAGAGCTTGTTAAGTTTGTTAGAATAACATATATCAACAAGAATGGACGGAAATGTGCAATTGAGCACACTTATGAGCGAAGAAATGTGGCATTCATTTTAGCATAAATCATCCACTGTGCTTGATATATGTGGCATACTTATGCCAATCAACGCTCTCTTCAATTGAGGCTTAGTGAAGAGAACGTTTTGTTTACTTCGTGCTTGTGTTTGCAACCTGCTGTCGGAAGCACAGACAGCCGATCTAATGGATGTTGCGCAAAAGCTTAAAGCAGCATCTGCTAATAAAGTGGCGCTTGCGGTTCAAAGTGCAAATTATGCTAATGCACAATTGCCTTGCAATACTAAAGTCGCAATATTGGCCAAATGCAAATACCACGCGTCAGTTCTTCGAACTTTTGTAAGCTTATTTGCAAAAAGCAAAAATTTTGATGTTCCATGCGTAGTTGTGCGAGTTTATGTATGCGCCGGAAAGTATTTTTGGAGGTCTACCTACGGCGTCCGACCTGATAGTTATCCTGGCAAATGCAATGGCTGGTCGCTGCAAAAGGTTTTAATTCATTCGTTAGGAGACTCAAGATGAAAAGGTCCCTTTAGATAAAATATCTTATCTGTTAGATACGAATCGCATTGTTTTCACCTAACAGCTTAATATGACTCACCCCAAAAAGTATAATGCCCAAATTTCCTCCTTTGTGACATGCTACGATTCGCGCGAACATCACAATGTTCGCGTTCGTGTGGCACTTGCTATGACATGTGCAATTTCCTCCCCCC
>JPKZ01003117.1:379594-409013 GCA_000803305.1 Toxocara canis | reverse complement strand
TGAGGGGGGGGGGGTGGGGGGGGGGGGGGGGGGGGGGGGGGGGGGAGAGGGAGAGCGAGATGGTGGGGAGCGCTAATTTCTTTCTTTCCTTTCCTTCCTTCGTTAGTTGGTACCTTTCCTTTCCTAAACATGGTTGGCTAATAAAGCCAGTGCAATCAACGGATCCTATAGTCGCTAATAAATTCCCTCTTAACAGAAGCCCCCGTCAATTACGGTATCCTGCCTCAATATCCCGTTTCAGGAAATAGATTTCAACTTGTTTCAAAGGCTGGTTCATTTTATGCAAAGGAGTGTACAGCATGAGGAATTGGAAGTTGGCTGTTACTTGACTACCGTGAAACGAGTCAAACTTTATCTCATTATATTCTCTATAACGTAACAGCGCCAAAGTCTCTTCACTTCTATTAAGTAACGCTACTCATGAGAATATAGGCGAAACTTAAAGAACGTGTGATAGTTTTGAGGGTGCAGAGGGGACGGCAGATATATTTCACATTTGATATGGACAAATAAGTTAAGAAGAGTGTTGCATTCAAGCAAACAAAATATATTTGTTAAAATTTTTGACCTTACAGAAGAATTTCCCAAATCAGTGAGCTGTCGGCATTTGCAATGGTGTAAATAATGCTGCATTGAGCAGGCGCCCTCACTTCGGGTCACAAAACAGCGATCGTTTCTGCTCGGCAGATCGTTTTGTTGCACTATGGAGCACAAATCACAGCACTTTGTCTATTTAGGGTCACTTGTCTGTGGCATAAGAAATGCTTTGTGAGCACATCTATCAAATCGCTCAACGAACGAAAACTGAGAGGGTTCCCTTAAATATGGCAGGCAAATGACATCCAGTACTTTCTCCTGAGCGATTGATCGTTAAGGAAATTGATTTATAGATTAGCAAGAAAAAAAATCACAATGTCTAAAGGGTCGATTCCATCGCAAATACTCACGTTTTCATGAAATGAGTATACTTTATGTATTGCGTACACTATGTACACACTGGGCGGGCAGTAGCCCAGTGGTAGAGCTCACGCTTCGTATGCGGGAAAACCTGGGTTCGATTCGCGACTGCTTAACCGATGGATCACCAACAGTCTGACCACCAGGCGCTCCGAAACTGGTCAAAACAATCATGCGTGGGCATGGTTGTCAACTGCATCGATACGGGAATCGATGAAATTACAGCTGCATTTGCATCCCTTTGCATGTGTATATTAAATCGTACTAGCGAACGTCGCTCTTTACTATATAAAACCGCAACCTAGAAGAGCTTACTTTTTGGACCGCAATAGTTAAAGCAAACATTTTGTTGATTTGCTTGATGCGAGCAGTTTTAGGCCACTAAGAAAAGCGACGCTTCAATAATTAGGAATATTGAAGGAAAATTTTATATGCCTGCGTATCAGTAATTTAATTCACACTATATTTAAACGCGCGATGAACACTACATAAATATTCGTTGTGATCCTGGATGATCAACAATTGTGAATAAATGATTGCTTAAAGTTAATGACCTTATTTCTCTTCAATTATGAGTGAGATGCTCTCAACATGAGCGCTAATATATACAGATAGCGGCTAATAACTGCTCGCTTTCTCTCAGCGGAATTGTTCGATGAATAGCAAATAATTAAGTGACCCTTAATGACCGTTCGCTACAGGGTGCATTCGTATAGAAATTGCCAATAATGTCTTCTAAGGCCTTGTGAAATACTTTTGCTGATCATTATGTTTCTATGGCTAATGAACACGACTTACCTTGACATATATTACTCAAGCTTAATTGCGCCCCTTACGACAGCAACCGATCAGCATTTGGCAAGCAGGGTGGCCGATTTCAAAACCAACCTTAGGCGTGTGAACGAACGGTTTTAATTTTACCTCACTTGAGTGGTACTATTAGTTTGTGAAAGAGATAAAGATCAACAATTGGCAGCAATTTCGAATATTATTAGTCATTAATGATGTCCGTATTTTATGCTCATATGAACCAACAAATAGTTATGACGGTTTAAGTTCTCTCCATTTCGGCACTCCGTTATTGACTAGCCTGTTTCCGTTCTTACAATATGGTTTTATTCCCGGTCTTCAGGGATGGCGTGGGGGAGGGGGGGGGGAATGGGGCGTGGGAAACCCTGACTCTTCAAGTTCTATGGAGTGTACTAGTTCTCTTCTACATTTAAGCTTTTTGTTGTCACTGCAAATCAACAAATGGTTGGGAACCCTATTGGTGCGCTAATAGAAAGCGCTAAATAATGTAACAATAAACTAAATAGCCTGTGCTTCGCGTGCAAAGCTACGCCCATCCTCAGTTCACAACGGTACGCTGAGGAGATCTTCACTTGTTGCCTTAAGATGTTTAAGAATACTTGTCCTCCGATTCTAATAGATCAGTAGAGCGGCATCGTAGTAAAATTAATGAACGCCGTTGGCACTGACCGTTTGGCTGTTGATTTCGGATGACAAACGTGATCGAATGCTAGCAACAAGCATCGTTGTGATTTAGCGACGGCATACGCTCGTATCGCTATGCAACTAATCCGCCAATCCTAACAAATCGACTTTATGCGAGCCAAATGAAGCAGCTTAGAATCCCTTCCCAATCACTTTCAACGCCTCCATATTAGTCTAGGCCATCACACGTTGAGTCATCTTGTATACCTTAAGGAGTGCCATTAGAGTACGACCTGATTGCCTAGGTTTGCGATTAGGATTACAAATACGGAGAGTAATAGTGTTATCTACTGATTTCTATTAGTGACTGTAATTTACCATTCTCGTCTGCGGATTCACTCGAACATGCCGTTTTATGTACCTCACTTAGACGCAACTCACGGATAGCATTCAACTAACTTCATGCTCTGTGAAGGTTTACTACCAGCCTTGAGCATAAGCATAATTTTTCATATAGTAATCAAACAGAAATGCGCAAAAATCGATTCTTTAAATGCAGTGAATGTTCTCAAATTCATCTGAAGAAAAATCTTCTTCGAGCTTTAGCATGTTTGTTTATCTAGATGCGCCAGACGAGCACCGGATGCCGACGCGTTGTGCTCGTTAAATTTTCACCGATACACAAACGAAAGTCTCCAGCAGAGAATGTCGATTTGATTTCGGCGCTCATAAGCGTCTCAACAAACGCCCTTCTCAGAACGGCGATGATGCAAGCTAGACAAGAAAATGCGAACGCTACAAAAGCTGCAACTTCGTGCACACTAGCGGATTTATATTTTCATGTCATTTTGTCGTCTTGCATGGGACGTGTAGCTGTCACGTTTTTCGCTATAGGCAGTCCAAACGCAACGAGTTATCACCTGCAGTAAACGAAGCTGCACTAAACTATATCTGCATGCTCTTTGGCAACCTACCTTTTCTCAGTTTCAAAAGCCAATTTGAGGCTCGTTTCTGAACATTTCGGAATATTCATTTATCGGATCCAGTGAAACCATTGCCCATATCATTTAATATGTCAAAAATATCTTGCATCACACTAGTATCCGTGTACAAGAAAACGCCTATGAATATTACTCATTGAAGAAAGTCAAAAACCGACGAATATAGCAACGGTGAAAACGCCAGGGCTTTTAGAGCTACATCTTGCGGCAAGCTACGTGGCTCTTTCTAGAGATTACATTATGGGCTGGGATGGATGCTATTCTCCTTTAGCATGCATGCAGTTCTGAATAAATAATTCCTTATAACATTGCACTAATATTGCAGTTGTATTTCACTGACAGGGCTCTCGAGTGATTATTGAAAGCAGCTTAGCGCAATATCGAAGCTTGTTCAGAAGCGAACCAAATAAGAAAAAAATTTTTTAAAAATTTATGATATCACTGCTTCATGTTTATTACATGGTGAAGTGCAATTTATATTAGAGCTCCCAAGCACTGAGGTGATGTTTTATCTCGGCTCAGCGCTAATATTCCGATGCAGCACCATTTGTATGCCCCTTCCCTCTGCCAGGAAATGGTATCAAGTTTTTTAAAAAAATATCTGAAGACATGCATCCCCTGAAGTTTTAAAAAAAAGATGTTGCTAATGAAATCTTTTGTCCGTCTGGCTTACTATAGGGCTTCTATTCCTTAACCCATACGAGCAATGTTAATTAAGAAGCTGCCTATTTTATAAGTCAACCTTTTTTCACATGAGATTAACCCAATCATCTTTTCGATTCGAAAGAAACCTACTGAACAAAAATTTCCATGCTTCTTGCAAATGCGCAATGCTTGAGTTTAATTCGCAACATTTAATTATCATTTCGAATAATTTGCAAAACTGGAAACTGACGAGAAGACGACGCCATGTTTCCGTAGACCGATAAAAGCTTTCATAAGAGCTTGTCATTTCATATTCGTTTTGATGAAGCATGCATTCCAGATGATATCGTATTTCTAATTTGCTATTCGAGCAATTCGAAGCCGAGCTGTCAGCTATACTGCCACTACTAACTATGCCTGGAGCTGAAGTAAGCTTCGTCGTGAATCTGCTCGCCTAAAGACCAAGTTGTTCAGCATGAATTCACTCATTAAACATCAATGCTTTAACCAAATTTTAGTCAGAAATTCAATGTTAAGCATAAGTTAAAGCGCATTATAGTAAGATATTCATAAAAAAGGCAAAAGGAACAATAGAAGACAGAAAGAAGGAAAAGGAAAATACGATGAATTTAAGACAGATTTGCATATGAAAGAACAATGCGTTCCAGTCAACACCATGTTTGCTACAATGTTTCTCCAATTTGTCTTTATCGAAAAACTCATCAAAGATATAAGTAAATAATTACTGTACAATCAACTAATATATTCGAAAAAGAAAAATAAAAACAACGGATACATTGATTGGGCTTGAAAAGCCAGTTCATTATGATGCTATATGAAACACATTTTTCCATTCGAAAAAAAAAAGCAGGGTTTCGTCTATACAGTATTATTTTTAGAAATTCTTGTGCTCGAAATGCACACAGTGCAAAAAAAAAAACATAACGAGGCAAGCTTCACAAATGCTTGACTGTTATAATGCAGCTTTGTGTTAAAGGTAGACAATGATCGTTAAAAACGCTTTACTGTTATAATGCAGGATTGCGTTAAAGGTAGACAATGATCGTTACAAACGCTTTACTGTTATAATGCAGGATTGTGTTAAAGGTAGACAATGATCGTTACAAACGCTTTACTGTTGTAATGCAGGATTGTGTTAAAGGTTGACAATGATCGTTACAAACGCTTTACTGTTATAATGCAGCATTGTGTTAAAGGTAGACAATGATCGTTACAAACGCTTTACTGTTATAATGCAGCATTGTGTTAAAGGTAGACAATGATCGTTACAAACGCTTTACTGTTGTAATGCAGGATTGTGTTAAAGGTAGACAGTGATCGTTACAAACGCTTTACTGTTATAATGCAGCACTGTGTTAAAGGTAGACAATGAAAAAGCTTCATAATAGACGGTTGATATGTACGAGGCAGTTAAACAGCAGTATAATTTGTGGTGGGTGAGTGCACCTGTCGATGCGTGCACGATTAGAGCACTTATTGCATAGCGCTCATTAGAGAGTTGTTTCCAATTGCAACGGATTAGAAACATTGATGAAACATAGAACAAGTCGTCTCGACAAAACAAGTAGGCTTATTCGTAATGAAGCTACAATAAGCTAGCGAACGCGATGCTGATTAAAGTAAAATAAAATCGAGTGCTAGCTGCAATGAGCAGCCCAGCGTGCAAATGTGGTTCGACTGGGAACGCTCGATGACGAAAAGAAGAAACAGCTGCGCAATTTCGCAATTGTATAAAGAAGTAGAAAAAGATGAAAACTGAAATTTGCAAATTTGATTTTTAGCTTTTCGCGAATGTTTCTGTATAAAAAAATTGGGAAAAAATATATAAATTAGAAGAAATGTTAACGTTTAATTAAAAGCTAGAGGCGTTGAAACTTTTTTTCTTGCGAGTGGTATAGTATAGGGAAGTTGCCAAAGTGGAACAACGATTACGAGACAACGTTCGTTTCGTTCATGCCTGGCACATAAAATCTGTCCTAACTCGAATGGCGACTGCTGATGATCGATGCTATTTGGACCTTTTCTTTCTGGATGCTATTATTTAAAAATTCGTAAAAAATTTTCAGATTGGTCGCTCTACAGAACAATCTAAATCGAATCGAATCTCTTATTTAAACTACCTTTGCGACAGTACAACGATGATACAGGTATGATACAAAGGTGCACAATTAAACGAAGTCATTTAGCCATTAGCAAAGAAAGAAATGACTCGAATATTCGATACAACATTTCGCTTCTCAGTTGTTAAATACAACGCAATCATTTCAAGAGGACCAAAGTGGAACAACGATTACGAGACAACGTTCGTTTCGTTCATGCCTGGCACATAAAATCTGTCCTAACTCGAATGGCGACTGCTGATGATCGATGCTATTTGGACCTTTTCTTTCTGGATGCTATTATTTAAAAATTCGTAAAAAATTTTCAGATTGATCGCTCTACAGAACAATCTAGATCGAATCGAATCTCTTATTTAAACTACCTTTGCGACAGTACAACGATGATACAGGTATGATACAAAGGTGCACAATTATACGAAGTCATTAAAATTAGCAAAGAAAGAAATGACTCGAATATTCGATGCAACATTTCGCTTCTCAGTTGTTAAATACAACGCAATCATTTCAAGAGGACTTCATGCGAATTGCCCGATACTAGCTCAAAGACCGCTAAATAAGTACTTCATTTAGCGACGTCTTACTAATTGGATATTGGTGGTATTGTGAGTGTCACCGCCTAGTCTGTTCAATATATCTAACTAGGAGTTAGTCTCATGGGGCTGGTGCAGTTCGACTACCATCCTCTAATGAATGCGGCAGTAATGTCACTATATGTGTTTGTGCTTATGTGCGTGTATGTACGTGTGTGTGTGTGTAGTATTTCGAATGCTTATGAATGCATTTCCAAAAGCAGTCATGTAAATGTACGTCGATCATGAGCGTTGGCAACCGCTGGAATTTCTCGAGTTTGTAATGGTGGTAACACGGCGTCTTTCGCTAATTTTCTTTTTGCAACAAACACTTTGTTAAAAAAGAAAGAAGATCACTTTCTAATGAGTGTCAGAACCACAACAAATTGGAAAGGTTTCACCGCCACAACTCAGAATCAGTAACAGTAATCAGGAGCTATCTGTGCGGTTACCATTATCACTAGACTGCTAGTTCTTCAGCGTTAGTGCTGACTCTGAGTTTTGCGTGTGAATTTCCTCCCTTTCGTTGTAGCTGTTACATTTATTATTGAATGGTCATTGTACTTTTGAAAAATGTGTTTGTTGAGCGAAAGCATAGAAAAGAATTTTGTATCCAAAATGATTTTTTTGAATATAACAAGTGGCAATGAGATGAACATTAGTTTTTGACACGAAAACCTTCAGCTTCGAACATCAGACGTGTCATACGTCTGTTTGGTATGGAACCTCCGAGTTGCAGACAGCATTCTATATTCATTTCCTCTAATACTTGTCCGCACAAGTGCCTAACTTCTTTAAAGATTCCTTGCAAAGTGCAGTGACTTTTCACGTAGAAGATTTTCTATCGTATTGATATCCACGTATTAAGCTTGCCATTGCGCTCGCCTCACTTCTTCAGACGTCTTCGGCGGCGTGTTCGACCTACAATTTGGGGAACGGTGTTTCTCAGTGCGTGAAAATGCAAAAGTCCAAACGGCTGAAATCACCATCAGGAGCGCTGTTCAGAACCCGATTTCGACCGAAAATTCCGCTTACTTGAGAAAACGCCTAGCACCTACGTTTGGCATTGTCAAACCATTTTCTTCCTCGGTGACAAAGTGATCAAACGTTGAGTTTTGCCATGTAAAAATCCGTCTAATCCAGATATGCAAAAATAGGCCCGATGCCTGCTTGGTCATGAACACCTCACGAAGGTAGCGGATGTGACCGCCAAAGGTAACGAAAAGAACAATGGCTTGAACAGCTTCTAATATAGCAGGCACGTCTCAAGCGGGAAGAAAGGTCGATGGCAACCAGTCTATGGACGACATTTCCGAATGTGTGCCTTATCCTTGTAATCCCTACTCAGGCATCCCAATCTGCACCTTAAAAAATGCCAATCTGTAACGCAAATGGAACACGAGGAGGTGTAGCTCCAGGAGGGAGGTGTAGCGAATGTGATGTGCAGCCTAAAGTGAGGAAAAAATTTTCGAGAGCTGAGCCCAGAAAAAATCGTTGAACTCGAAATGTTGCAAGGGATTGCACCAGCTGAAGGAAGGACAGACATATGGGCTTTCGCCATTGACCTTTTTTTGGCCACAAACAAATTATTTATAATACTTTCTGAATTTCCACTGACAAAAATTGCCAAAATAGAAACTACTAAAACTTCCGCCTAACGTAGTAAAACAAATCAACAATAATTGGCAACTGTGAAACAGTGGAGAACGTTTCTAAGAGAATTCCCTTGAAAAGGTCTCGTGTCTGAATGCTGCAGTATGCATTGGCTGAACATGGCCTCAAACGAATGAAAGGGGAGGGGACGTTGGGCATAAGCCATTGAGTATTCGCTTCCTGTAGTTTATTCATATGACACCGACAACAAAACGGTGCGTATCTCATGCGCTATACCTATAGCCATCAACATAATTGAACGACAATACCCACACACACACAACCGATCGGCTCGGCGTTCGCCCGTCTATAGCAGCGTTACTTCCAACTAATAATAGTCTCTGTTCAGTCAGTCAACAAGAAGAGAATACTGCATGTAAATAGAAATCAATTATGTCAGCCGTCGTATCCCAAGCGAATCTCAAACAACTATGCTAAATGATCAAAAATATACCCATTCGCCAGAAACCGATCAGAAACCATAGCTAAGGTGATTCGAAACGGTTGTCATGAACCATCATTACAATTCGATAGGAGCACAACAAGATGTTTACTAGCAACGATACAGCACACAAGCAAATCTCATTTTGTTACCCATCTCACACGCATTATTTTCGCTATTGCAGTAAGTGTACCATCAACTTGCGAAATTACTACAGAAATGAAAAAAAAAACTGTTCAAGCAGATACTTCCGTTAATTGATGAAATCCGCTCAATAAAGCGGCATCGCAAGTGGATGCAGAAAAGTTCATCACTCTTACAGTCATATTTCTAGGGCCCAAAAATTGATCACAGTTTTAATTTTTAATTCCAAATAGTTTTAATTCCAAATGACTATTTTGGAAATTACAAAAATTGATACCATAAGTTGAGATGTGCGTCTTAGGGAAAACTCAGTTATTATTGATTATTGGATTCTAATACATCCGCTGACGTGTTATCTGTGTTCACAATAGCGAAGCGCAGTAGCTGCTCTCTTCTGCAACATTTGAAAGTCGGGCCGAACAGATACTACCGAAGAAAACATCAGTGGATGATGATAAAGATTTGCTCGCCTATTTGACTTTCGATCTAAAAACCACATGCTGTAAAAGAAACTACCGTCTTAGTGGTTATCAGTGACGTCATCATATCAGAATTTTTGGCACGATGCTATACTATACCTGGTACAAGTACAAGTACAGTACAAAAAGTGTTATACTTTTTGGTACGACTGCATCACTGGTGGTTATGGAATGTGGATGAAAGATTCAGAGATCAATATGGAAAGAACGCTGGAGATGTTGCGTAATGGTAGAGACGAGTAAACGATAGCGCTTTGAAGCTGAGGCGTTGGCGTTCGATTTATATAGACGTCCAATAAGCTAACTAAAATCGACGAAGCAATCTGATAGCGGTGCTTAAAGGAAATAGACGATAAGCGAAGCAAGAGTGCGGAGTTTGGAGCAAATTGACATTCATTTAATTTTGCACACCACCACAATTACCTTAATTGAATTGGAGAAGCGCTCATCACGAATGAACGTCTAGCTATAGCGGAATGAAGCTGAAAGAGTTAGGCAGGCTAACCGAACATCGAACAACAATGTTACAAGCAAACAATATTGTCGCCCTTTTGCTCCAATTCACATTCTTTCCGTTCCATAGTTTCTTTTCGTTTCCGAATTCTCACCTTTTAATCGTTCTGGAGGCTACAATGAGCGATTTTTGGTGCTATAGTCAATACCTATAGAACGCTAAACAACTGGCTTATTCGGTCATCTCATATATCTAGAGGATTTACGAGATAATGAACAAATAGCTGAATCTTTTTGTTGAATAAGTAATTGAATAACTGATAAGAATTGAATAATTTCAATAAATAATAATTGATAACTGATTCGCTTAACTGAATATGAATCTTTTTGCTAAAGTGAGAAGTTTTATAAGTCTTTCAAAGTTTAACGTTTAGCCGTTCATTGATTTCCGCTTTCTTTTACATTCGTAGGTTCTGAAATATTCATTAAAATTTAAACATGTGGCGATTGCATTCGTAAAATGTCAAAGTGAAGCTGGAAGTAGAGCAAAGCCGAGCAAACAAATTGAAACTAAAAAAAAGCCGACGATGCAACCATCCATATCGGATGTTGCAGCCTTCTAATTAAAAAACATTCGGGAGCATTCCCAAATGTGTCACATTCTCGTGGCACCAAAATTGCACATTTGTATTCGCCAAAACCGCAGTTGCAATAAGGGGAGAGCTTCTGAAAACCGGGGATAGGGCGGCGAATAGAAGGGATGCGAACGACGTGATTAGCTGAAACAGACGGCTTAGAAAAAGAAGCACTCATTAATTAATGTCCTACAAGTCGAATTTTCGCACAGTTGAGCATCACGAAATCATCTGGTTCGTTTTAAGCGATAGGTATTTTTAATTTTTTTGCAGACATCCCGAATCGCTCAAATGCAGTGAGAACTTTATCAAGCAATTGATGGGAAGACTTTTTAAGAAGTAGCGCCTGAATGAGTGCAAAAGGCACATCATGAAAGCCATTTGCTGTAATTTATGCATTAAGTGCCGAAAAACCCGCCTGTTTTCAGCAAGCATGGTAGATTCAACTGCATCTTAAAATCGTTCAAAATACAGCTGTATGACAAACCGAACGAACCGAAAAAATGCTGCGGTATTAAGATTGCGATCAGCGTACAATTGAGAAAGATCAATGAAAGATGAATGACTCGAATAATCTGCGAAAAAAAAGCCAAATTTTTAAAACCAAATGTGGGTAAAACCGCAGTTGGGGCTCGTTCAACGATACCACAAGATTTTCGTTTACTTAGCTCAATCAGATGTGGTATAATTTATGATAATAATTTGTAACGAAATGCCAAAATCTTCGACGTGTAATCGAACACAAAAGTTTGTAGACCAACTGGACAGTTAGGTTATGTAAGTAAACTCATTTCTCGCTTGGGTCGGAGCTATCAGGTGGGATCCATTTTTTAAAAAAGTTCTCCTAACCTTATGATGGTTTATTTGGCTTCCAGAGCACATAGCGTATGTGACTGAAGGAAATTTTTTGTTCTTTTATGGCCATAGTGTACAGTACTAACAACAGCGATAATTGCACCACTGATGAGTGGTGCCTACTCCGCAGGCATTATGTTTATTTACCCCTGTTCTCCCCACCCCTCCCCCTTGAGATAATGCCCTTCATGCATTCGTTGTTTGTTTCTAAAGCTTACACGTTTCTGAAGTTCGGTGCCTCAAAGTTCCTTAAAATTTTGCTCTGGTTTTCAACTGTTCCTGAAATCTGCTGAATTAATTGCAATTGCTTCTCTGACGTGTGTGGACTCATCGTTCTGTTACGTTCTTGAAAACTTTACTTCTGTATTTCAATCTTCCTGTTGGATTCCAACAACTGTTCATTCGAAGATAAGGACTGTCAAAAAAATGAACGGAGCATTAGGGAACGCAAAACAGGGGTTGTCTTTAAAAGTGTGCATCACGCAAAAAAACCCAAATTCGTAACGATGACGGAATGTATTAGACGATTTCATGAACCTATTTACTTACAACGAACAGCACCTTATGAGGTATTTGGAACCGACAGTCGTACAAAGAATCTAAGCTGAGAACCATTGGACTGGAAAGTAGGAGAGACCAAAGGTGTCCGAAAAAAAACGCGCTAGGAAAAAGTGGCCATTTGGGAAAGTTGGGGACTGAATCTGGGACCGATAAAATGCTGCTTTTTAAAATGGAAAAGGAAACACAGAACTTCAGTGGCTTTGAATGTGACAGTAAATTCTTCCATCTAACCTCAGTGACTGCGACTATGACAGTAAATTCTGCTATCTAACTTCAGTGACTGTGATAGTAAATTTTGTCAACCAACTTCGATGACTGCGACACTAAACCCTGTCATCTAACCTCAGTGACCGTGACTATGGCAGTAAATTCTGTCGTTTAACTTCAGTGACTGTGATAGTAATTTTTGTAATCTAACTTCAGTGACTGTGACAATGAATTTTGTCATCTAGCCTCAGTGACTGTGACTGTGACAGTAACTTCTGCCACCTAACCTCAGTGACTGTGATAGTAAATTTTGTCATCTAACATCATTGACTGTGGCAGTAAATTCTGTCATTTAAATTTAGTGACTGTGACAGTAAATTTTGTCACCCAACCTCAGTGACTGTGACTGTGGCAGTAAATTCTGTCGTTTAACTTCAGTGACTGTGATAGTAATTTTTGTAATCTAACTTCAGCGACTGCGGCAGTAAATTCGGTCATTCAGTGACGCCTAAGTCAAAGGCGGCAGTGTGCTGAGAACAAGTCTTGCTCGATATCACATGTTTTCTGGCCATATTTTTCTCAACGAAAGCCGTCTGCGATACATGGAATTAGGTAACGCGATGGTGAAGTGATCCAGTAAAACAGCCTCTGATAAATTCTGAAAGCAGACTGGTTCTCTCAAAATCGGTAAATGCGCTCCTTGTATTCAGCTACATATGGCAAATGCTTTGGAAAGTTACTCTAAAACTGTAAGTAATACAAGAGCTTCAGCTCCAGGCATTGGCCACTGAAACAAATTGATGAGTCAACCTGACTCCATGAGCTTCTATTACAAATAACATAGGAATCGTTTTTTTTAAAATTTCTTTGAAGTCTACGCGCGAGCGCCTCTTGAATAGGACGTTTCGTTTTGGAGTCTTCTAGAGGCCGGAGTTTGTTATCATGCCCAAAATTGTTCATAAGAGTCTTGCTGAACATCTTGATGACATGGTGGCAAAACATTGCATCATCGTCATAGGCAAGTCCTCCTTCACTTCGAATTTTACAGTCTTAGATGAATTCATTTCGACCGCTCTGCAGATTGCACAATGAAAAACCATCCATCAAATTGAGCTTCACCGTTTTCCTCTCAGATCGATCCACTCCAGCATCACCTATTTGAATGTGTTTTATTCGTCTGCTTTTAAGGAATTCTCGTGCAGATATAAAGTTTCCTTCAATGATTTTGTGAGTAGTTGGAATATTCTTTCGATGTTTGCCCGTGACATGAAACATTAAAAAATCTTACTTTCACGTCTTGGAAAATCCCCTCGTTCCGTAGCGAAACTAGGGCCGTTGATATGACAAAGCTTTTTGATTAATCCTTCTCTTATCATACCTGCCCTCAGGCTGAAGTTCGATTTGGCGCTGTTCACTATTCTCCTTCGTAATGAGGGTTTAATCACCCGCTCTGCTATCTTCTCCTTCTTCATTTTTCGATTGGTTCTTCGCCTAGCAAAGGCAGTTGATGAAGCTCAGCACCTCTATCGACGTTTCATTAAGATTGCTCACATTCGATTGCCGACAGTAGTCGTTGCCTCTTTTCCCCCATACGCTGTGCAATGTATTACTGAAGTGTTTCGCATTACAGCTTATTAATGTTAATATATCAGATTCAATGTATCTGATATTTACTACCTATCTAATATCCACTACCTAACACCTACTATTACCACACACTATTTTGCGTTACTGCCTAATGTAATGGCTGGGCAGTAGCTCATTGGTGGAGCTCCCGACTCATATGGGGAAGACCTGGGTTCCATTCCAGGCTGCTTGCCTGACGGATCGCCAGCAGGCTGACCACCAGGCGTTCCGAAACTGGTCAAAACAATCATGCGTGGGCATGGTTGTCAGCTGCATCGATACGGGAATCAGTGAAATTACAGCTACCTTTGCATCCGTTTGCACCTAATGTACTATACAATTACTACTTCTTAATAACTAATCAATCTTCCTAAAAGGTTCGATCCTTAAGCTTCTCTTTGTTTTTCGATCCTTAAGCTTTCCACTTGTTGAAGTAACACACTGCACTGTTTCACGATTTGGTATTTATTTGATCGTCGTGATACCACTCCTTATGCAAAATTTTACGCATTTCGTTGTTATGTTATTATTCTTTCATGTAATAACTATTTTACGTTACATTAAACGCTTTCGTAAGATGCACAGACAGTTTAACGAACAAATATGGTAATGTGTTTCACTGGTCAAATAATTGACTTGCCGTCCAATTTGATCGACCACATTAAAATATTTTTTTGGCCAAAAATGCGCATGCAAGACCATATCGGCTCGTCGATCTGCAATAAAAGTAATACATGTAACAGAAACTGAAACGACGAATACTTCAGTTTCAGAAAAAAAAAACGATATGAACAGTTCAATCAAATGCAATCAATGACCGAGAGGGGGGAGGGGGCTAGAGAGGGACAAAGGATGTGATTTCAGGTGACCATGTGATTTTCTTTTTCATGAGCATGAAATTTGTCGTGGCCTCATCGTTAAAAATTTTTGCTACAGTGAGGATATGAAGGTTTTAACGGCATAGTGCCAACCAGTCACAGACTTCTTGAAAACGTTGGAAAATTTTTGACCTTGCTAATTTTAGGTGAAAAAATTTGTGGACTGCAATTTTTCAATCCAAAAAAAGCCTACATCTGTAGAATCATCCCCAAAAATAAGTTTCATAATGGCCGATAAGTGTTGATAGCCTGTTGAGGCATTAGATAAATTTTCCTTATAATTTTCGCAAATTCGCTGGGCTAGTTGATGATCCATACTTTTTAAGGAGAGGTTTTCAAGAATTAGGGAAATTGGCACACTGCTGATGTTCGAGTTGGTAAGGCGTTGGAATGATAATTGCGGTAAACGAACATCGCGCATTTTGTAAGCAGAAATTATATCACGGAGGAAATGAGCGCTGATCCGGCGATAAAGTCGACAGCTTTGATTTTCAGATTTTTTGACCTTCTTTGGAAATCTCCGGCCCGCTAGAAGTGCTTACGCTAAAAGAACTCGGGATCGATAATGTTCATCGACTCTGGCCTTAGATAAGTTGCAGTTCAACCCTGACGAGATAATAAGTGTGATGAAAAAGCATTTTTCACGAATTAATAAAAACGTCTGCATGAAAATCAACATTCACGCTTCGTTTGGGTAGCAAGCGCATCACAACAAGCACCACGGATCAGTGCTCTAAAAATAACTTGTGAAGTCATGTTTTAACAAAGCTTATAAAGGGGTTAAGTCGTGGACTTTCCAGGCCCCTTATGGTTCCATCAAACTGCTTAGAGTTTCTTCCGGACAACCGCTAACGTTTTCTGGCGTTTACAATTCTGTAAAAGGCCGTGACAGAGACCTTCAGATAGGAGTGATTTTTAGATCGCAGTTGAATAATGGGTTCGCGTCATCCAGGAGGCTGAAGCCAGACTTTTCGAAGACCAGCGCAGAAGCAGAGTTATGCTGCCGCGAATTTCGGTGCCGGATTCTGGGACTCGAAATAGGGGTCCAACAAATATTTTATTGAAGGGCAAAACCAGTACCGGAACCGAATTTTTTACAAGGTGGAACGGAGGAACGGAGGCTGGATAATTCGTGGAGCTAAAGCAAAAGCAGAGCTGATTGGCTGAAGGCTGGCATTGCTACAAAATATCTCTCGTTTCCCTTCCCCAAGAAGTTTCCAAACGAAGCGGCAATCTTGCAGCATTGGCGTACTTTTTCGACAGAAATGTCGATCGGTTTGCCCATTTTCTTGCCAGGGGTACATTTCATATGTCAAATTCTGCCGTTTAATATCACCCTTATAATTTTCAAACGTATTCTCGTAATTGACATCGGCTGTCAGAAAAAAAAAAGAACACTTCAAGGACATCCCTCAACAAATGTGCATGTTGCTGATTCTATCTAAAATCGCAAAGACTGTGTGCCTTCGTGAGACAATGTACTTTTATCCATTTTTTCTTCGTTTCGGTTCACTCGAAGCGGTCGGGCACGATGAGAGTAACGGGTAGAAGATCGCTACAATTAATGTCTTGTCAAAGTTGGGTTTATCACGCACATACACCACGGCTGCAATCTCAGTAGAAATTCTGATAATAGAAACTCTCGTTCGAATCTTATCATATACAAATTTATAAAAGAATCAACAATTTCATTAATAACTCGAAATTAAGTACTTAGGGAATTTGTTATTTAAACAAATGACGAAGTGGTTATTACTCGAACGAACTGCCACGGTCAACATGCTATATTAGTAAAGCCCTCTTTATAGGCTGCAATCTTTCAACGCATAAATACTTACAGCTATGATGAAATGAGAGCTCAATCAAAGCGGAAATGTTGCAATTATTTTTTTTTTTAGGTCAGAAGTTGATCACAAATAGAGAGCTCTACAAGACCCAATTCATTCCGTTTTCAGATACAACTTCGCAGTTTATCCCAAAAACGTTGCAGAGTTCGGGCTTGCATAAAGCTTGTAAAATGTTGAGCTAAAATGTTAAGCATTAAATGTCAAGTACTAAATGATAATTGTGCGAACTTCATCGGCTCTCTACGATCACATCCACCGATTATACAAGAACATTGCAAAATGACGTTTCAAGGAAGTTACACGAACTTTATTGAAAATCATGTGCCTTTCATTGATGTCAAATACAGTTCGATTGCTGTGGAAATTCACATGAAAATTCAATCGCTATGCTCCTTCTTATCACCTGTATGCGTTCATGCGCATGTATTTCGATCAGTGTTAAGGAGCCCAATTACTCACTCAATGAGATCCTTGCAGACCACTTAAAATCGACTATCAAATCTCTATCGTGCAAAATTTTAAATATCGTGCACGGCTGAAAAAGAGCGAAAATATGCAAAGACGAAAAGTAAGAACTGTTTCCGATATTCGATTTTTTTATTTTTTTTTAGTAAAAACGGAAAGAAAATCTTTTGTTCGCTTCTCTTTTGAATGCTTAAAATGAAGCTTTCTTTTGCTGTAAGTGCGACGTATAGAACCGAAAATATATCGTTTTTCTACACTTTGTACGCCGTTTTTTCCGCGAACACTAAGCTATGAGTAATACACTATGGGAATGCCGGTTTGTTGGTCTGAATGAACAGAAGCTGAAAATGGCGCGAAAAAAAGCAACTGGAAGATCGCAAGTTCGCGTGAACTATTGAAGTCGACATCTCATGTAATCGAGTTTCCTTTATAATTTTTTTTTCAAAATTTTTATAACGCATGACGTCACAGTACGTATACTACTTGCTCTAGGCATTCTAAATGTGCTTAAAGACCTTTAATGTCGCAATTGTGCAAAGGAATTTCTGACTTTCCTCATTTAGCTCCAAGCGTCTTCAGCTACACACATATTGTTTTTCACTGAAGAACCTCTCCTGTTTAAAAATTCCTTCAGAAAATTCACTAAAAGCAGAATTTCAGCTAATTCCACGACAACAGACGCAGTGTTCCATTCAACATACTTATCAAGCCGTACAGTTGCAAACAAGACAGCTATATATCTCCCGCCAGGTCTTTTCACCTTCACAAAGTTCCCTCGAGTACTACGGTTTTTTTCATTTCCGTTTCACTCTATAAGGAAAACCCATTGTTCTTGACTGTGAACGCGTAAAATCCTGACGACAATGTCGTTTTAATAAACTAGTACCACGGAAACCGTCACAGTTGCAGCTTTTTTACTAGCGCACAAGCAGAAGTGTATTACAAGTGCCTTTACAACTCGGAGTCTTTTAGCTTGCCACTCTTTCAGACCAGTGTGCTGTACAGATCTTGAAACGATTACGAGCGTTGCAAAGTTGCTGGTGTCATGATCGACTGATAGAGGGTGGCGAGAGGGAGGGGGGAGGGCATAGATGATCGCTGTTCTGCAATCTGTATAACATACCGTTTAGTATGTTTGAAAACTTTTTTTGCTTATATTCTGGCAACGATGCATGAATCAGGGCACCGTCAATAGTTCGTTGGGGTTGTACACTCAACAAAATAAATCACCGCCACTACGTCACTTTACAAATTTGCATTGGTTTTGCACATATCTTGCTCGCTCACTTGTAGCTTAAAGTCACTCGATGCCTCGCACGATATTTATGTCCGTCTTTCTTAATATATGCCTTTCTTCTGGCGAATGCTCTTTAATATTTCACTTCATTTCAATGCAATGAAAGACTTGACTAAAAATTCTGATCTAGTGCCATTCTTCATATTTATAGCTACACATAATGCTGTCATACATGGCGTTGAATTATTATGACGCGAGGTTACAGAAACTTTTGCATCATCGTTTAATAAGGTGACTGCGAGATGCCAAGAAAATTTCTAGAGAATTTAGCATTTTTAATCAATTAATAGTTTTTTCTTTTCCTTTTCAAAAGCCAACGAAACATTTTCAACTATAGTTTTACGTATTTTTTGCAACGATATTCCTACATCGCTTGCAAGCTTTCTCTGTCGTCTGTGCAGCATTTAAGGAGATTGCGAAAATGAATAACACGCAAACCATTGTTGACAATTTTGCAATCCTTCCTAGAGTAAATGCACAGGCAAATCTTCAGTTTTTTTGACATTGCTTCCCAAAGCCACTGTAGCGATTCCAAAATACATATTTAGGCTCTTTGAGGTATTATGCGTGAATGCTACGTGGTGCCGTACTCGATCAGTAGCATTTAGATCTTTCCTAAACGCATAGTGTTACAGCTAAGGAATCGCAATGGATTTGTCAAAGACAGGTGTGCTCTCCAAAAAACTTTACACAATTCTCCAACAGCTAGAAGTATGCGATCATTCCATCTAAAAAGGGTGGATTATGCTCTTATTCTAACACACAGTAAGTCGCCCTCAAAGTTCTGGGATACGCTGGATAATAATAACATTTGGTTACGCTCCTGAGGGTTCTCACTGGTTCGTTAGTCATTTTTCCTTTTTTTTTTCTTTTGAAATTCTGAAACACCCTCACCATCCAGCACTTTCTTGCAGGGTATGATATGCTCCAAATTAATGCACTCTTACGGTTTATGCAATTTGTTTAGACTCCTCCCTCCCCAATCGAGACCTCTCATACGCTTATCATTTTGAGAGACCTAAAAAGTGTTTAGGTAAGCTTACTTAGTGTGCCTCAAATAATTGCTTCGAAATTTGGTCCCCCGTTTTTATGAGCAAATTTAAAAGTACATGAACGTCTTTCCGAATAAACACATATAGGTGCCATCCTGCCAAAAATTTTATGTTTCTTCGAAAATCGCTTTAGAAAAGGGCTGTAGCACAAGGCTTAAAAACCTGTGACGCATCCTTTTCTTTCACTATTTGATATCAACATTTACCGTTGCAGTATTTCGCAAAATTTCCCGTGCAATTTATGGGTTACTGAGTGAAATTGACTTTAGGGTTCTTCGATTAGTCCAAATAAAGGTTACGATTTTGTGGTACCGGAAATCAAGCGAATTGAAAATCTTAAACACCAACATTTATCAGCCGCGTTACCATCCTTTCAATTAGCTTTCCCAACGTCTTTATCTATGTGCTATCTAATTTACTGAAACAATACACTTACTTCAGCTTTTCCTTTTTCGGAAAAAAATAAAAATGATTCCATCGTTTCATATTCAACAAATCTACGAACTTAACGAAGTCGCACTCTCAGGAACTCTATCTTTGACGCAGATGAGAGATCCATATGATATTTCACGTAATTACTCTTTCATGAAAGGTACCTTACGTTGACACATACCTTGTCATGTTGCTCAGAGAGGAGAACAATCATTGGTAGGCTAAAAGATGCCCAAAGAACTAGTTGAAGCTATCGATAACTTTTTCTTCCTTTTTTCGTGAAGCATGAATAGTTCATTTGCGGCTCAGATTGTGTAGAGCTCACAGTACTTTTGTCTTTACGAACTTCACATGTCACATGTCAACAGCAAGTGTGATTGCGCACTGATGTCAAGTGATTTCGTTTCATGACTACTTTTGCATTTGTAAGTTGAGTGTTGGCTGTTGAAGCTCCACCTTTATTTCGTTTCGAGACGCAGCGACACCGTATTAGGCTTCATATCAAGTTGAACGCTTGAATCAGGAGTGCGAATGAGTTGACGATTTGACTTGCGACGTTTGACACATAGTGTATGATTGATTTTTGCATGAGATATAAGGCTGCAATAGACAATGGAGTGCATAGCAAATATGCTCGATATGTGTTCGATAACAGCCCCAAACCCGTATGCACAGGTGTTCATCGCTCTTTTTTTTTTCGCTCGGCACCTATCACTTCCGAAGCTTCTGATGATTGGACGCCATCTGTACGCTTTTCCAAATTAAGCTCTGCAATATACTCAAATAATAATTAGCTGAAGCACTGTTGCACCCAAAATTCATTCGGAATATCTAAATAGTCGGCAGATGGTAGAGTAGTGAAAATTGTACTTGATAAACGGCTACGGATTGCTGCAAATGCAAGTGCCCATATCGGCTGTGGGCATTTTGATTAAAAACCAATAGAGAACGATCTGCAAAGAACAAATTAGCATGATCCATTCTGATCACAAAAAATATCAAATTGATTACGGCATTGCTTTGATTGCCTGAAAAATGTAAAATTTAGGAAATTTCTTTGAAATATTTCACTTCGTGATAGATCAGCCAAATTTTTTTTCGAAATTCAATAAACATTTTGACCAGATCACCATTTACACTTAATCAGATCGCTGAATTAGGCGTAATTATCAAATTGTTATCAGCCTTAAGTGAGTCAACCAATGATATTTTGTTCGATTGTGCGATAGTGTCTACATTTGCACTTCGAACCAACAGCTGTATCTATTGTTCGTCAAATATTTTCATGCCTCTGTTTAACTTCCTGCTTGGATTTATGGCCACGTCGTTGCTCAGACTGTTATGAAAGTTTGTCACGTATTCCGAGGACAAAATTTTCGATTCTATTACATCTCAATCAATGTCTATGTTCGCCAGTTCAGTACTAAGATGCAAGAGCAACGGAAAATAGAAATTTACCTAGATGGTCGACTAAGCGCTTTGTCGTTATCGTTCAGGTTCGTTATAGTGAACATATTTAAAAAATCTCCATTGCCTGAAGCGATAAATTCGCTTGTGATGTTTCAGCTTATAAAGTTAGATGCAAAAAATAATGAATTGCAAGATGCGCCCCAATGGCCCAGCGTAAACTCATCTAGTTGGCATTTCCGTTAGAGAGTTGGCTTGTACATAAGAACGCGGGTTCGGACCCTATCGCATACCCATGGTGAGCAGAATGAAGCATATCGAGCGCATAATATTTGCCTCAAGTGTGATAGGTCCAGCATAACAACAACCTTACCATTTCTAAGAATGTAAATGAAATGTGGGCTAGAAACGTTCCAAAGTTGTTCAAAATGAAATATATGGTGTCATTTTTCAGTCTGGCTTTTAGTGCTGAAGTTCAACTTGCATATTGCTCAAAAGGATGACTATTTGTTCTTCTAACGGCGAGGAATTTAAAATGCATAATGACAGCTCTGGCAAACTGAAATCAGATTCTTTTGAATTATTCCATGCTTAAATGGTTATATATTCGAACCGAATCGTATCGAATCGAATCCTTTACTTAATTGAGAGGTTTTCCGGTAAGCTAGAAGGTGCCTCTGAATTAGGAATGTGGCTGTGAGAGCAAGCTGAACCTCCGGCAAGGAAAGATGAAGCTCCCACATGCAGGAATCTTAGCAACGCCCCCTTTGGGTAGTCAAGTAGGTGAGGTGAACCAGCGCACCGGTAGAGGATGTGCGTTCGCTACTGCGAAACGAGCACTCGCAAGAGCAGCGAACGTTTATAAAAGGTGGTGGATTGACTTTGAGATGAGGAGTACATACGAGGATTAGAAAGAAAAATAATCAAGGAGCAAAAAGACCGCAGGAAAACTGCACTGGATCTTACTTGATTCAGCCACAACTTGAGGTGCTACATCGAAGAAGAGATAAAAGGTGGCGGTTATTTGTTGGTGGGGATGTGGATGCTGTGGCGGTGGTCGGAGGGGGTTTCGGTTTTTGTTGTGGGATGATCGATGTGCGCGGCGCATGGCAACGCAGCACTTCGCTTAACCAAACCCCACAATCATCGTTTTTGGGCGCACAGAGGCATCAGCGTATCCATAGCAGATGGCCCTCATCATCAGCATGTTGGCATCCCATAAATTACGATCTCATATGACTGTGCATTATTTTATTTTAAAAGTTAGGGAAGCTAGGAAGATGCCGATAAACTTCGATTGTGTGAGGCAAACAAATTTCAAGCCGATGTAGTTCAGCCGCAAAAACCATGAACTCACTACACTGATGTAACCAGTAAAGCAAGACCATGTGTGGCAGCAGTTCATGGAAGGCCGTCGCAGGGTCTCATGGCACGATATCCTGTATAAGCAGACTCCACTTGCTCGGAGAGGCATGAAACATCGTTTGAATAGTCGTTTTGCAAAGCAACCTTTCATAAGTTGCCCCGGTAGTTTACAAAAGAAAGCACCATTTATTTCATTCTTTTATAAGTAACCGTCATTCGTATATGAGGTACAGCTTACCTCTTTCAGTGCGAGCCGGCGACATTTAACTGTATCTAGTGCTTCTCGAATGGACTTTCCTTTCGATTCTTTGAATTCTGATCATGCATCCGTTTCATATTTTCAGTTTAGGGGGTGTAATTTTTCCTGCAAGATACCCATTTTTGCTCTGCTAATAACGAAGCTATTCTTTGCGTTCATGAAAAGCAATTTTGAAACCGCAGTTTTCTTCTAAGTTAGGTGAGGTGTGATTACTCAACGTATACAACAGAGGGAAAAATATGTACAGAATATATGGTTATGCATGGGCTGCAAGGAAACCAGCTTTTTAGACAAACCCCTTCGTCTCCTGAAATCAGACTTTCTTCTGCCGTTAAGTCAAAACGCTGTTATACTTTATTAATGTTTTCTCCATAAGAAAAAAAATATGATAACAACAATTCGCTCGAAAATAAAATAAATGAATATTTCTTTGCTAATATAATATTTCTCTATAAATTGATCTGTTCATTGGGTGCATCGATGCGCATTTTCATTAGCTAAAACACCTAATTGGCGAAAAAATTAGACTGAAGATTTTTAAGTTAAGGAAGATTTTACGTATTAAGATTGCAAGTGACCATTCGATGTTTGTACAGACATTTGGGCATATCAAATATCGGTTTTCGCTAACAAAAATCTTCATTTAGTTATCTGAAAGTAACTGCTACTTCGTAACATCCTATCCACTCTAAACACCACTTGCGTATTGATATTCCCAGAAAACGCGTACCTTAATAATATTTTTATACTGATCTATTCTTATTCCCTTTTGTTAAACGTTTTGTAATGCCAATTATTTGGAGCAGAACATATGTTCCACTTTCGAGTTGCCTCCTTTATGCTGCACAGAAAACATTCGTCTTTAGCTGATTTTTTTCTGAAAATTTCGTTTATTATTACAGATGTTCAACAAGTACATGAAGCACCAGTAAATTTACGGGTGCCAACGATGAAGTGGTAATTTATTATAAGGCAAAAATATGCGCATCTCAATACAACAATTCCGCCTTTTCAATCGCATAACAATAAGATCGTATTTGAAATAAAATCACTTATGTTTGCATCAAACATATATATATATATATATATACATATATATATATATATATAATGGAAATTGTCTTAAATAAGCTGGACACTGAAGAAGTCGCGCTAAATTCAACGAAAATCGCAGTAAGAAATTGACGTAGTTTGCGCACATCAGTTCCTAACTGTGTCAGCAAATCGTTCTCTCTTTGGTGTTTGGGATATGGCAGCAAGAAAAGGAAATAATTTTTTACGCAACCATTTCCACAGTTTATTTCGGTGATATTGACATGTAAAACTTTGTAGAGACACTCGAAAAAAATCGGCTATGTGAAACGTACGCCTGTTCAAATAGGTAGCTTACTTTGTAAGTTTCACTTTTTAATGAATATACTTTGTAGGAAGGTATAATCATTGAAGCGCTGGGGCGTAAGAGGAACTAGCGAAAAGAGTGAAAGTATTGCAATGTCGGTCCATCCTATCATGATATTCTGATGAGTCAGATATCGGACTGAATGGGTGACGAACGTTGTTAACACACATCATGTCCTTCCTCTGATCGAAGCTATGGATTTGAGCTCTTGCACAACATGATGATCATCGTTCTTCCCGATGGTGCCAAAACGAATGTGTCATGAAACGTTTAGTTAAAGAAATCAAAAAGCCACTATCAAAAACATCTGAAAGCAAACCGATTCATGCAGCTCACCGGCAAGTCGATGGGCGTATTCTGATTCTGCAAAAACGGAAAATGATGATTTGAGAAGAAAAGTGATCGCTATTTGAGAGTAATTTTGCCTGTTTAGCTCCCTCCCCATAATGCAACCCCGATCCTCGGGTAACTCTTATGCAAACTTCACAAGCAGTACAGCTTTAAGCCAAATTCTCACTCACACTTCTATAAATAAACAAAAATTTGAAAGCAAAGTTCCGAAAGTGGGAAATTATGTTTTTAGTTTGAAATAAATTTATTTTGCCTATAAAAGTCATTCCGAAAACAATAGCAATCATTTACGAGGTCTTAATTTCGAGCGTACTAGATCGAATCGGACGGAGCAGCTGCTCAATCAAACAAACGATGAACACTTATATCGAAAAACTCAAACATCATCGAGTTAATTATTTTGCGTTTCAATCATTTTTGGTATCGGCTGAAGATGAAATAAAATTTACTTTACCAAGTTCTCATCGATGAACAACTGATTGCCATCCATATGTGTATACGATTCGCCTTAGTTTCGAAATGCTATCCAAATGTGTATACGATTCGTTTTAGTTGCGAAATTTTAAAACATCAATTTAGTGAGAGAATATCCAAACGAATAGATTTTATAAAATGTGAAAAATCGTGAATGCTTTTAAGATGGAAGCACAAATTTTGCTATCAAAAGGTAGCCGACTGCAATTCATAAGCGGCTGTCATGTCGTCAAAAAACACCTTACTATTGACAAATGGTTATCGGTAAATCTGGCCTTGCCAATGTCGGCTCTACTACATCAACTGTTTACGCATAAACGTTGCCCGCCGACAAAAAAAAAGAATTGTATTAAAAACTCATGGCAGTAAAATATAAACGTTCAAATCTTTCATGACAATGATATCTTCTTCGGCGGCGCCAAAAAACGGTTTTACAGTAATATAGAAGCGTTTTTTTCTAAGCTTTATTACAGCATGATATGCACTGGCACATAGCGCCAAAAAGTGCACTGTTTCGTCCCATGCATAAATCGTTTGTACAAACAGCCACCTTTCAACCCATCTACGCCATACGTATATACATATATATATGTATATATACATATATATGTGTATAAGTTAACTACATTTATATAAACTTAACTGATTTCGACAAAGCCGCATTATAAGGAAGGAACATACAGAGTGGGCATTACATTTTCATTATGGAGGACATGAGGCGGTCGAGCAAAATTTTTATGGTTGACATTACGAGAATCAAAAAATTGGCGTTTGCATAGTGTTAGTTCACTCGTTTTGTCTTTGTTATACAAAACGATACTTGTGTGAAAATACTGAGACATTTTTTAAAGGCTTTATGACAGCATAACTCGGCATACATTGATGAAGCGTACGGGAGAACATACAACGTTTGGCGCCAGCAGCATCTAATCAACGTTGATGATCATCACTAAGCGAACATTTGTTGGTTGATTGTATCGATATCGGCAAACGATCGCCGACAATAACAAAACAAATCGCCTCATCTCGAATCCACCTCTATCATCCTGCACTACTGTACCACTGCACAAACGTAACGTTCACATCGCAATAGCTTGGCCGTGAATTTGATGTGAAAGTTGGTGTTTACGATTTTTGATCTCGCCTGTAAATTTTGCTCTAACATACAGCCACTAAAACATCCGAAACCACTAGTGTATCCTTTACAATCTCAGTGATGGTGGGATATCTGAAACCATAGAATACGAAATTTCTGTCACCGCTCATTTCATGTCGACCATTCCGAAGTATGACCTCCTCGGGATCAAAAATCACTCGGAGACAACGCAGGTCAAAGGCAAGATAATTTCACTCCTAACTGTAGTAGTTCAATCATCAAAAAAAAAATCACTCTCCGAAAAAACGTTCATTCAGTTGGTTGTCGACACGACGACATCTGAATGCAACAAGGCAACGACGTATGCGTGTTGTCGAGCAGCCGCGAACATCTCGATCGCCGACCGCCGCGCTTATATTTGAAGAGTTTCAATGTTATGAGCTCATTTGTCTGCATTGCAATAACTCGCATAGTATTTCGTCGATTCACGTTATGTCTTTCACTCTCCGTATCACATGAACTTACTATGGCCGAGCAGGTGTACAGCGTTTGGCGTTAACCAATTGGCGTTCAAGGTGGGCGGATCGCACGCCCCACAAATCGCGAGCGTTACAGGAATTCTTTGTCTCATTCCACACATTCCTGCCGTCGTTCGCGTGTGTGCGTGCACGATGCAATAGGCGAGAGGATTTTTGGCCATTTTGTCGCCACCCACTCCTTCCTTGCCATACCCCCTTTCCCGTCTGTAAGCGCGCAAACCCCTCACTTCCATTTGCACTTTTTTTGTTAAAAGGTCGATCGAGTTCAATGACCAACCAACCGCGTCAGACAAATTGGCCGACATTTGCTCACCATTCAAGCGCATCAGTTGTGTGAACCGAGGTCATCGTTGTTCGTGAGGTCACAATCGTAGAGATATGAGAGAGCAGTTCAAGTCTAACTTGACAATAGCAACTAAACAAAGACTGACGTGTTGTTTTCAACTCTGTGACATTGCTGCATGCTCTAATATTTAATCATATGAAATTTTGAGCTGTAACACGTGTTCTGTCGTATATGTTCGGCTGTACCCACGTCCGAGCACGTACACCAAAAGCCGATGATAAATATGGCTGTCAAGAGCGCCCCGTGTAGGCATAAAAACTGCGATCGGCGCGTGACACTCAGCTTCTCTCGTAGACTCAAAGCAATCTATAAAATTCGGCAGATATATGTATATATATATATATGTATGTATATGAATTTTATCTTACAAATTATTGTTGTTCACATGAACAACACATTACTACAACCTTCGATCCCTTATTTAAAACTCCTGAAACCCAGCGCACGGCCGATTTGCAAAGAATGTTCTTGCTATAACTTTTAGTACTTGGTCTGATCTTTAGTGCGTTCGCCTGTTTACCGCAAGCAGCGGGATTATTTGCAGCGTTCTTTTTTCTTTGCTGTCCAGTCAAGCAACCGTGGGATTCAGGCAGTGACTCCGATGTCCTCAGAAAAGCTAGATTCCAGGATCTACCTTATGGCAATACGTTGTGGGTTTCTTTTTAGGCGGCGTTGTGCTGACGTACTACACCGTATATTCAGTGGCCTAACACAGATATGTACTAGAGTTTTGATGTTAACAATTACTGTCATTGGATGTAACACGAAGATCCATTCTTAAACCATTCTAACTGTTTATAGTGGGATTCGACCATAAACTACTGTAGCTTTTTTTAAAATGTAATGTCAATAGGAGAGCGAATGCAAAGCTGCTTCAAATTCGTGCTTTTCCTTTTCTGCATATTCTCTTTTCAAAATGCGATGAATGTTTGGGCTAAATTTCGAACTATTCATCTGCTTTCTTTTCAGCTTTAATTTTTTCCTTCTTTCTTGAAGATTTAAATTTTTTTGTATATTTTTGAGAGAGTGGATTTGAAATCTTCAGCAAAATGCATTGATGTTCGAAATAGTCAACTAGCCAAAATCATTTGCAACGTAAATAATTGACCCCCTGGCCAGCAGCGTCGTCCTAACTTTCATATCTCCGCTCGTTTCTTATTGTGCCAATTTTTTTGCATGATGACGTTTAAGCAAAAAAAAATGATCTAAAAGAGTTCGATTTCTTTATTTTCAATTCCTGCTTTTATTCTGTGTTTGATTTTATGAGACCATTCCATCGACTCGAAAAAAAAGCTCCAAGATGTATGTCTCACTGCTAGCGTAATAAACAGTTTCCATCGTTGCTATTATAAACTAGCTTTATCTCTGTCTTTTCGATCAGTTGATATGGGATGCTCGCCTACGATCTGATAATAATTATACTGTGCTAGAATTTTGTTGCGTAAAGAATCATTTAGAAGTGATATAATACGAAGAGGAGTTTTGATAGAGTCTCTTGTTTGTTTAATGTAAATTTCCATACCGAAATGCTTCCCTGAATCAAGAATGTTCTAAGGTAATAATTCGATATGGAACATTTTGAATCGTAACGTTTGTGCATTCAGATTGTGTGAGAATTTTGTGCAGCTGCAAAGCTGTTGCAGTAATGGCAAGCAGCAAGCATTATGAGCGTGCAAATTTTCCGGGTTAATAAACCGGAATAGTGAGGCGAATGGTTGCAGACAATTGTATTGGCGTCTGCATGATCTCAATCGGTCGGACGGCAGCTGCGTTCCATACATAGACTCACATATACGTGCATCCCGATGAGCGTGTCCAGCAGCCGACATCCTTTCATGATGACTATCGCGCTTGCTTACTTGCCCTTGCCCTACCCCCCTGTGTGAGAATTTTGTGCAGCTGCAAAGCTGTTGCAGTAATGGCAAGCAGCAAGCATTATGAGCGTGCAAATTTTCCGGGTTAATAAACCGGAATAGTGAGGCGAATGGTTGCAGACAATTGTATTGGCGTCTGCATGATCTCAATCGGTCGGACGGCAGCTGCGTTCCATACATAGACTCACATATACGTGCATCCCGATGAGCGTGTCCAGCAGCCGACATCCTTTCATGATGACTATCGCGCTTGCTTACTTGCCCTTGCCCTACCCCCCATTATCGGTATGACCCATGACCATACCAATTTTCTTGCCTCACTTCTTGCTTTGACGTATTGTGCATAGCAATTCTTGACCAGCTGAGTTTTTGTCTTTTTCTTCTTTTTTGAAATCCTTGTACGTGAAAAAGTCAAAATACTGTAGTGCTGCGGACTGGGACGGGGAGAAGGGAAGGGGGTAGGTTAAGATAGTTGTTTATACTTGCACGTGCGAGAAAACATCACTTGTATGTGGCACAGATTTAGAAACGGTGGG
>JPKZ01003117.1:337347-353033 GCA_000803305.1 Toxocara canis | reverse complement strand
GAGTGAAGTAGGGAGAAGGATTGGAACATAGAAGAAGCGTAAATCGCTTCGTTCGCTTTAAGATCCTAAATAAACGACTGAGCAGGACGAAATCGATGTATGGTTTAACACTGAGGGGAATTAGTATCATGGTTATACTCGAAAATGTGGTATTCGAGGCACATTCGTTCAATCGCTCATTCAGGCGATGATTTGCGGTCATAATAAGCGGTGGGCATATCGATATGAGCTCATATTGCAATGCACCACCATTCCGTCCATCCCCATCATCTAGCGATCGCTTAAATAATTTATTGACGCTCTTGTTGAGCCTGTTGCACATCGAATAGAGATGTGCAAATTTAATACGCACGCTAATTTAGCTGTCACCAACCGCCGGCGATCAAGCGAACGTTGTTGAACCCGCCCAGGGCAGTTCGTCGGCTAGCGAACTTTCCGCAGACGCTGAAGGTGTTTGGTCACCTGATATCGACCAGGTTAAGACGACAACACTTTATTTCGTTTCATTTGCATACACTTACTGGCAATGAAAAAATTCCCAAATGACAGGAAAAGAAATATTCCGCAACGATCAGAAGAGAAAAAACAGTTGTGAGGCAAAGATTTTAAAGTTTTGAGGAGAAACAAAGAAAATTTCATTCATGCGAGTGAAATTTACAGACGGCAATTATAATGGTCAAATTTACGCTTAAAAAATTTTTTAAAAAAATGATGCAAATTGAACGAATTCTGTGAAAGCATCCTTCATATTCGAGAATATAAAGTTTTTAAAGCCCAATAGTCTGAGTTATCAAATCCGCAATCATTCAGTGCACTTTTCTTCCTTTTTTTTCTCAATTTTTTTCATAAAATTTCTTCTGGAAAAATGCTGAATGCGTTACTAACCAAATACGAGGGGAGGAAAAACCAATCCAACAACAACCCATAGATTACCTAACCGCCATTTTACGACAATAAAAGTTTCCACCATTTGTACAGAAGTTTTGTTCGAGTGCAGCGCTCATCAAAACATTCAAAAACCCACCGACCGATCTATTCGAATGTCCATAGAAAAAAAAGAATTTCAACTGCAAAGTTCGTCGCCATCGCTAAAACGATTAAAGAAATTGCGATAATTTTTTTCAGAGAAACTAATTAAGCAATTTGTTTGTTGCAAAGAAAAAACTCATTCTAATTACTTCGTAAGCAAAAAAAAAGCCGCCCTCAATTAAAGGAATATTTTTATACGAAATCAGTTGAAAAGTAACCGTTCGGAGCGCATTCGGTTGTTATTTCGCAACTCATTGGATGGCAACCGGTTTTCTGAATCGATCAACACCTCAATTTTACAGCCACTCGCCGACTTTCCTTGGAGTTACATACATGGGGGCAAACTATCGTTTTCGTGAGCACCTGGACTGACTCATGCGTTGATCGCACATGCGCAGTAGGGAGACGTTTGCGGTTGTGGCAGTATCTTGGGTACGAACGTCGCAATTCGCAACATACAGTCGCATAATTTCAAGCAAAAATGCTTGAGCATGTCCATTACATTGACTCATGGCATAAAGCTATCAATAAATCGCATTTGCCAAATGGAGCCTCTCCTTGCCGACGTATCGTCCGTCCACAATAACTGCCATTCCCTCTTGAGCATGATGAAGAAAATAGCCTCACGTCCCCCGGTACCTCCCTCCCCTCCCGACGCCCTTCTAATACACCTTCCCATCCTCACTCATGAGTAACCATTGCTGCCATTCCCATCTATTTGGCGAAGCTGTGTACTTGTTAACCTTCTGAAGTTCACTGCAATTAATACGGCCAATTCTTGTAGGATTTCAGTTGAATCCCACCTGGCATAAAAATATCATTGCGTTTTGGCGTTAACTCCATAAAAATAATAACCAAACGAATGCCAAAAACAGCAACATTTGAAGCATGCAATCGCAGCTGTTATACAAACATTGCATTCTTGTGGTGCCATCGGCAACTATGAAACCAAAGATTGTTTATCAGTTTATCAGTTTGGCCATCGCTTATCACTATTTCTTTAGGCGTTTCAAGAAGCCTTGCAAATTTATCCGCCGTGTGGACGACGAAAAATTATCCTCAGCGATGAAGGCAAAATGTATGGTAAGTGATCGAGGAATATATTCTGTAGTTTTCTTTCGTATAAATTCATCAACATACGAGATTTTCACTTGTGATTTCCAGTGGGAAAAAATAAGTATTTATATCTTTTAATTCATCTTGATGGATTGTTTTAAGAGGTTTTACTTGCAGTGTTAAAGTTTCCAGGACATACCAATTACCAGGGAGAAAAAAGAGTTATTCGTGCAGTCAACGAGTAAGTATGCTCGACCAATGTGTGCATGTCATTGAGGGGGTACCGACTAGAAATTGCCCAAAATTTTTTCTAATGAGTATTTGCAACGATCGTTGCTTCATCGTCATATCATGTATACCATACAAAAATACTCAAGCAAGTTATCTCTCAATCTCGATATGCTTTGCTAATGTTCTTTTCAAATAGGTAATGTATCGGGAAAGATGGTTTCTCTAATGACCGAATTTAATCGCAAATAAAAGTCTGGTGTCAACTTGAAGGAAACTATCGATTTTGATTTCGGTATAAAAAAAGAATGCATTTGACAAACGAGCGAAATTTTTTTTTAAAGTCATTTCTTTCTCGTATTTATATCTTTTAATTCATCTTGATGGATTGTTTTAAGAGGTTTTACTTGCAGTGTTAAAGTTTCCAGGACATACCAATTACCAGGGAGAAAAAAGAGTTATTCGTGCAGTCAACGAGTAAGTATGCTCGACCAATGTGTGCATGTCATTGAGGGGGTACCGACTAGAAATTGCCCAAAATTTTTTCTAATGAGTATTTGCAACGATCGTTGCTTCATCGTCATATCATGTATACCATACAAAAATACTCAAGCAAGTTATCTCTCAATCTCGATATGCTTTGCTAATGTTCTTTTCAAATAGGTAATGTATCGGGAAAGATGGTTTCTCTAATGACCGAATTTAATCGCAAATAAAAGTCTGGTGTCAACTTGAAGGAAACTATCGATTTTGATTATAAAGAATGCATTTGATTATTATAAAAAAGAATGGAAACGATTATAAAAAAAGAATGCATTTGACAAACGAGCGAAATTTTTTTTTAAAGTCATTTCTTTCTCTAGCTTTTTGCCTTTTTCTTTTTTTCTGAGTGAGTGCACTTGAGTCGAAAACGTTGAGCTATTGCTGGCCGAATAGTTGAAGAGTATTTCTTAGCTGGTTTTATTTTTTCTATCTCTGCAATGAGCCAATGATAAGCCAACCTCTAAAGTATTTTCGGAAAGCAAACGATTGAGTTCTGTTGCAGCCACTCTTTTTTTTTCGCTGATTGCCTTAGAATAACATAGCTTAGGATAAGGATAACAGACTTTTTTCTTAAGACATACTCATTTAAACAATGCTTTTGGCTCATTAATGCAATACCGCCTTGTTGAGGAAGCTTTAATTTCGATAAATCCACGAATTATGTAGCAGATTTTTGCAATTATAAATGCGCATGAATTATTCTTTAAATTCATGGAATATCTGATTTTCTTTATTTATTTCTATTTGTCCGTAGTGAGGTTCGAAAGTGATACGGTTTCTTTTTTTTATGGCCTTTTCTGTAGTTAAAGAAGTTCTTTTCATTTTTTTCTTTAAAATATACCGTCCGTATTTCACTTTTGTATCAGTGCCCAATTGTTCGTAGTATCGTAGACGTTCTCATCACGCTTATTTCTCACCTTTATTAGAGAGTCAGTATTTTGAGCGGCATTTGCATTGAGGTAGCGTAAGGCAGCTGTTGGTGTGTGTGTGTGTGTGTGTGTGTGTGTGATCGAGAAATGCCTTTATGAGGCTGTGCGCCCGCAAAAGCCCATAACTACGGTAGGGGCAGATGTTAGCTGCGTTCCGCTGCCTATCGCATACACCAACCACTTCATGGACAAGCAATCAAGCAAGCACTCAGCTCTCTTTCGCTCACTCACCTGCGCATCATGAACCCATCTGCTTGTCGCATTTTATTAAAATGCCTTCCTTCCATTACTTATTGCCACTACTTCACCTTAAGAAATCTTTACATATACATGTGCAGGGAGAGAGAAAACGAGAGGAAGTCCTTGATTTGCCTGGACAAAAGCTAACAGCATAGCCAATTGCTCCCGCTTCCGCTGCGCCTCTCGACCTCTAAGTGCCAACTTTCTTATGCGTGAATTCTTACTTACCCCACCCCCGTTCCCCTCCATCTCTGTCTTCACCTCCCCCCTTCCTCATTTATAAATGGCTGTAAATTGAAGATGTCATGTGCCACCAAAATTCGCAAGCTACGTTTTGAAAATTGCTGATTTGAAAAGCACCGCTTTCGAGCAACCCGAAATGTTATCCTAGCGATTGTATTACTTACAAACTGTTCTGTCGTACCCGGGCAAAAAAAAAAGAAAGTGGCCCATAAGCGAATCTAAGCGCAACCTAGGTTGATGAAAACAGATAAAGAAATCTACAGTGCGGTTAATAGTTGCTGTTTAAAGGATGGTTTAGAAAAAGTTTGAACGATGGGGACATCATTGCCTCTCAGCACATTAAGCATTTCATTCCATGACATGAATAAGCGAATCGTACAGCCGTGCGATAGTCTTCTTCATCGTAAATGTCAGATGAAATGAAAAATGTTGGACAATTGAATGTTAGATCTCAAAATCTCAAAGAAAAGACGTTCTGAGCAAGCCTGATATTAATAATTGTACAAGTCTATTAGGAGCGCCTCACTGAAACAGTACATCTTTAGGTCCTAGGCACCTCGAGATATACGACATGTCTCGAATGCTAAGAATCAATTGAGCATCTATCGAATACTTCAAAGATTACCATTTGGTAGCACATTAATTTTTTTAAAAAAAAGGATCATATCATGCGAGAACGTCCGTGCAACTCGTGTTGATAAATTCTCTCTTCGAGCTACAATATGAAAAGAAAAATCTATGATTAAATTTTCAGCAATTTATCTTTTCCTAAGCAAATCTTCTGGGCGTTTTAGCCGTAAAAAAAATAATAAACGAAACGTTTTCATTTTTATTGGCGAAATTATGCAGCCAAGAAATCCTGTACTATATATTTTCCGCTAATAATAGCACTTTTTTTGTTGCGATAACTACTTAATCTGGGTCTAGATGTTGACTTAGAGGACGTATAGATGCAAAGGAATACAAAAACTATCAATACGGTATATGCTCAGATATTGTTCTATTACTTTTCGCCATAACAAGAACAGTGGAAACGTGTTGAAGTTTTAATCGAAATGTTTCTTACGTGAAATCGAATACCAAAACCATAATAAATTACTAATGAAATTTGAATTTCTTAAAAATTTGCTGTTCGTTTTTTCTAGGCAATCAATTATATGCGAATTTTTGAATTTGATTTATTTTTAAACCTCTTATCTTTTTGTTTTGGACAGTGAGAATTATTTTTCGAATAATTTTCATCATTAACTAGATAGTAGATTATTCGCTGCTGTATCATCCCTAGCTCCTTATTCGAATGTTGTTATTATGCTGTTAAACGATAACTGTGGCAAGGTGAACTGCTTGTTAATTTCGAAGTACTTTTATTAATCAAGACAGTCGAAATTACTAGACGGTTACTGTTGTTAGGGTGCCACAAATGAAGAATATATGAAGCATGAAGTCAGGCATTTCGGACACACATAATACGACCACAAAAGCACACCGTTAGACCGTAGAAGCTAAGCTCTGAAATAGAACCACATAAGCTATGCGATTTGGGCATATGGTCAGGGTGATCCTTAAAAGGATGCGCTTAAAAATCTTGCTAGATTCTTTTGACAATCTAGAGAATACCTCCGATTGTGCATTCGGTGGCACAAAAACCTGATCAAATATATGTTGTTATGAAGCCGTGTACCTCTGCAATGGCAGATACTTCAATCTCCATTACATCCTGACATGTCCTCATGTTACTGCGCATATCCGGATGTGTTTTCCTAGTTGTTAGGTTCACTTCGATTTCTAACTAGCGGTTGTTCGGCTCATGCACATCACTCGAGAGCTGCAAGCAGGGCGTGCGTAAGAAGACGCCTTAATTTGCACAACTCGTTGAAGACACGTTGCTGACCTGTAATGAAAGGCAGACGAACGAACGTCGTCAAACAGTACGTCACAGCGCCTAATTGCGCACCCGCATTCACTGTATCGCATGTGCACCGTGTGAGAAAGAAAAGATATGAAAGAGCATAGTGAAAATGGAGAAGATATGAAAAACAGCGTAAGGAGAAGTGGAAAGAAGAGAGAATGAAAGAGGGATAACAACAATGGGAAGAAGAGAGATCACGAAGAAAAACGAGAAAGAGAAAAACCACTTGAGTGTTCTTTCGGACTCTCGCCTTTCATTATTTGTGGCAATCGGTTCCCTAGGTATCGATTGATTGATTGAAGCCGATCAAAAGCGCAAAACATAACGCCGCGGAGTTTGATTTTTGAAACAAGCATATTTCATTTTGAGGGATTTACTCTTTTCAACGTCAAACAACGAAAATGCTGACAACGAAAGCGCTATACCACAACGGAACTAGTTGGTAGGTGAATATATCCGTGTACCTTTACGCTACTGGATATTAATTGAGTAGGCCATAATAAAACTCCAGAACAAAAACCAAAACAGGTTTTTTTAAAGCGGTGAACACCGGAATAATGTTTTTAAATTATTCAAAATATGAACGTGTAAAGCCTAAAGCAAAAAAATATCGGACAGCACTGTTTCGTATTTGCCACTATTCGAACAGCTGCTACCCAAAAATGCGGTGTTCGCCTACATACTTAATCGGCACTTTTATTCGAATGATGCTTTTCTGATCTAACCTTGATCTCTACCATCACTTTCCTGGACTCTTACCGTTAGTTGCTCGGACCGTTAGTTGTAACTGCTTTTACTGAGTAGTTGTTGTCTATTGACGCCTAATTTTCGGCGGCGTCTTCGAAACACTCCATCATTTCCATGCTACACGGAAACTTTAGTCAACGGTAAGATTGAAAACAAGAAGAGAACACTGAATTCTTCTAAGCACCTATCCCCCTCCCCTACCGTCATAAACTTTTGAGATGCACGCCTTATGTCATTGTTTCGTTTGATTCAATTATTCTTCACTCTATTTCACCTCTTCCCATTTCTAGTCATTCTTTGACATTGGAAGTCCATAGCTGGTTTTCGAGGGGGACTGTTGCTAAGCGAAGGCTGTTTGGAAAAGAAGAGGGCACAGCGGAAAGATAACGCTCGTCAAAGCGAAGTGCTGTGAGGAGCTTAAGTGGCCACAAGAGTTTTAAGTGTTTGTTATGTCAGCGGGTGGGAGCGAAACCTACTCAACGCTACACAGCTGCATGCTGCTGCACTTCGCTACCGACAGTAAATTGTATCGAACAACCGAACAACATTTTTCCATCAGTTCTTTTTAAAGGTTATCATCGTGAATAACATTCGAGAAATTCTCATTCCAATCTCTCTTTTTAAAAACTTTCTTTTCAAATTTTCGAAAATTTATGTCGACTACAATTTTTGAACTGAATTTTGTTAGCAACGAATTTCCGCAGAATATTAAGAGCGCATAGACCAAATATCGCAAGTATAAGACGAGCATGCCTTGCGTGTATGCATATATCTTATCCGATCGATTTGCGATCACTCTTGATGCACATTTGGGTGATCAATATTTACTCTACAAATGATAATAATTTACATAATAAACGATGCCAAAAAAAATGAAACGAAGAAAAATAAGAGTTGAATTTATATTCGACTAACGTCAAACGATCACAGCAGTAATTAGAATGAAAAAAAAAGAAAACGCAATAGAAAAAACCATTTCGGGATATTCCACTCAAAAGACATTATGCAAATTTTCGTTAGCACAATATGCAAACGCTGAACTCTAAAATATTAACGTTGATCGTAGCAAATTTGTTTGCAAATTGAAATGATTTCAAAAGAAAATCAAGTCGAAGCAATTTTATCGATTGATTGTCACAGTGATCGGTAATCAAAAAAGAGCACTTGGCGATAATGAGTTACCTATAAATGCGCCAAAAGTTCAGAAATGTGATGTCTGTGAATTTGCTTTTTCATGTTCCTTTTTTTTCTCACTTTGTCGGTTGGTTATTCCCCTTTAGATTGGCTAATATTTATCCATCTTTTCAGCTTCACATAGCTTGAATGTGCCACAAAATACTTTATGGTACAAGTTCAGAAAATATTTTTCGAAAATTTGCTTCACTTTTGAGAAGAAAATTTGCCTCACTTTGGCGTTTATGAGATAAATATTTCATGAAGCTAGTGTCGAGCGACAATCTGAAATCGGTACTTTTGATATTTTTGCCGAAAATCTTTCTACGAATCGATTACAGTAGGCAAAATGGATAGTGTAACAACGGATGCCGTCTGCTTTTTTTTTTCTCCATTTGCATGAAACTGTCAAGGTTGTTGTGCTGAAAAGTGGACGGCATGCTAAAAGTTTTTTGCTTTTTTTTGAAAATTTCAAAACAATTTATTACGAAGAGAACGAAATTTTTAGGCTTCTTCCTACTTATTAAAACAATTTTTTAACTGTTTATTTTTCGATAAGTATGAGGAGACAGTTAGCGATACCATCGATGCCTTAAGAAACTTTCTTTTCTTATTTTTGGATCGATGAGTCATTATTTTCGTCAACATCAACGCCACCTTGTTGGGAGTAAGAAAACGAATGAGTGCGTCCGCTCGGCATTCGATACGCTTCTTTGTTCGACTACTGCGATCAAAGCACTTTTCTAACAACATTCGGCGTGTCTAGGTGAAATAAAAAGAACAGAGTGGGATATATGAACGGCGCATTCAGCAGTTCAGACGCTTGTTTTCGCTTCGAATATACACATCATATCGTGGAATTAGATAAAATGCCAAATTAGCTAAATGTATATTTAAATCAAATTTTGCGACTAAATATGCAAATATGCAAATATGCAAATTTTCGTGGTGTCATGAGATTGCGATTGATTGTTTGGTGAAGCATTCGAGTTTTGCATTCAAACGAGCGCTGAACAGCGTTCGCGCAATTAACTAATGCGTTGCATCTGCAGCAAAAAAGAAAAAAAGAAAACTCTCCTGTGACCTCTTCAGCAAATTGCATTGCGCCTTGACGTTCAATCAGATACTACCGTAGTTTGTGGCAATCTATGCTATCGCTGTTGTGATGTCTTTTAACTTCCCGCTTGTTTCACTGAATCATGGAATAAGTAAGATTTCGTAACGTTGAGGGGATCAAGCGAAGCATACGAACTTCTCTAACTTTTCCATTACGACATACAAGCATTACGATTTCTGAGAGCGAAGTCACTCAGGCAATCCGGTTTTCCGCTGTCCACAGCGATGCGAGGGAAAGGTGCGCAGAAGGAAGGCGAGGATGGAGCCAGTGATAGGTCATTAAGAGCTCAAATTACTCCCATGGTTTAAGATCCCATTTTAATTTGGTTGGCATAATTTGGTCCAGAGGTGGATGTCATCAATAGTTTTCAGAAATAAAGAGGGATGCTTTTGGATGATTTCAAGTGCAACATAATATAAAACGTGCGATATCATCGTTATCGATCAAATGCTATAGAGTAAAAAAGTTCGCCAACGATAAGCGTCAAAAATGTAACCTTACCATATAACTTCAAAATATAACCGAATGCTAACTTCAAACTTATCAGATAACCTTCAGTTTCTTAATTATACAGCTTAATTTTTTATTCACCGTAACTTGAATTTATTGTAGCTTTTTTGACACAAACGAAATTACTAATTGTGTTAGATTTATAAGCCTGTTTATTATTTTTCTTTACTTTTCATCATCGCATCTTCTTGGAGAAAACAGTATTGAAGTTTCACTGAAAAGTGTTTTTCTCCCGTTTTTTTTTTTCACATTGCCTCAATATACCTCAATTGAAATAGGGCTAAGAAAATTTCAAGTATACAGCTTCGCTGCAGTAGCAGCCGATCAGTTCAAAACCTACATTTTTCTTCACAAGAAGTTAGAAACATTCACCAACAAAACTATTCACCAGTTAAATGTAACCCTTATTCAAAGCTCTTAATCGCCAACAATGAAGAAAATAAAAAGTTCGAATAGATCCGTGCGGACTTGTGCTATTGTGACAAAGCAGAAGAAGAAGGTTAGCTAAACCAAAGACAAGTGTTTTAATACTCGAAAGCAATAGTTCACAATCGAGCAACAGAAGGGACCAGGTTTCTTAAGAAAGCTAGTGCAAGCGTCCGCTGCATTATCGCACCAGGTTCTTTTCGAAATGAATTTTATTCATCCGCCACTCGAATTCGCACATCACATATTTGCCCATTTCTTGTCACAGTGTCCTGAGGGATCGGTCATGTACAACGTGATAGGTAGAATATTGCCTAGGGCATGTAAAACATATATAAACTTTTTTTAGGACCACATGGTGCCAAATCTCTTTAAATGAAGGAGGGAGGGTGGAAAGGAAGAAGTGAATTCCTTCACCTCCTCTGATTTCTTCGGTTTCCACAACCTCCCTACCTAATATATAAAAGGAAAGATAATTTTTCTGCACGTCATCTTATTTTTTCTGTTTTTTTAAGAGATCTACTGCAACTAGACATAAAAGTGTTTGTTGCCTATAATTTGTCATTTGAATTATTTAATACTTTATGAATATTTTTCTCAAATATCTCCTTGATAGTATGGAAACAAACTACAATATAGCTTATGTTCGTTTTCGATAGAGAAAACAGCATCTGCATCAAACCGACCGTGCACGCTCAAGTGACACTCTTTATTTTAAAGGATACTACGAAAACAAAAAATTGAAAGGAAATTTGTACGAGAAAGCAATAAACATCGTTCACATACAACATTAACAAGGAGCCAATAATAAGCATTTATTTTGATTTCAGGGCGAAATGAACTCATAGCAAGGTACATAAAAATTCGATGTGGAAAGACGCGAACACGAAAGCAAGTCTCATCACATATTCAAGTACTTGCTCGAAAGAAAGCTCGTGAAGCACACGCTAAGCTTAAGGTATTTTAAAAAGTTCATAATTTCAAACCAAGCATTTATACATTCAGGATACTAACTAGATCAGCTTTTAGAAGTTTCTCAAGTGAAAGCCAAATTTGTTACAATACGCATGGCATCCTTTCGACGGTTGCATAAGGTGCCCAAACTTATAGTAAATCTTTTGCCATGGAGAACGCCTCCATCAACAAAAGTGACTGAAGGAATGTATGGATCCACGCTAAAAATTGAACTGTCGTAACCGATCTTTGCAAAAAGTTTAACTACCGAATCGAATCGAATCTTTTATTTAGTCTATACGCAAGGACTACCCTTACGACAATACAAAGTTGATATAAAGGGATATAATCAGATACAATCATGATAAAAATATTACGTCACAACACATATCACTATTCAGCTCATAGGTAAAAGTGTATTGAGGAAAGCAGTCGCTCGGTGTCTTATGGTTCTAAGTCCGTAAATTGTTCAGAATGTTTCACAGGTGTACATTTCACGCGTCGTTCGACTATGAGTTGTTTTTGGGGTAACGACAAAGTGTAATCGCGGTTTCAGAGTTAATTTAAATTAAACTTATTAATTTCTTGGAATAAATAATTTCCTTGTTACAGTCGGCGGAAGCATCACCTCCAACGGTGTCAGTTGACAAAGAGAAAGCGATGCTGTCGCAACTTAATCAATCGCCGTTGCTCGCGATGAGTAAGCAAAATCTGATTCCACGAGCACTTTATCCGTCGATGTGGCCCGCTGGTTTCCCAGCGGCCGGCAATCCTAATACTCCCTTCCCAACGCAGGACGATCTCAAAGCATATCAACGAATCGCTGAGTAAGTTTAATTCGATTTGATGTTGACTCAATAGGGAAAGATGTGTAACAAATCGAATATTGAGACAAATTTTTCTCTGTACAGTTAATTGTGATTCATGCAAATGACGATATACTAATCGAGCTGAACTCAAAATGCTGAATATTAGCCGCTTTCAAAACTATATAATATCAGTTGACTTCCCTCCTTCGGAAGTGGTAACATACATGATGATATCGATCTCAGACCGAAATGTTTGTTTGAGGGCAAACATTTCCCACCACCCGCTCAATATGACCCTATGTTGCGAAGGTCCAGTAATAAAAGGGTGATATGAGATTGTACGGGCGGGCAGTAGCTCAGTGGTAGAGCTCCCGCTTTATATGAGGGAAGACTGGATTCGATTCCCGGCTGCTTACCCCACTGATCGCCAGCAGGCTCACTACCAGGCGTTCCAAAACTGGTCAAAACGATCATGCGTGGCCATGGTTGTCAGCTACATCGATACGGGAATCGATGAAATTACGGCTGCCTTTGAAGAACTTCGCATCTTCCATTGATCGCATCGTATTGTTTTGCAAAAAAAAGTGGATTTCTTTTGAGGATAAACGGGTACGATGGGCTAACATCGTTAAATACGATATCATCGAACAACGGTGCCATTTCGCCAATTTGTGACGATCGAGCCATTGCCTCCTCTGAACTTACCCTTTGCGGATTTACCGCCTATGTGGAACCGATTCCCAACAACGTCGCCTCCCGAGTGGATCTCGTGAAGATTCCGAAAGTAGCTGATGAACCGCTCGAGGTATTCCATGAGCTTTTTTTTTTCACAAAATTACGCTTACAATAGCGATGAGCCAGAATAGCAACTTTATAGGGGGAAAAAACTGGAAAATACGGCATAAATCGTTTGACACCGCGCCTTACTGTATTTCGTTTGAAGAGTGTCATAGGTTTTCCAAATAATTGTACGTGAAGCTCTTATGAGAAAATGAAGTGGTCAGAAGCTACACAGCATCATTGTGCTTTCTTTTGATATTTTAGCATTTTTAAAAGAACATTTCGCTTTCATTCTGTAGATCGATCATCTTGTGAGATGGTAATTGCATCAATGTTGCACAAGGCTGCTTACAGTGGCTGAACCGAATTGTATTCATTCTTTCCGCTCCACTTTTCTATAGTGTTTTCGCGAATGTATCGTTCATCTTTCCCTTAAGGTCGATCTCCTCAACTTTCTTATGCCTACACAATCTCGGATCTAGGTTCGCTAGCAGTTTACGTCGCATTTATGCTTGTGGTGGAAAAAAAAGCGATCCTTGCTGAGTTGCTTTGGTGCGAAGAAGACAAGTTTTTAAGCCTCACTTCCACCTTGACTTTGCTCAAAGTTTCAAGCTGTTACTAGCTTGCATAGATCCATAGTAGTTTTCTCTTTGCAAGAACGAGAAAAATTGTTTGCGACGACTCCTGTATTCCCTATAGGTTCGCATATCCGTATGGTGGCGCGTGAAAATGTAAAAGAAAGCAATAGCTAACTGGTGGAGTGAGTGTGACAAGTGTGATAAGTGTAACAAGTTCGCAAGTGTGATAAGTGTGATAAGTGTGATAAGCTGGTATGGTAAAAACACTAATAATTCGCCCACATTTCCTGCAAAAATCATGATTTTCTTAAAATCGTTCATATTGCAGACCTTCAAACTGGAAGATATAGTAGACAAATATCCGTCAGTGCTAGTCGAATTGTTCACTAAAGGACCACGTGATGGATTCTTTTTGGTCAAATGTTGGGCAAATGTTCAATTCACTTTACCGGATGATCGTTTGGCACTGTACGCCGTCGATAGCTTCTATGAGAGTTCAAGGCAATTCGATATATCCGTTTCAACAAAAGTGTGCTCATTCGGTAAACAAGTCATCGAAAAAGTCGAGGTGAGTGAATTAATGAAAATATGTTCGTTGAATGCTCCACTGGATACCAGAATGAGTAGAAAAAGAAAACAAGTAGCAGTCTCTTGGAAGCTTAGTGCTTTCTCGAGATTGGGCAAGGTGAAGTGGAGGATGAGAGAGAGAGAGGGGGAGAGGGAGGGGGGCATAGGATGAAGTCTATCCGAAGAAATTCGAATCCCTATTCAATTATCATATCTTCTTTTACAATAAATTAAGTCGACAAATATAATAAAGGTTCTAGCATTAGCCTCCTTGCTGTTGCTATCGAATTGAGGAGTTCTGGCGTTACTTTAGTTAGCTTTATTTCCTTTTTTTTCCTCTAAAATTTGACGATAATCTTGCTTTCTTCGTGCTCATCTTCGATTCATTTCCGTTCCCATCTTCTGTTATATAATGGTGGTACTACATCGCTTCAAAGTTACTTTTTCTCCGAATGAGGTTACTTTCCAAAGTTTGAGAGGTTACTCACAGTTGTCGATATTATTTTCTCTCCAAATAAGAATTGTGAACTGTGCCTTTTTTTGACCCATTTACATGAAAGCTTTAAGCTTGAAGCTTGCTGTTGGCTGCCATGTACGCTTTTATTTATTCGTTTCAGTAAACAAAATTCAGTTTACTCCAGCTTAGCGCTAGAACCCTAGGTTAGAATATAATGTGATTCCCACAGAGGTTATAGTATCCGTATTTCTAGCATCTACCAACCTACTGTTACTGAGATCTCCTCTCTCCTTCGATTCGTCCTTGTCTTTCATCTTTTATAAAAATTTTGCACTGCGCTGTTTTCCATCATAATCGTACTTCACAACATTACAGTACAAAATGAGCAGTTATAAAGAAATATAAAAGCTTCATAGCAGGTATATTCACCAGTGGAAGTCGATGGCAAATACAATTTCCGGCTCGAAGGATCACCAATGTGTGAATATATGGTGAAATTTGTCGCCGAACTAAAGAAACTCCAAAACCATTCACTTATGAACAGTGTACTCGATAATTTCACCGTTCTTCAGGTATATTCTATAATCTACGCATCATATTGATGGGTGGAAAGGGTTGACTTACAACGCTAAAAACTCTCATCGAAATGCTCAGAGCAATATTTTCACGGTGGCGTGATTTGTACAGAAATTAATATTTCCATAAAAAATAAAAATGCCATCAACTTTGCAAACCCAAAACATACCAAAAACAAACTGTGCTTGTTGAATACAGTAAGTTGAAACTCGTGAATTCTGAATAGTAACTGTCACTTTTTGGAACATTTTGCACGCACTCATTAGACTGTCCATTGAATGGCAGCGATAAGTTGAGGTCAGCATCCATTGCTATCCGTCATGGTTTTTTTTTTTTAATTTTCATCGCTCATCATTCTCGAAAGTAAACGTTATACGGCATTATTTTTTGAGCCGAGAACTTATCGATAAATATCAGAATGACAAAAAGGATAGGTTAGGTTGAAACGATTACGCAAAAGACGCCTTTCAGTGATTCGCAAGTTGTTGAAGACATCAACAATTTCATGTTGCCAGACGATTTGAAGCGTTCGAATATCTAAATTCCTTTATTGCTGGTTGGTATCCTTATTGCCTACCATTCCTCAAAACCTTAACTTCAGCCTCCATCTATCTCTGCTATTCTATTTGAATGATATCAAATGTCGCCCAAGATGTTCCGCCGCCGTCTGCGCGACCGTCTGTGCCCGAAATCGACAAGGTCATAGCTGACCCCACGAAATCCCTGCAAACATTCCATATACCCGAAAAATTTCAAGTAATATTGTTATGCCCAATTGGAGAAGAAGAGGTAGGTGGGGGAGGAGCGGGGAGGGG
>JPKZ01003117.1:260378-337308 GCA_000803305.1 Toxocara canis | reverse complement strand
AGATGGAAAGTGATTTAAGAGAGTTGACTGACGTTTGTTGTTGTTGTGCTGCGCACTTGGTTTGTGTGTTGTGCGTGCAGTTTGGTTGTTTGATCAGACGCCTCTTTATGTCAACACTTCAGTGTCGTTGTGCAAGATCTGCTCCCTCGTCGACACCCCTCCATGCTCTTCTGTTCCAGCAACCCCCATACGCTCCTTTAAGTATGCACATAATTCGTCATGCCCCCTGCTCGCAGGCAGCTAAAATCCATTACAAATCAGTGCAGAAAACTCGCAGGTTTATTTGCCTTACCAATCCAACCCGCTTTTCCTCCTCCGATTCCTCTCCGTCGCCTTCATGGGCCGGGTAATTCCGCTTCTACAGCGATTATCTGTTCCACTATACAGCACCACCGTGACGACGTTCACATGCTGCCCATAGCCTCTTATCAGCACCAAAAGCCTACGGCGGAATCCAGATAACCACAGTGAGAACTTATCGGAGGAGGGGGGAGGGAGGAAGGCGGGATGGGGGAGGGGTGGAAGAAAGGGAGAAGCGGACGCATATGAGTCAGCACTGGTAAAAGCTTAGGGCACCACTCGGCAGTATACCAGATGTTATAGATGACTCGCTTCACAACCAGACGATTCACAATTTTCCAGTTCACTCTTTAATATACAGTTCTGCTTACTCTTTTGCTTGAGCCGAACGCTCATTTCCCTAAAACGTCATCCTTCCAATCATAAATGCAGTTGACTTAACTTATAGGTGGTAACGAATCTCGAGACGAAGGATACCCTAATGGTGATTGGTTTTGTATTTGAAGTGTCACCGGAGCCCGAATCGACTTGTCGTCTTTATAGGCTCGTTGCCAACTAGTCGTCATTTGCGATCAGTAGTATTGCTGTATCCAGTGTATTTTACTCCGTCATCCTATAATAACAGTGCAACCGAACAATTGCATATTCTTTCTGGTACAGTAATCTTACTGCCTGCGGTACACCTCAAACGATCCTTCTCTTCCATTTGATCGAAGTTAAAATGGCCTCATCGATCACATGGTTATGATCACTTCATTTTAACTTCATTAGTTCTCATATATTTCGTGGGTATATTTTCATTGTATCTCATCGAAGCGGATGAATGAATAACAATCACATATTTTGCAACACTCAGCGATGTGTAAAAGTACCGTAATATAGAAAAAATGCAACTAAAATTTCCATATGGGACAATGGGTAAAATTGCCTAATGCGCCTTTTACGCAGTCCGAAAGATATAATGCCAGAATTGTTGTCCGTGCGTTTTTCCCCGTGAATTTTCGGTTCCTTAAAATATCGCTCGTAGAAAATTTTTTTAACCGACTTTAAAAAAAACGAGCGCTGCTGGCCCGAATCCACACGATGTAACTCATATTTAGTGCAGCGTTCTAACGCTATGATGCAGATTTTAGCTCGACGTACGAGCGCTTTAACTACAAAATGGCAATGCTATGGCCGAAACATGGGTGCCATTTTTTATAATCGCCTTTTGGTGCATATGTTTGTTGAACTTGCTGTTTCGATGATGGTAGATAGCGTATTTCAATATCGACCTTACCGGGTTTACGTTTATTGAACCCTTATCGATTGCAGCAAATCTCATTCGTGAACAATCCCTTACACAAGTAGCGGACGATACACCCCCTCTTCGAATTTTGCTATGTGCGTACGGTGGAGAGCTTAGTTCATGTCGAATTCCGAGGAAAATGACAAAACTTAAGTTGTGTACAGAAATGTAGGTAACGCTAATTTGGGGTTTCAAATTACGTCTTAGATATATTTTCTTAAAGTGGTGTAGGGATGAGCGATATCTATTCATTATATTCATCAGTCTGCGTAATTGTTGCAATCGGCTGTAAGTGAAGTGCTTCATAGCTAATCGAATTACGGCGTTTAATTTTTGTTCGCGATAGTACATGAATGGCGACATTCTATTTCGATCATAACCATCCATTCGTATGAGTAGAGGTCGGGTTGTGGAACAATTTGTCGAAATGGGCGCAGGGACAAGAGCATAACGAAGGAGAAACGGGAGAGAAAGGGGGTTACGATCGTGGAGCTTTGAGCCTTGTAAATTGTTTCGCTTGTTCCTTCGACGTATTAAATTGCCAGTCAGTGCGAAAGAGGTTCAACTCACCAAGCAAGGGAGATGAGGCTAGGCCATCTTTGAGGAGCTCTTTTATAGATGAAAGAAGGTGTCAAAAAAGCTGCTCAACTCCTTGTTCCTTTCCCCGTTCCTCTTTTTGGAGTCATCTTATCGATGAAGTACTCAGTAATGTGGCAGTTACTCAACTTTGTATTTAAAACAGATTGTGGCTCATGTATCTCTTTTTTTTGAACTTAACCAACCGTGTGTTCTGTAATGTGCATTGCAAAGATTAGTGCATCGTTCTTTGTAAGAGAAATATTAGATTTAATTTTTCCTTTTATATGTTGCTCCTTTCCGTTCCACTTCAGTACCAGAAACAGTAGTCACCAGAAGAGGTAGACGAAAGAGGATACGCAAAGCTGAAAACGAATAAAGCGTTACATAGGTGGAAAGAGGGGAGGACCCGTCTGCAAGTATTAGGTTGCCATTGTTCTATGAGGGGATGGGTTTGGGCGAATATATGAGAATCATTTCAGTGAGTATTAACGGATGTATCAAATTTGAAGGCTGGAACAACGTACAGGTAATTTTAAAAGAAAAACGGAAATTCATGAACGATTTTTCCAAACAGAGCCGCTGGAACATATCAATATTATTATTTCCTCTACGAACTTTTCACATAGGCTCAGGTTAGACAGCGTTTGAAAATCATTTATGATTCCCAAAGTGGATTTTTACGCACCGATTCTATAACCGTTTCATTTAATATGCCTATAAATAAAAAGGTTTTTTTTCTCACTTTGAAATAAGAAACAAAAAAACGAAATTACCGAAAACTATAAAATCGTTATTATCGTTTGAATATGCACCAAATAAGTAAAGAGGCTGAGACTGGCCATCATTAGTGAATTATCATACGGTGGTTCATTAGGGTTATAATGAAGTATATAAACGAGTTCTTTACCTGATATAACTATCAATGAATGATACTTTTACGTGTCATTTCATACTGGTTGCAACTCCTCAAAATTATTATGGCTTCAACGAGATCGTTGCTTCCATTTTACTCTTTATTAAATAGCCGTCATGAGAGGGCGATTCACTGCTATGAAGATCAGCGTTACCTTCTACAGAACATAAATTTGAAAACGAAAATTCAGCAAAGCAGCCGTTGAAGTAAAAAGACTTTAAAAACCAAGGAGAGCATCATCTGAGAGTTAGATATTAAAGACACTCTACGGATACAACACACGAATAGGATGAACAGGAGGGAAAAGTACTCTAATCAATCACCTTATTCGAGAATTTAACTTCCAAAATATGGGCCTATAACACTTCTATACATTTGTGTCTTCGAGTCATAAGTTTTCATAAGTGTTTTTGCGAAATTTTATTTCGAATTCTTTTGTAAAGCATATCGCATTTTGTGCGCAAAGCATTTTTTTTTGTTTTGTATTTCTTTTATGTCATCATTTATTTTAAATTAACTTTTCAACGAGTTGTTGTGTTCTACGTGTCGATAATGGCGCCCAGTTGTGTACAAGTTGCCAAATTTGTAAGCGCCACACACACATATATACACACATTCATTTTGTCTTCATATTCAAACGAGTCGATCCGTTTTTGTTTTTATTTCTTCGTTTAATTGATCTTAATTAAAATATCGATCGTTTCATTCTCTATATTGTTCACTGTTAACAGTTACAGTTTTTTTTTCTTTTGAATTGTCGATTTAAGTTATAAAAATTTGTTGCTGATTTTGTTAAGTGTGTGTGCATTTGACGAGGAACTAAACCGCTATCCTCATCGGCCATAGAGATTTGCTCTACTCGAATAAAATTCTTTTTGATCATAACGAATTTTTTCTGCATTTTTTATTCGATAACTTCTAAGCTATTCGCTTTATGATGAGTCCTATCATATCCCAAGTGTCTACTATGACCAGATCACTTCGGATGATGCTATGAATTTTTCCACAGTAGAGACTGTTTCTCGAAACAAAATATCAAGCAATCTGTAACGGAGCAAAACAATGCGGTCTAACGAGTAAAACTTTGGAGCAGATAATCCCTTATAAAGCTTACCTTCAGTTAGTTCACACTATCAAAATTTCGGCTGCTTTGAAAAACATTCTTTTCTGCACCTCAAAAACACCTCACAAATTGTCATCTTATCGTACTCGAAATCGTTGCGATACATGCCGTTTACGAAATAGTTCTTTCTTCTTTTTTTTCATTGTTAACGTGCCTTCCATATGAAAAAAAAAAAGATGTTTTGCAAAATCGCCGAAATATTTTTATATCAAAGTCGCTTTAAAGTGTTCGCATCATCTCCAACGTCCTAAGCTTTTGTTTTTTGCTTTATGAAATTTGCCATCAAAATGGGAATTTCATAAATGCGACAAAAGATTTTTAGTATGTTGCGATTTTTTTGTATCATTTTAGCGTTGAAGTTCTTGAATGCATCCGATAAGTGATAAGATAACAAAAAAGATAACAAAAGATAACAAAAAAGATAACAAAAGATAACAAAAAAGATAACAAAAGATAACAAAAAAGATAACAAAAGATAACAAAAAAGATAACAAAAGATAACAAAAAAGAAAGAGCGTTTACTGTACATTGTTTAGATGTTCGAAAATAATTTACTTGAATGACTTTCAGAACGATGATTGTGCAAAAAAAAATTTTATTTTTCATGTGTGTTTAATCGAAGGCGAAGAAATGAGTTCAAAACTGGACACTTGTACGAACGAGCGAATGTTTGCAGAAGGGGAAACCGAACTGGCAATCATTTGCTTTAGTGCAAGGCATGCAACCCTTGTACTAGTTAGTAACCCAGTTTCGCGTGGAGAGAGGGGCGACGACTAATGGAGACCAACTAAGGATGGGGGAGGGGTTGGGTACTGGGAGTGGGATGGGGAAAAGAGAAGGGGGAGGGGGGAGAGGGGGAGATGATTGTGTTGCTCGAGTAGCTTGTGACCGTTGAGATATCTCGTTTACGTCACTCCTCAGCAACCTACTGATGTGATCGTTCATCTTCACTGCTTTCTGCGACCCAAGTTATCGTTGTTCGTATTCGATTTCTCATTATGTATGTTTGATTGAAGCTTCCAATTGCAGTTGTCGAACTCAGAAAAGCAATCTTGCCGGAAGTAAAGCTTTCTTTTTTCGCACCCTTATTCAAAAGATTCACCTCATCCAAAATTACTGTCATTAGTTTGTGTTGAAAACAGATCCCTTCTCGGCCATGCCCTTTAGTAATGAGTGCATTTTAAGGGCGGATGGACTTTCGACCAACTAACTGCTTTGTCACCTTCAATATTTTTAAGGGAGGGAGGGGGGGGAGGGTTAAAGAGTGAGTGCTTGCCTTGATCGTTATGGCGATCTCCAAATGTCTTACAATTTTCATAGGTTTTTATATATTAGCAAGCATCAAAGTTATTATTACGCTAGCCGCATGAAACAAGCGATGTTCCACTTTACTGCCCATAGTTACAGGGGTAACTGGCTGAATTTGAGCTCCATATTCGTCCATGAGATTTTCTCGTCATTTCGCTTCGCTTTATTTTGTCACAGTGAAAAGTCGTGACATCAACGCATTTTAATATGCCCCTTAGAGCGACAAATGACAACCAATAGGAGTAATGGGAGGGGGGAAAGGGTGGGAGATACTCACTGTTCTCTTTTTCACTGAGTCGTTATCGGTTGGAACTCTTGAAAAGAAGTGTATCGATGTTTCAATGACGCATGTTGCTATCCTCCGTTGGAGCCCGAAAATTGTCAGCATCCATATATACGGAAAATTTGCAAAAAAAATTTTTAAAACTTGATTTTATAACTCAAATTTCACAGTTGTCGAAAAAAGATTTTCCCTCCCTGCCGTAACAAAAAATATTTCTCTTCCCCCCTCTACTCTCTGCCCACATCTACTGAACTATTAGGATCAACGACCGTTTTCCTCAAGCAACGGGCACACTAGCGCACGCATAGAGTTTGCAGTTGCTTCAAAAAAAATTTCAGTGGATTAAGGTGGGGAAGAAAGAAACAATGAAAAATTTTTTATTTGTAGTCGCATTGTTCATAACGACATAGAGCGGTGATGACATACAAGACGGACATGACGGAAACGAATGATCACGTGGAATGAATGTGCGGCAAAACGATGAAATACGATGATTCGAGATCAAGATATTGGGCGACTGCGGGCAGCCGCGCATAGCCAATTGCTAAGATTCAAATAGCTGGACGGAAAGCGGAATGTAGCATTCAGAAGTCGAAATCAGAAGGCGATTATCGACCAGCTTGGTCGAGAAACTGTGACCATGACAGTTGATTTAGCAAGTCAGCCGACGGTGAAATCGCTCGCTTCTTTCCCACTTCGGCCAATTGCCGCCACAACTGCAATTTACATGAGTGAAATTCTCCGATCGAAAACGTTGACCACTCAAATATTTTCTCTTCTCCTCTCCCTTCCCCCCCCCTACCCTTCCCCCGCCCCATTTCCCAATTGTTGTTCGTCCTTTTTTTCCCTACTTAAAACCAAAAGAAAGAAGGAAGAAGGAACACTCACGAACGGTACGAATAGACACCAAACTTTAGCACAACACCAGCGAAAGAGGGTAGGAAACGCTCCGCTATTCCTAGAATCTTTAAAATTCGCCATTTTTTTGCGACATTTAATGACCTCATATCGAGCGGCAGAGGTGCTCGTTGTTTGCTGCAACTAAATATTTACAGCACTCTGCACTTCGAAAGCGCGTGGTACTTGATGGCATTGAGAAGCGCAACATTGAGGTGCTCCTCCATTCATGGACGCTATGGATTCTGAATTTTAGCTGTAAGCACTGGTTTAAATTGTGGGGATTGATCACGTAGCACTTAAATAACACAACTGTTCCAAATTGTTTTGCATCCTTAAATACATGTTTACATGAACGCACTGATCCGGTGACTACGATAGAACGCTTCGGAAAGCATCTCTTTCGTATATCCACCTAAGAATTATTTTTGCCTCACCGCAGTACCATCATAACGGTATACCTCAGGATCTGTGATTATCGATGATCGCATGAAACATTCTTTGCTAAACGAACATGATCATCAACAAATGCCAAAATTAGTTTATTCATGCAGATATCGCATCTGCATGAATAAACTAACTGAAATAATTGTTTTGCCTATATGCAATCAATTCCAACAATGGAAAACCATGAATTTCTCACAATCTCCGCTCTGAGCTAGCTAACCATTTGAATAACAGCATTAGACCAAACGCTTATGCGATCATAAGCTGTTGGCATTACTCACAAACATAATTGTTTGCAACGGCGATTTTTATTTTCCTCCTGTACATAAAAATTTCTTTGCAATTCATGAGCTATGGGATAGCTTATTGCAAGATAGTATATCCTACGATTTCAGTTTATCGCATAGCCGATCACTGTTTCTGTCAAAATATTCTGTAGTCCAACATTGAGGTGCTCCTCCATTCATGGACGCTATGGATTCTGAATTTTAGCTGTAAGCACTGGTTTAAATTGTGGGGATTGATCACGTAGCACTTAAATAACACAACTGTTCCAAATTGTTTTGCATCCTTAAATACATGTTTACATGAACGCACTGATCCGGTGACTACGATAGAACGCTTCGGAAAGCATCTCTTTCGTATATCCACCTAAGAATTATTTTTGCCTCACCGCAGTACCATCATAACGGTATACCTCAGGATCTGTGATTATCGATGATCGCATGAAACATTCTTTGCTAAACGAACATGATCATCAACAAATGCCAAAATTAGTTTATTCATGCAGATATCGCATCTGCATGAATAAACTAACTGAAATAATTGTTTTGCCTATATGCAATCAATTCCAACAATGGAAATCCATGAATTTCTCACAATCTCCGCTCTGAGCTAGCTAACCATTTGAATAACAGCATTAGACCAAAAGCTTATGCGATCATAAGCTGTTGGCATTACTCACAAACATAATTGTTTGCAACGGCGATTTTTATTTTCCTCCTGTACATAAAAATTTCTTTGCAATTCATGAGCTATGGGATAGCTTATTGCAAGATAGTATTATATCTTACGATTTCAGTTTATCGCATAGCCGATCACTGTTTCTGTCAAAATATTCTGTAGTCGTAGTGAGCATGTAGAACTGGAATGCCCAGAAAGAATTGTGCCGAATCCTACGTTGAACTGGTGATTATTTAAATGCGATAAGCGTGATCGCTTTGCAAAAATGCACAAGCTATTAATTTGCACAAGTTAATTAATTATTCACTTAACAACGTGCAACTAAATGAGACTGGAACAATGTCTAAGAACATTTGTTACTTCCGGGCTGAACAAATAATTCAAACTGATTAGTAACCAATCGATCGTCGAGCGTACGAAAAGACGAGCTTCATCGTTTTTACTATCATTAAATCATGAAGCCGTTGTGTTTTTACGAGCAAACCAGACGACCACAACAATAGTATTATGATTTCAGAGTAGCCAGGAAAAATTACTTAATATCATCGAGGAAGTAGTAACTCTTTTCTCTGCGACACTGACGATGACTAACTAAAAACGAACTCGGCTCAAATTTTCGAATTTGTCCCCAACCCACAAGCACTATCTCCCTCTCGATAAAAATTAATAACTCCGCTACTCATCAAATTTTTCATTCAACTATTTACTATCTATATAATGTGTATGATTGAAGGATGACTGTTTTTTCTTGATTTTGCAATATTACCAGCAAGAGTTATAGCTGCAAAATTTCTGGCTAGCATCAATGGATGGACGCACACACCAACAACGACTGAGGCCATTCTGATAGCGCAAAGGGAGCAAGATATTAGATAAAACATGGAGAAGCTTATAGTATCTTTGTCGAATAGAACCTTGAAAACCATTTTCAAGTCAACAAAAGATTTAAAAATCACAAGCTCTGACCCCTCTGGAAAGGTCACCATTTTTAATCACAACCATCCTCCTTCTTCTCATCATGATCACTCTCTTATCTCCAATAACAATCATCACTCCGGCTTTTTAGGCCAAAGGATTCGATAAATCAACAATTAATACGATTCAAATCCTCCTTCCTGTCGCGTTCTTCTGGTCGAACGAAAAACGAGAGTGATTTTTGGTTCAGGTTAAAGTGACTGAAGGGAAGCGCAGAAGGTATATTCGAAAAAAAATAAAGGTAAGACATTAACAATCAACAGAGAAATATAAGACTACTATGGAATAGACATCGTAAAGATAATCGGACCGTATCACTTTAGTGTTCAAATTTATTAAATTTCGATTGCGCCATATGCTTATCACTAAGGAACACTTATTGGCCAACAACGGCAAAATGACATGTTGTCTTGAAAAGCAGGATTAAGTATAACTTGATTCGTTGATGACCACCGTGATGGTCGATGGAAAAATAACGACAACAACATTAGTGGAAAATCGCTTGTAGATACAGATCAGAAAGGAAAACAGCTCGACTAATTTCGCTACGAGTAAAATAAAAGCTTCGAAAGTGAACAAGCTTCACAGAAACCCTTAAACCATTCAGTACTGTCCCACTGTTGTCACGTTAACACAGCTGCACACACATTCAGCTCAAATAGTAAAAATAAACGCATTAATTTCCCTAACTACTATCGGCACTACTCATAATATGTAGTTTGAAGAAAATTACATTTTGAAAGTACACGCAGGTATTTGTATTACATCGCAAAACATATGCATATGATATTATTTGTGCAGCATAATGTATTCAATTCGGTATACATCTCAAAAGGTGAAGATCTTGCATCAGCAAAGTAATTTCCAAGCCGCCATATACTCGTTCCCTTTGCATAACTTCTTTACAACTTCTAAGATATAACATTTTGTCCTAATTGGTTGCTTGTGTTCTCTCGTTTTGCTGACTTATAGATCAGAACGGTGACAAAAAAAAACCGCCCCATAACAGTTAAACGACATATGGACATTTGATCGAGTAATTCTCCAGCTTTTTGTTCTCCTCTCAGAAGAGCAGAAGGGCAGGGAATAATCAAATGTTGGATGCATATATGAATGACCACGTTGAATGATACCTCAATAAAAATATTGACATCTCTGACCAAACAAAAGCCAACAAGTGATTATGTAAATATATACATATATATATATATGTGTGCAAATATGTATGTGTATACATTAATATATAATATGCACTGCTGGTACACCCCATGAAAACATGGAAATGAAAAAGAAAAAGATAAAATGGGCAATATTTTCTACCGACAAAATCCCAAAAGCACGCCGGCAATAAACAACATTCGTTGATCATTTGCAAATAGAAGGGCTAAGGTTTTCGTGTCGCGAATGATCAAGAAGATAATTGTGGAGCAATAATTCTAAAATTCTAAAAATAAAAAAGCGATACGCTAGTGCTCGGTTAATTTCAGTCGTTGCTATTCGCAAAATTTTTGCTACTTTCTCCGTTCCTCAACCCTCGCCCCTCCGCCCTTCCCCCCCCCCCTACCCTACTTCCTTTTCAGTAATTAGATTTGCCTCATTCTTCTTTACGTCAGTTATTATTTTCACAGAACAGTTAATTGTTTACTGTATGATGTCAATGTTTTTCTGCTTACATTGATAGCCTACAATTTTCTATAGTATTCTAGCAATATAGTTATCGGAATCGTAAGGTATTTGCATTTCTCCGCGTTCTATTTTCATTAAAAGGAAAAAATAAATTAACATGGAATTCTCGATCATATGCGCTGACGCTTTTTTTCAATGACAATATCATATTGCTGTTTCGTTAAGCTCTGCAATTTCTCTTACGATTTAAAAACGCACTTTAAATGCGTATTGAGGAAATGAAAATATGAAAAAGAAACGAGAAATGAAAAAAAAGAAGCGATCGCCCGATGTGTTTATGCAAATGTTGAATGCTGTCAAAATATGGCTGCAAACTTTCCCCAATAGATATATGCATGAAAATACTGCAATTAAGCGTATAGCATTCACGAAGGGAGTGTTTTGCGTCGTTTCGACGCCCTTTTATTTAGTTCGATGACGGCAATGCTTCTATGGCTTCTTAATTCGAGTTGCGATAATTGCGGATATTCCTAATTGTGAAAAATTGTTGAACGTTATTCAGCGAAAAAGAAGTCGAATAAAAGAGAAAAAATTCGAGAAAATGATGCCCTACTGTAAATCATTATTTGAAATTTCCACTTTAATAAGTATACTAAATTGCTAGAGAAAAACCGCAACAATTCACAAACATATCTCATAAAATATGAATTTCTAGCTATATAACGGATAGACCTGGAAAACTCTTTTTAGACTTGAAAGCCATGACAGCAATGCTGGCGGCTTTAGTGCGAACCGTTGGGTTATGCATCCAGTAGTTAAACAAACATATGAACGGTAGCTCAAACTGTGTCATATATTTGATCGATATCGTTCATAAGAGCTCACACGAGTAGTATTCAAGCATTCTTTAAAAAAACTTTATCGCTGTCATGAAATTCCCACAGTTGGGGATGAAGAAATAATCAAAACTCTATGAATAAACAAGTTCGCAGTAGAAACCTACTTCAAGTCGTTGACCGAATTGCTCCGCAGGGCTATGCCGTTTGCCGACACTTTGCAAGGCAAGCAATCGACCAAGTTGGTCTTCAACGCCAACCGATGGCGACAGATGATGTTTGTTTCCCAATGAGCGTTTATAGTATCCCTAAATTGTTGAAATAAATAAGACACCAATTAAACGAGTAAGCGAATTACTGAATCACTGATAATAGTAAAAATTTGGCGATCAATTGGCGAAAATTTTTAAATCACTCATGCTAGCTACCATTTATGTCAGCATTAAATTCAGTTTTTCGCCGAAAGCTAAAAGTCAAATATATGGACCGAAAAGTGCAACGTGAGAAAGTTGTGTGTGAAAAGGTTTCGATGAAAGGAGCTTTATTTTTGTGATTTTCCTAAGCATAATGCTGTTATTTTCAGTAAACAATATGACATCATCAAATTGGCCACTTTCTACAAGTGGATGGATACCTCATGAATAGAAATATTTCTCGAAATTAAACAGCTGCTTCTGCAATGCAGGCCGGTTTCGAAAAACAATGTTGCCCGGAATAAATGCTCCCCAAGCTCCCTTCCCCTCCCTCTAGCGCTCCACCTCCACTTCCGCCTCCCCTTCCCCTTTCACCTCACATTCACCCATCACTCTAGAGCGCCGTTAGAAACTAGACGCTCTCTTCAATGCAAGCTCCTCTTCGAATATAAGTTTCTCATTGAAGAGGAGGACATTTCGAACATTTATGCGAATCTGATCAGAAACGATGAAATCTTATTTAGTAAGTAATCTGTAAGATCAATGATCGCCATAATGTGCACTGTTGTGCTCATCAACTGCTTCGAAATAATCATCGCATTAAGCATGAAGCGAACAAAAAGACAACTGTAAATAACAAAAATCTTTACTCTCTAAATGAAAAGGATTCCTCAAGAACGTGCTTCTAATAAATCTCCGCGGAGCTCAAAAAAAAATGAACCGACGTCCAACGGCTTCTAATAAACACTTATGGGCTTCTAGTCAAACAACCAACGTACATTTTATTTTCTCTCTTTCATTAGGTCATTTAAACCCAATTGAAAACATGTGAAATGCACAGATATAACGATGTATTCTGGGCAGATAGTATTGCCTCAGTGAGCTCATTTGGTACGCTTTCTTCGAAAGTTTTGTTACGTTTTGTTAACTTTCACGCTTCGCATGATATTTAATGAAGCGTATAAGCTTAGAATCGTTAAAGCACATTGATTCAGTATGGTTATTCGCCTCATTCAAAGCATTTCTTTTCGTGATTTGAAAGAAAAAAAACATACATTTTATATGGAAAGGAAACGTCATGGACTAAACGAAATTTCTTGAAAACCAATAAAACAGAAAAATATTTGCCTCGCGATGCAAACGTTGACGTTTGAGTGCGATTATTAATTAACGATCTCCGTCAACTGATGCGACAATAAAGTTAGCAAAATATGCGCTTTTATTGAAGAGCTTTTAACAATTTCTGCATCACATGCGGTCGTTCTTAAGCGCTTTTACACTATGTCGAACACTGCTATTTAACCGATATATATATACATATATATACATTACATATACAGATATATATACATTTATTTCCGGGTAGGTAAGCTAGGAAAAATGTTTGAATGGCAAACTTTTATTTTTTTTTACATCCAATGTATCAATTTTCTAGACGATGTTCAAACTGCACAGTGTTAAGGTCGCTGGCATAAACAGCCTCGGAGCAATATATTCATATACAAGGCAGTGAAATGAGCAGAGGGAAAGGGAGGGAGATGGGGGGAGAGGGAGGTAGAAGAGTGCAAATCATCTTTTCTGTTCATGGATTCAAGGGTATTTCAGTTGATATTTGCTAGGAAAATTTTTCTGTAAAATTTTTAGAGCGCCGATATTAAAGTTTTGCGCTCCCATTCACCAACTCTATATGATGAGACCCGATCACATGACGCGATAGATAACGCAAAATTGTTTAAGCAAATCTACTTCTGCATTTTTGAAAAGCTTAATTTTCCTTTGGCTATTAATGCAAAAGTGTTTGTCATTACTAATGGATTTCGGACTTTTTCTTAATTGTGATATTTTTCGTAAGATTTTATTAGTTATCCAGCACATCCTTTCCAGCACATCCTTTCCAGCACATCCTACTAATGAAGACGATATAACGAACTTAGCCTTCTTGCTCTGGGCAATTCTGTATCATACATTCGAGCTTTTTTTAATTCAGCGTCGATAAAGTGCAGTTTAAGTTTCTCATTTTTGCTACCACATAATCATGGTATCGGTAAGGTTCGACATGTCCTGATGGGTTCTCCTCACAAGTTGCTCATGGTATTAACAACGCAGGAAGAACTCGCGAACGTTAGCTAAGTTAAATGATTCCTAAAACTAAAGCGTTAGCGATGCATGGCTTGTTCTGCTATAGCCTCTTCTATAATATCACCGTTTTTGTGAGATAGATTAAGATCCCTATATCTACAGTATGCGTTGGTCAAAAAATGAGGATTTCTAGACGGTATTTTTTACGTATCAATGGAACCACTGAATATCATTCAAATCATGCGGCACATACCTGCTCATGAAGGCCGGCGAGTCTCACCAGTGGACTGAGTTCGTTCTCCAGCTGAACGGCCGGTGAAAGTTGTCGCTTCTGGCGACTGGCAACTACGACTACGGCGAATACGAATAAAATCGAGAAAACCGTCACACTAGTGCTGCCCATTTCTGCAAGTAATTTTTGTTGATTGCCAAAAATTTTTCGCGAAACTCGAATCGCAACTCGAATTAAGAAGCTCCAGGTCTATCCGTTATATAGCTAGAAATTCATATTTTATGAGATATGTTTGTGAATTGTTGCGGTTTTTCTCTAGCAATTTAGTATACTTATTAAAGTGGAAATTTCAAATAATGATTTACAGTAGGGCATCATTTTCTCGAATTTTTTCTCTTTTATTCGACTTCTTTTTCGCTGAATAACGTTCAACAATTTTTCACAATTAGGAATATCCGCAATTATCGCAACTCGAATTAAGAAGCCATAGAAGCATTGCCGTCATCGATAGAAAGGGCTGTCTCGTCCAGTAGACGAGACAGCCCTTTCTATCGATGTCAAATATGGCGTTTTCATAAGTGCCTTCATCAAACAGTTATATCTCTCATTTATGAGATCCAAATGGTGAAGGAGTAGAAGTGATTGTTGACCTTCGGATCTAAGAATCAAATAGTTATTTGTTCATTACTAAGGAACAAAAACTAATGGCCAATCTTCAACCATACAAATTACAGTTATTTTTATTAAACAAAGCTAAATCGCTAGAACGAGATGGAATTAGGAGGGAACAGATGGACCGTGACCGTTCACTTTCAAGATTGTGCACTATTTAGTGAAGTAACGTCTTTTTTGTGCTCATGTTTTTTGAGTTAGCAGATGCGCAAACACAGTAGTAATATAGAAGCAGCAGAAATGCCTTTAGAATTGTGTTTCAAAAACCTATTCGCTTTTGACCTGAACTTGACCGTTCGAGATTCTCAGCCAATAATATAGCTACAGAAACTACTGAATTTAAAAAGAAATGTTTATCAAAGAGTTGGCAATATAACGATGCGGTAATATAGTTATTGCCTTTATTGTGGACATTATTTTCGTTGAAATTATTTCGGCAAATATCATAGGCAATCACTTCTGTCCGCTGCTATCGATTACGTTCAAAAGATTCGCCAGTATCCTTGAACCACGCCGTCTCGTCTCGGGATGTAAGGACACTTTCCCCCATGAAAACAGGAAACTAACAAAACGTTTGAGATTATCATCGAAGGAATGGTTCATCGATATCTGACTCTTTGACATAAATTTCAACTCAAAAACGAAATCCTCAGCCGATTTGTCGATATCCTCAAACAAGTATCGCGAAACGCAAAAGGCTTCACTGATAGAGCAGCTATCCGTAAAAAAGTCCCGTGAGGGTTAGGAAACGGAGCGGCTGATAACTCTTCTGAGTATTTTCTTTATGATCCTGATCATGAGATGACTGCTAGCATAAGCTAGACTACAAAGGCCGCTTCACATATATCCATTCCAAAGAGAGTATTGTGCAATACATTAAAAGGACCGATTCGCGGATCAACCATTGTTTCCGTAGGCGACGGTGCATTCCAGCGTTCAGCAGCGGTTTAAAGTATTAGAGGAGGTGAGGGCGAATCTGCGTATCTGAGCGGTTGCAAATACAAGTTTTACACCTTTAAAATAAATGCATTATTAATATGTAATAGAGTGCAATCAATGCATGATTACTGTAGAAAGCGAATGTCGGTGTATTACCACAAATTTCTTATGAAGACGCACCGGTTAAGTTACCTGTAGGCTTCCAGTGGTACGAACAAAAGATAGATGACCAAGATGCAAATATGAACGACTAAAGACAGCTATGTCAAATCTGAAGCTCAGCTTGAAGGGGAGGTGCAAAAATCTCGTGACCAAACTTTATGTACTCGGCACTCGAATTCATTATGCCACGCCCAGTGTGATCTCATAACTCGTAATTTCACCACACCCCTTCGTAAGAAATTTTTGTTGCTTTCAAAACCAGTGCATTCGATTGTGGTTTGCCCTGCGGCTACATTATATGAATTATGCACAAAATATTCATAATCAGATTCCCTAAATTGACGCAATACTTTGATTTTCTAAATTTTCAACATCGCCAAGCTTTTCGATCATATCGAGTAAACAAACAGTGATGAAGCTTCCTGTAAGCTGTTTCCTTATGTCTGAAGTGTTACACAACAAATCTGATTATGAATTTTTTAATTAAGTCAAGTTAAGTTTTGCAACTTAAATTAAGTTTTATTTTCCAATCACTTCCTTTCTTATTTGTAGACAAACACAATAAATTATTAACATAAGGATATCGAAAGGTCCAAGAAGCTGTACGGGCTCAGACTTCAGCTTTCCATTTTGAGGATAAAGGTTCATATTCATTTAGCTCTTAGTGAATATTTTGCTCTTTTTGATGAATGAATGAGCAAATGAAATGAAATGATAATTGCCTATGATCTTATTTAGCACTTTAAAGGAGCAGCGCGTCGCCTACTGTTTTTCGAGGAAAATTTGCATTGAAAGGAGTGGGGATGGTTTCAGCCAGCATGGGATTTGGAACCGCTGTTAGGAGGGGGTGGGGGGGTAGGGGTGGTGGAAATACACTTATTAATCGCTCACTCAGATCGGACTAAGTTGTAAAGCCAGGCTTAGGCTTTACAACTTAATCCGATACTTAATTCGAAAATAATACATAAAGGAGTCAATAGAACAGATGAATAGCAGACGAACAATAACGCAATAAAAAGAGAGCTAAACGTTTGCAGAGTAAGAGGTTATTGTCACAGAAAAACAAAGAGAAATAGATGATAAGAAGGTGCGATTAACACCGAAGCTTTAATGAACGATTCACAAAATGCCGCCCATACGTCTTCCGGAAACGTGCAAGCAGAATCGAGGTGGATTTCGTGCACAACAGTTTTCATGCATCAGAGTTCTCATGACATGTGGCACCGTTTCGAGAACTATGATCAAAAGATGTGCTATAACGCTCTGTCAGTTCAGCTACTCAACTTCATGAGTTCACTTCAACAACACCGTTGTCAAGTGCACACCACTCGTTTGCCTAAAACGAAATGAGGCGAAAATAAGGTTCCTTAAGAAAGCACTCAAGGACGCATGCGATCATCGTTCACTTCTCAATATGCCCACACATCTTAAATAACAACAACAACGAGAAGCTAGTTTCCATTTCCAACGGCTCAGACTCTCTAGATAATAGCTGTCCCAATTGGTCTATATCAAAGGAAAATGACTTTCCATGCTCTCTATACCTATTGTGATTCGCCAAAAAAAAATGTATCGCCTGTATTTCTCGCCTCTCAGCAAGCCGAACTTTACACTAAACCCTTGTCATATTATTCGCTTTTGCATATATTACAGTTCGCTTATGAACAGCTCCACACATTTAATCACCGCATGACGATTATGAGCCATTTTTTCTTTTGAACTCCGATTTCATGGTCGCCGTTCTGTCAAAGTGCTAATGAAAGAATAGCAACCGCTGTTCATTCACAGGACGATAAGAGATTCAACAGCTTTTTTCTTCAGCTTGGTCGGTATGGCGACAAAAATTTGCACTATTTTTACGCAATACAATTTATTACTAAATTAGATATACCCTGAAAAGGTATGAAAAACAGACAGCAAACGAATAAAAGCTGGAAATATCACTTGTCACTTAACGAAGTTATAAGATTGTAACTTAGTTTGCTCTAGTGCGATAAACAATTCTGTCTTGTAACGTCTCAAAAATTGCTCATAGTAACATCATAAATATCATAAAAGGTTTTTATATTAAGAATTCCTGAAAAATATTTTATTTTATCGTATTGAAGAACAGTTACAACAAAAGGCGTTTCTGCTTACTTACGACGACAGACTATTGTTCCTCGAACAGAGAGCACTGTTTCCGGAACAAACAGATCCATAAAGAGATTATATATCGCTTCATGCACTCAAAATAACAACTAGCGAAGCGCTAATCACTAAAGTTACTCATAAGCAATGCTTAACATGGATGAAGATTTGTTGCTGTTCAGTGCCATGTTTGTGCTCATTTAAAGATTGAAGATAAAAACGCAGCAACAATTTATGCACTCCATTCTACAGTATTCACCTCTATGGTTGTTGTTGATTAAAAGGACCCGTCCCAAAAGAAACTGAAATTTAGAAATAACATATGAAATTTGCTTATGAAATACTCGTGGTGATTTTTTGAATTAAGGCACTTATACCGCCTAAATAGAAACTATTTTACACTTCGCGCTTGTAGTGGTCTTCATTGAAAACTAATGATTCAAGAAGCGAATAAAACTTAGCGCTTTCAGTAATTTGGTATTTTGGTTCTATATTTGGAGAAAACGATCATGCCTTGACTATCATGAGGTAAGAGATTTAGACGGTTATGTACCATGAGATCAAAGAAAAAAAATCTGAGGATAGCAGTGGTGACTCGTGTTGAGTGTGTGCTCGCACTTAACACTAAAACGTGTTAAGTGCGAGCATACAACAAAAGTGTTTTAAGATTCGCACATCAAAGGATTTCTGAGCGCACTGCAAATCTAGAACATAAGATGTTTTATAATTATCGCTTTACTTAACAATAAGTATAACGTTAACTTAACCATCCTTAATCATAAGTACAACGATACGGCGTTAGACCAAAAGTATAACATCATTCCGTTATACTTATGGTCGCTGTTTAACGCACGATGCATATGCAAAAGAACGCTTATCTAAAATCCCCTCGTCGTCTCTCGTTACCTCTTAGGTTTTGGATATTTAACGATTAATTGTACTTGTTTTTATAGGACAGAACTTGTACTTGTTTTTAAAAATTGTACTTGCTTTTACGGGGTTTTTTATGGGATTTTTATGTGGTAGAAGAATATATTCTTTTTACTTTACTGTATACGACGCTCAACAAAAAAACTGTACACGACTAATGTTTTCTGCGCCGAAGCACTGTAAATTGCTCAATCTCTCTCATCATCATATCCTTTCATGCGTCGATTGATCTCGAAATGATGTCCCTATCTGACAATTTGCGTAGCCTTCTCTTCGGCTGCATCCCCTTAAATCGAATAGTGCTGAACCTCTTAAGGCGAATTTTTCTTTTCCATCAACACTTTCGCAATATTGAATCGTATGGACGTATTGCGTCTATTAGTAGTGTAAAAACTACAGCCATTCCATTGGGTATGTCTTTTCAGATTTCTTGAAAAACAGTGCCTCGGGGCTATATTTGAAGTAAATTGGCACATCGAATTTCAATTCAAAGCAGCCCACCAATAAGTGCTTAAAAGCCAATCCAAATAAGCCTTCTATGAAACTAGATCGTTAATTCTGGGCTATACAAACATCTTGAAAGCTTGACACAATCAAGCGTTGAAAGACCTGCAGCTTGGAAGCAAGAACGGTGCAAGCACTACATCTTTTTGCTAATAAAATTAATTTACGAAGAAAACCAACTTAGACGGCTGCATTTTCAGTTAACTCAAGTTTACATGATCCTAACGACCAAACGTGTTACATCCGCGGCTAATGAACTAGCAGGAAAAGGAAAGGAAAGAATACTGTGTGCTAAAATTGTCGGCTTTCTTTTCATCAAACAAACATCAAAAATTGTCGGCTTTCACCTATGCGTTTTGGCAATTTTATAATATGTAAAACGCGTCATGGTGAAGCTATATCCAAGCGTATGTGTGCTTCACCTGTTCTTGAAAGTTTTAGTTTGGGCACCAATGAAGTTGTAATCATGAATTTCAACCCCAACTCATATCGGCAGTTTCAAGTCAATTCATCAGTCTAAAGTTAGACCTCCTTGAAAAAAGCAAAAGAAAACTTTCGTTTACTTTCAACTGATAGCAGTGCACATTCGACCACTCAGCTTCCTCCCCTCTTCCCCCCCCCCCCCCTGAAAAAAAAATTTTTCAGAGAAAATTCGAGAAAGTGGCCGGATTGGATAAAATTTAGGTTTTTTTGCCTCTGGTGCGCATTTGTACTTGCCATTTTCCAATTCTATTTTCGAGACTTTTGAAAAAAGAAATTATTAGCTGTAATCGATTCTCGAAATTCCGTCTTCTACGAATTGCTCGCATTTCTGCAACGAAATTCTTGGATGGCGTTTTCTTGAGGCGCTTTAAGTTTACATACGCAAACGCAGTCAACAAATAAACAAAACAAAACGATCCTTTCTTTTGTCCCCTTTCCTTCGTTATATAAAGAACGCATTTTATCGCCAAGAGAAACATTTACTACGAAGTCGCATGACGTTATCGAAGCAGTTGGGTGAACATCGGTTAGATCAAGCCGTATCTATTGACAAACTAATAGAAGGGGCAATCAAAAGTTCATGGTATGTTTGGCTAGCATAAAACGTCCATTATGAGCAAGCAAACGCCCGTACCCATTCCGTAACGTGCAATCACTCTTGCATTAACGGCGTTCTCAAAATGGTGCTCATTATCGCGTACGTGTTTTATCTAAACCTATCCAACCTTTTTGGGACGTTCGAGTAAACGACCGTTCGTTAGATTATCAAACGATAGAATGACCGATTGTTGTACTTTTTCAAAAAAAAAGGCAAATTCTCTCGTAAATTCTCAATGTAGCTGTAATTTTATCTTGCACAAGTACAAACCTCTTCGAACGCAACAACAGCCCATTTCTGCATTTGACATCCCATAAGCACAAGATTAAGTTCGTAACCACTATCATTCTCGTTCGAGTGTTTATCGTTTATGAGTGATGATGCAAATGCGCTAAAAACAAATTATAACTTTGCGACTTTGCTGTTCCGCGCCCTAATGCAGCAAAGTCATTACTACTCTCAAAACGAACATAAACTGCAACATTCAGAACGCTTTAGGGAACACTTTTCAATTTTTTCTGAGTTTCTCGAAATTTCTCGGAATCTCAAGGCTTTCGGGAACTTAAATTCAATTCGACATTTCTCGAACTTCATGGCCGCATTCTCTAACATGCAAAATGGAATCTATTCAGTAAGCATGAATGGCGTGGCATTTTGAAAGCCACTTTTTGAGTGTTTTATTTAAGGCATATTCGAATCACTTAGCTTAACGATAAAGGGCATGTGAAATTCTATGGATAGTGCAAAAGAAATATAATTGCGCTAAATAAAACAGCGAAATAGACTTGCGAAAATTTCACAATTAGTAGCCGATTATGAAAAAATAGTAATGTTCACTTAATAGCACCTTGATAAATGCCTTCACAAGATTACACTGACGATAGTTGAACCTAAAAGTACTTCATTGAGCAGCGGAGGTGGGGAAGGATAGGAAATGAAGGTGGGGTGGAACGAAATTTTTCAACTTGGCTTCGGAACAAAAGGTTGCAAAAGTTCCCGGATTTCTCTTAGCTTTAGTAAATGCTGCACAAGTATGCATCCTTTACAAAGCGCAGAAAAGTACTTAAAGCATTCGAAGAGTTATTCAGAAGCACTCAACGCCATCTCAACTCACTGCCAACGTTAAACAAAGAAGCACATTTAGAGCATCGTTGCACCACTATTCTCGATCAGTTTCCTTTCTTGGCACCATTTAGCCGCTTGAAAAATCGTCAGGAAAATGGAACCGTGTTTGAGCGCTAACTTCAGTGAGACAGTCCACGTTCACGATCGCTAAGAACCACGCGTAGGGCTTATGCCTACTGGTGGCACAGCCACTTTTTTTTCGGGCAGCTTTTCCAACTGCTATCGACACTGCTTGAACGGTAAGTAGCAAACAGAGTGAAAACAGTGTTTCGTTCTCTCTCCCATCTTGTAAATATTTTAGCAAATTTTCTAGAAAATATACGGAAAAAAAATGAAAAGGACGTACAATCAGATTCAAAAATTCTTTCTGTTCGACAATATGGCAACTTTCACTCTTAAAAATTGACGAAAAAAATATCTGTTGGTAGCTACGCAAGTGTTACTTGGTTTGCGGGCACCCGTTATACCCTTTGAAAAATGAATACCAAAAGCGCATGTCGTGCCACGTTTTTGGCACGCTTTGTCAATCTCGCAACGATTTGTAATTCCATATCGAAATAACAGCGCAAATACTCGTACTTTCAGCGAATATTTCGAATTCGGCGGTAAGAAATTAAAACGACACTGATCGCAAAGGAATTTTTTTTCCCAAATTATTTTTGAGCAAATGAACGAGTATGTGTCATTAGTTTTTTGCATGTCTGTAGCGGAAGACTGCTCATAGCTTAAGCTTGTACTTTGCCTCCCATTTCACCGTCTACACACCAACAAGTTCAATAAAGATTTCGCCAAATTTTTTTAAACTTTTCCACTAGCTGATCTCTGGTATCATATCTTGCATTACTGAAGCTAGCAGTTTTCACCTTCAAGATGAAGTCCCGCAGAACTAAGATATGTTGAAGTTTACTAAACGTTTACAAAACTTGGCAAATTCCTCTAAAAAAAAGAAAAGAATCATACCTTTTCATAAGTTTTCAAGCCATGTAATTTTAAGTGACAATCCAGCCTCACTACATTTCCACAATAATAATGGAAGGACTCCATGAAACCGTTCGTCTATATATATATATACATATATATATATATATATATATAATTTAACAAATATTGCAAGTAACCCACACAGTAAAAAATGTAAGCAAGCCGCCAAAAATTGAAATCTGCTTTTCGCTACAATTGTGCATTTACCTAGCAAGCGTAATATTTGCGAGGCTTGAAAATACTTTCAGTGAAAGTCAAGCAGCTTGCTCGCTTTTGCAGCAGAATAAATAAAGATTGCTTTATTAGATGAACCTGGAATGACAAAAACCAATAAAAACGCGAAATTCATCAATGACACATTTTCCTGAATTCCATGTCCGTTTGATGAATTAGAGAAAAAACGCGATGAATTTTTCATGAATTTCAAATTACATTTACGATCGACATTGAACTCGAGCCGAACGCATTGTTTAATCAAATAGATTTCGGTTCGTAATAAATACTCGCAGCAACATAGAAACTATGACATGATAATGAATGTTTTTGTTATGTGCGTATATCATTTCAAGGATAACGAAAAATGGTGCTAGGATAATGCACTTATTTTTTGCAGCCTTGAGTGCAATAATTTTAGGCTTGAACAAATTCATTAGCGTTCCGGCTGTTTCCTTTCCATTTTGATGCAGCCATCACCAGCAAATACGCCGACAATGGTTGACAGTTTTCCAAATCTGCTGATGACAATTTTGATTTCTTCATAAACTATCGTTTTCTTTCGCCTGACAAGATACTGAAGTGCTAAGAAACCTTCATAGCAAAGACCAGAGAGAGGATATGCCATACATGAGTGCAATTCGATGAGCAAATTCGATTTTCAGTAACGACTTTTTGTTCCTTTCGCACTTTTACACAAACAGGTACCAATTACATAACGACCTCCTACCAGTGTCACTTTACAATCAGCAGTGGAAGGGGGGAAGCGGCAGGGAGTGAAGGTTACATAACGACTTCCTACCAGCGCCAACTTCACAATCAACAGTGGAAGGGGGAGGTGCCAGGGAGTGAAGGTAACATAACGACTTTCTACCAGTGCCTGCTTTGCAATCAACAGTGGAAGGGGGAACGTGGCAAGGAGTGAAGATTAAATGACGACTTTCTACCAGCGGCATCTTTACAATCAATAGTGGAAAGAGGGTGGTGGGACGGAGTGAAGGAACTAGAAATGTTAATTTCCGGAACCCTTGGTGGTACACGTGATTAGCTTTGCCACATGCGCCCTATCTAATGAATATAAGATAAATTAGACGAGGCAGTTGATAACAACGTCAAGAAAAGTTTGTGGTTGCGTGCAAGGGAAAAATTTATTGGATCCATTCTCCGCACCGCTCAACTATGCGTAATTACATGCATGCGCGCTTGATTTGCCAGCAGATATGATTATCATTCAGGCTGAGCGAGATTGAGGTATGCTACAACATGAAAAGTCAACTTTGTTACGGCCTAATGAATCGCAAACTCTGGCGCATTTGTGATTAGATGATCAAATTCTATCGTGATGATAAGGAAACGTAGTAGCTTAAGACGGGAGGAGGAGGGAGAGAGAAAAGATAGATTTACATACCTCTGAGTGGAAATTTATCTGCTTCAGTTTGTCTCCAAGTGGCAAACAACTTTTTTTATCTGCTTCAGTTTGTATCCAAGTGGCAAACATAACTGTGCGTTCCGTTTCGAATTTTTCAAACTTGCTGTTTTGCCCTAACTTCCCCACCCCTCCCCTTCCCCTGCCTCACTTCGCTCCATTGGGCAGCTCCCTCCCACCTATATGACTTTCACAATTTGCAGCTTTCTATCTCCATTTTTTTCTTAATTGTTAAAGACGAAACAACGAACCAAACGGCTTTAAGTGCCATATATGAAAAATATAGCTGGTAACAAAGTGCATTTGATTTACACATATGCGCCCTCTTGTCAGTTTGACCAGTTCCGTGTGGATCATGCAAAACGTTAAAAAATACACTCCACTTCTTTTCTGGTCTTCGAGCTTCACCCACTCATGCATCGTCCTGAAATGAGCTCATACTTGAAGCGAATATTCACCCCAACTTTCTTCGTCTGCAAGTAGAGCATGCGAGATCGTGAAAAACTCTGCAAGAGGTATTCAATTTCCCTTACACGTTGTCAGCGCTTCCCCTCGAATTGGAGAACGTGGAAGATAGTTGCCCATATGTGACATGGTTGTTTCGTCTTTATGCATATCTGCACTTTGACAAATATCATCAAATCTAACACAACATATCCCTTAATCAATGCAGACAATAACAAAAATTTATTACTGTTTTGCACTTCTGTGTTATGGGAATGCTTTATATGGCAGATCGCAAAGCCAAATACCATTGTAGCAAGTTGCATCTTAATGCGAGAAGTATTTCAGAAAATTTTAAATTTCGATAATGACTTTAAGCGAATTATTTCTTAGGGATCATAAACGTGAAATGACTGTTAAAGTGAGCTTTGTTGAGCAAAGGCGAAAAGGAATTCATGATCGTTATCATTTGCATATTAATTTTCTCCGGCTGAAACCTCATTTCTAAATAATGCTATCGAATGGCAAAAGTACATTCCATTTGATTATACTGGAACCTTTCCGTTTTAAAAAAATACAAAAATATATAAGCTTTTAAATCCATAAAAGTTGGCATTTATATGAACTGTGGAGAATTCTCACGCAGATAATTCAGTATTTAGAAGTGTGTCGCAACTCATCGAGAAAATTAGCCACAATGCTTCACAGACACCCTCTTAAGCATTACAAGAATATTTGCTACATGAGTCAGCAACCAGAAGAACTCAGGTCGCTTCGATTCTTATGAACGCTTCAACTGAAGCACAGTACGCTATAGGTGAACTTTCAGTTAAAGAATATAGCGCAAAATGTATACGATTAATATATATATATATATTGAAATATATATATATATACCTGGAAGTTGGAAAGATAGATAAGCTCGCAACTTATATGACAAATGACCGGGAAACTTTCATGGAAAAAACCAAAACTATTTGAAGCGATTTCATGATGACTGTGCCGAATTCTTTAAAAAAAAACACTAGTACCTTCTGTGATGTTCTCTGTTCATAATAAGAAATTTTAACCGAAAATTGCGGAATTCGACTATGAAATAAGGAAAAAAAGTTAGTCAATTTTTGTTCATTTCACTCAGTTCAGAACCTCTCAGAAGGATCGTCAAAAAATTCCCTAATTTCCTAGATGAGTTCTCTAATCAGAAATCCTTTAATTTTGCATATTTTTTAATCAGACGTTTCAGCGATTTGTTTCATTGAATCTCAACCACCGAGTGGAGGAGCCAAATCGAATATGGAACCCCATCAATGACACAGTATCCCTTTATCCGACCTGCTCTCGATACCCTTGATTGTCAATATTCGTTGAAGCCTCCCTTCCTCTGTATACCCCTTCTAATTCGCCTCGGTATGTAGTCACTGCAATTAGAGTCCATGTGTGGTTGTTGAAGGATATAGCGTGTGTCAGCATTTTCTTTCTACGAACAATTGTGACTAATGGCGCCAACTAAAACGAAAAATGGAAAAACAGCATTGAAAGAGTGTTATTTTGAAAATTTTTTTTCTTACCAACAAGACATTTATAAGCACTGATCGCCGCGCCTACCTATCATACATAGCGGTCAAATGTTCAACTTGATGCCACAGTGCAGAACTGGGGGAGAAAATGCAGCCAATGCGAAACACCTTGCATATGAAGAATATTATAACAAATTGGCGCAATACAATTTCAACAACGATTACTATTTTCGCTGGTATAAAGAGATTAGACATCCGTACTAAAAATAGCAATGAGGCAATCTGAATCTTTATGAACTGCTATAAACAGATGATTTTTTTCCTTAAAAGTTAGCCTTTCCAAGGAGGAACAAGATAGGCCTCTCTTCTACGAATGGATTTTATCAATGCGATTAGAGAGAGAGAGATCATCACTAAATGTAATGAACGCCATACGTGTACTCGTACAGGAGTAACACTTTTTGGACATCGCTTTTAGAAGCGTCATCGACTGTCTAATTCTTGCATGCGCATCTGACGTCCTCTTCTCATGCTGACCCTCTCTGTTGATGCCGCCTTGAAGCCTTACGTGAATTTACGCATTCAGTTTTATTGCTTCATGGAGAATCAAGCGCAAAACATTGATGCTAAACGTTTCTCATCAAGTTTGCGCATGAGCAACGTGACTATAATTTGTTTGACATCGCCGTGCTGAATCTTTTCGGTTGAGCATCGATTAAATCGCTACAACGATGACGATTTGCAGCGCTTAATGAACATAATGAGTTGGCAACTTAATGAAGGCGAAAACTTAATTAACTTAATCAGTCTAATAAAAAAACCAAAAAAACAGCGCAAAAGCAACAAAATAACGACGAGTGAACGGGCGATCAACGACCGAAGCGACGAATTTCTGAGCTAAACGATTCAAAAGCAACGTATTTATTATTTCCACATGGTCGGCCAATTTTTGGAATTCGATGGCGCGCAAAAAATTCAAATAACTAGTCTCATGCACAGCACTGAACTCGTATTTTCGTAACAATATGTTTGCTAAAAAGTGTTACTCAACCATCAGTCTTCAGAACGCATCATGAGTTCATAGATGACATAATGCATGCATGTCTGCTAATCCAGAAAGTTTCTGTGTTCCCAAAACCTTTTCAAGTTACCATTTTAGTAAACCTTCCGGAAATTTCCTACTCTTGGAAGTTATCAAAGTCATCGAACTTTTCAGCAGTTTTTTGGTTTTCAACATTTTCGTTCAAGTAAACTTCGATATTATTTGGCGCAATTTTCTGATCCTCGATTTTTTAACAAACAAAGTGCGCTATAGTCGAGAAAACTTCAAAAAGTGGATGTCATTGATCGTTTGATCATGCAATTTTTGAAGTTGTTCATTTCATGCAATAGATAGGATGCGAATTAAAATTATCTATGCACACTTTTTTAAATCAGTACTATTAGTAGCGGCTAATTAAAGCTATATAGAATCTAACGATAAACTATCAACTTCAAATGCATCAGTAAACTAGTTATGAGAACAATTTGTTGTCATTTAAAGAGGCAAGTGCACGAAACCACCACCCACTTCAGATTTAGCCAGTGTAATGCTCGTAGAATGGCGGAGTATGTTTTATGAATTCTTAATGCTATAAATATATTTTGAGTTTTCGACAACACTTATCGTGAGCTCATGCAGAAAGAGCGTTTCGTGAATAAACAAACAGCCGCACCGGAAACGATGAGTACAAATTTTGTTGCAGGGCAGCGGTGGGGGTGAGGGAGAGAGGAGGAGAGGAGGAGAGGAGAACAGCGTAGAGAGGAGGTTGCGCAGCTTCCCTGCTGATAAAATAGATGTAGCTTGATTGACTAGTTTTAGATATATTAGCATAGCCTTTGACAAACACGCAATTTTGCTGCGATCAGTTCAAACAATGGGTCCGACCTACAGTTATCGAAGTATGTGTACCTGAGACGAGCATCGAACAGCCCTCAAGTTACAACACTGTACCCTTCATGGATTTCAAAAGCATACCTAAAATAATTCTCTCGTGCGATTGTAGTCCCCAACTTTATTTTTGGTAACATTTGGTTCTCTTTTAGCCACTCAAAGCTTTCGCGATAGTTACACACTATTCCATCACATTCCTTTTCACTGCTCACATTGAGAAAAAACTATTCAACTAGTTCACTTAGATGCATTGATTTTGCGCATCGCTTTTCAGTCAGCGACTTACTTCAGTCTACTGCCGCCTATTCCTGCTTTTTTAAGCACAACGTTATTGTTGCTAGCGTTTTACATTTTCAAAGAGTTTTTCAATATAGCTTGTTTATTTATTTATTTATTTATTTAGTTGAGGCAAGAAGCCCTACGCTTTTCATGCATATGAAGCATATGCGTCAAATAGGCATAATTATGATGGAAGTCACTTTATAAGTCGAAATATTAGCAACTACTAGGTTAGCTTTTCGTATGGGACACTTATCACCTGTCAAAATAGTAATTACTATCGAATAGTTTTGTAAACTGCTGGTTAGCCTTTGAATAGTTGTTCGTTCAAATGTCTACAAAAATCTTCATAAAATCTTCTGCGAGAATACAATGCCTTCAGCCTTCTATTCAACTATTGATTTTATTCACTACTCAAAAGCAACTGTCTTCTAAAACTGCACGAATCTTTTTCGCACATTTCCCGTGACCCTCTGTTGGAACCGCCATATCACAAAGCAAATCCCAAACTTCGGAGAGCAAATATCATTGTTGTTTTGATTTAAGATGAACTCCATTCAGTTAATGTTCTCAATGGTAGGATGTCTCAATGCAATTATTTACTCGTTAAAAGAACTAATAAAACCGAAACGTTGTATCCAATGAAGTATCCAATGAACCACGGTCGCTTGTTGCAGGAGAAGGGTACATAAGTGTTTCAATACTATGTTGCAAAATGACATGTCCAAAATGAAAACTTAAGCTCCAAAAGGCGTTTCATGTGACATGCAATGTTTCCGAAAAATCAAATGAATGCATACGAGGCACGAGGCCCATTCATCGCAAAATGAAGGCTATTGAGAGATTGTGGCCGTTAATATCGTTATGCAAAGTATTTTAGTTCAAGCAGTTTTTTTGGATATGAAGTGCATGAAATTTAGCAACAACAGCTCAATATTAATTACTTTTTCTTGGTTCTGATAATGATCTATTAGCAGAATGCGAAACGCCATAGTGACAACAACGGAAATAAACAGGTGAACAGATGCGATAAGTAAGAAGAAACTTTGAGAAGAAGTTACGAAGACCGGTAGAAGAACAGAAATTCCATACTCAACTCTCGGTTAACTACTACAGACCGTAAACTACCAACTGTGCTACACGCTACGACGACAGCGATAATAGAATGCCCGACATTTGTTCGATATATGAAGAGCATGGGTAGAAAGCTTAACATTGAGCACTTGTTATTAAGTTTACGGAAAGTAAACATAGAACAAGAGCTTTCTAGTGCCTACCATTTCGATTCTCTTCTACGAAAAAGACTGATGAACAGTATTTATTCAAAATTTTTCCAATGCGCTTTTGAGTTATCTTTTTCTCTCCGTCTATTGCAAACCTCCTCTCTAGCGCTCTCTCTCTCCCCCTCTCTCTCTCCCTCTCTCTCTCTCTCTCTCTCTCTCTCTCTCTCTGTGGAGAACAATCGGACGGATGGATGGATTTGTGCATAAGAATGTTGAGGCAAGAAGCAAAAAGCAGTACGACCGAAATTAAATGTGCGCATAAATCAGGCAACGCAAATGGAAGAAGGCCGATATTTACTCACAGAGCATTTCGCAAATGGACAGAAATCGTTCTTTTTTTTCGTTATATTTCTGACTGCCAAAACTACAATATCATTCGGTTTTCATGAGCTTTTGAGGAAATGTCTTCGTCGAGAATGGCCCTATGTAAAACAACATCGCAAACCCACAGATCCTACTTATTCATGATATAAATAATTGATGACGCAAATGATATAAATGATATAAATCGTGATATAAATGAAATGATATGATGTAAATAAATGATCTGATTTAAATAAAATGATTTGATATAAATAAAATGATATGATGTAAATAAAATGACATAAAATAGATAAAATGATACGACAGAAATAAAGTGATATGATATAAATAAGTAGATATACATTCACGATATAAATTCATAATATAAACATGATATAAATGATTATTGGTGAAGAAGCCATAGGCAAATTTGATCGCGAATTGTTTTACACGTTGCAAATTTTACGAGAAAATAAAACATGATCGCGCCGAACGAACATGCGAAAAGAAAATCGAAACATTCAAAGCGATGAGAGTTTTGGGATGACTGGATCACATGACGAGAATAAATTCATTGTTAAAGCCATTTCACCTCCACTTTGTCATTTATTTTGTCGATCTCTCCTTACTGGCTCAGTTCCTGCGTTTTGGAAAAAATCGATCATCAAGCCTACCCATAAAAACTGATCGAAGATGAAACCTCAAAACTACCGACCCATATCTAGAGACTACATATAGCATAGACCATATCCCTTGCTTGTGCACTATCGGAAGTGATGTAAAGAATAATTGCCTCCCGCTTTAAGGAGTATTTCGGTGTCAACCATTTATTCTCTCCACTCCAATATGGTTTCTTCACACTAGATCTACTACAGCTGTTCTCCTTAGAACTCCGCAGAATTGGCTTTCCCGCGTCGACCAGGGCGGCTACATCGATTAAGTTTATTTTAACTTCAGAAAAGCCTTTGAATCAGTTTCATTGCCAAAGTTGTTCTTCAAACTAACATCAAATGGAATTAGGGGCTCCTTGTTGCATTGGATTCGAGATTTCTCTCCGGTCGCTCTCAGTCAACACGTGTTGGAGAATCTCTATGTGTTTTTGAAAAAGTCAGCAGTGGAGTTCCCCAAGGATCCGTGCTGGGACCACTCCTCTTTCTCATCTTTATAAATGATCTATCCAATTCTCTCGCACCTAACTCCAAACGTTTCCTCTTTGCAGATGATGTTAAAGTTTTCACCACCAACAACAATTTGCAAATCATCTTTAACAGTATTGTTGACTGGTCACGTAAATGGCCCTTTCCTCTAGCCCCGCACAAAACAAATCTCATCAGATTTGGGCTAACCAATCCTGAAAATCTTCTTCCAGTTAACGGCTCTGCACTTTTAGTTTCCAGCGCAGTTAAGGATCTAGGCATAACCATCAACAACAACCTCAAATTCGGTCGCCACATTTCCAATATTGTAAAAAAGCAAATCCGAGGGCCTCTCTTATTCTGCGAGCATTTTGTTCGAGAGATTTATCTCTGCTCACAAAATTACCGTCTACGTTCGTCCTCAGCTCGAGTACGCATCCACCGTCAGGTACCCATCCGACTCTTGTAAGGATACTCATTACCTTAACTTGATTGAAGACTTTCAAAGACGCTATACCTTTCGTTTATTCAGAAGATATGCTCGATCATTTGGAATCCCGACATACATTCAGAGAGCTGACGCTCTAGGTTTACAGACGCTTCAGCTACGTCGCTTCTACTCCGATCTTTATATGGCTTACAATATTGTTGACCTCCCCTTTGATGAATTCTTCGAAATATCCACAACTAACAGTCGCACTCGCTCGGCAAACTCCTCTAAGCTAACTGTAAAGAGATGCAGACTCAGATATTCAAGCATTTTTTTCAAACAGGGTAGTAAAGGTATGAGATTCCTTGCCGGATGAGATCGCCAAAGCGAAATCCTTGCAAATCTTTAGAAATAATATCACATCCCTTAATCCTGAATTACTCGGCTTCCAATCGCGAATAAGGAGTTAAATGTCACTCCCTGGCTTTCTCGTCCTCTCCTGACATACTTCGCTTTTTTTATGTTCCTTCGTTCCGCTCTATTTTTCTTTTCTCATATTCTTACACTTACTGTAAATAAGTAGTGTCTCATGAAACTGTTATTTTCCACGCTGTGGCACTTTACCAAGTTGAATGTTCAATTTTCTTGTTAACTTGTACGCAGATACATTTTCTTCATTGTTTTTTCTACTATTCTACCCCGGCCGTTCTTCCGCTGGGCGGTATATTCGTCGTCGCGTCTTAAGCTACGTACAATTTGTTTCTGTCACCTATTTGTGCGAATAAATCATCACCATATCCGATCATGAAACATTTAAGTATCATCCAACATTTCAGCGGAATCACCGTTCACTACGCCCTGAATAGAAGATCACATCAAACAATCCTAACGCTGACCTCAAAAATATAAAAACAAAAAGAAGTTCTAATTTCTTTTAAGTAAATCGCTGCAAGTTGTTGTTGTTTTTGGGAGTAAAGGACAATTACACACTAATCTACCTATTAACCATTAATGCAAAATATTTGTCACTGTCGGACTAACGCATTATCATGTTGTTTCCAGCTCCTGAGAAGAACTGAAATCTCTTCGAAGCTTTTAAAAGTGATCGCAGCGAACGGAAGACAATATTTCATAGTGTGATACGCGCATGTTGGAGATAGGGAGAAATGTCTTTTTTTTGTGTCAGCTGTAAAACTCGCATCCAAACATTCTTTCCATCCACCTCTTTCAGGAATATACTGCTGTGTTAAAGCACTTCATGCAGTGATCAACTCGCACACGGGAGTCCTAGATGATTGAACCGCCTACACACCACAGAAAATTTCACTGCCAAGAAAATTTTAAGCTCGTTTTTCCGTTCACTTTGATGGCGACGAATATTTGCTTGAAATATTCCTGACTCTTTTCAGAGTGTTTTCGATGAATAATATAAGCGATTACAGTTTGACGAAATATTACGATCAACGGTCCAAATGTCAAGCCACATTGGCTCATCCGTTCCTTGACGAAGCTGAAAATGATGTTCGATACGGTTGCCTTCGTGATTCAAATACTCGGTGTGAGCCAACAAAAGCGGGGATCTGTTCCACAACGTACTGTTGTGTAAGCAGTTAAAATGCTGCAGTTCGCATGGGTATGCTCCGAGGCAACCTCTTCTTCCGTTCCGCGCAGAAAGATTGAACAAGCTTTAAACATGGTCGACCGGAACCGGACAGGAAAGCTAAACAAGCGTTTTGCGAAAAAAAAAAGATGAAACCAGCAGCAGTCTGGTCTATAGTCGACCGCAATTATGAATACTACCACTCCATGATAAGTGCCAAAGAAAAAGCCCAGAATTTGGCATCATTGTCTACCGGGAATATGTACATAAATTTTTTAATAGAAGGCAATTTTAAAAATTAAAACACTTGGCAGAAGCGACATATCAACCAAAACAATCGTCATTGATAAAATTTGCTAGAGTTAATGGCAAGAAAAATTGTAAGGAAAATTTAGATTCCTTATTGCCAGACGACATCAGAGAATAGTGAAACAACTCGCAAATATTGGTTTCAAGTGCGTTGGCTTTCTTCGTTGACAACACGAGCGAAATTTTCATGAGCGTTTCTGAATTCCATTTTGTGTTTCGACCAAATATTAGATTAGTGGGCAATACACCTCATGAATTATTCATAGAGATTAATATATTTCTTCTCGGAATGAGCGTTAACAGGTTTTGGGCAAGCACAATGCTAAACGTTGATGATGAACGTTGGGAAGATTAAGACGAAATTTGACATACAGCAGTATCAGATGGTCCGAAAAAATCAACTGGTGAAAATTGCTCTAAAATAGTTGATCAGGCAACTTTCAATTTTTATTTATTTTTCTCATGAAAAAATAAAAACCTTCGATCAGAAATACACATTAAGTGACAACAGCTCACAATAAAATGCCCGAATTATTCACAGCGAATAATATGCTATGACTGAAAATTCACGAATTAAATGTCGTCAGACGTGAGAATGAATATCAACCATCATAAAGAATATCATATAAGAATGCAAAAAGCTGAACAATAGTTTATTTGGTGCAGCCAAACGTTCAGGTAAGCCTACTTTTTCTAAATAGATCTTAGAGGTCTTTATAGGTTCTGCACAAGATGTAGATGACCAGATTCGATTTTGTCCGTCCTCGGATTTCGGCAAGCGTAAAATTCAAGGACCCGCGGGATTCTTGCAGATGATCATAAGATCATGGTTGCCGATCTAAAAATATCGGCCTGAACAATTCTGTGAAAATCGATAATAAGGACACATTAATTGGGTATCTTATAAAACCAGCTTTTAAGATGCACAACTGGGCGATTAGTAGGGGATTATTAACAAAAAAGAGCGAGAAAATAATTGTGAGGGTTTTTTAGTTGATCCATCTGATCTCTTATAGTACTTTCTAGCAGTTACCTAAACTCCTGTTCCTCTAGACGTTTTCCTAGGCAATCTTTGGTTAGTTTAGATTTCCCAAAAATAATATCATCGCTTCTAGGCTGAACACACTGGGAAATGACGAAAGCTCCGCTGTTTGTGGCCTTACTGCTTTGCAGTTTTGCTATCGCAGCTGTAAGAGCAGACGTATACGGTATGTTATTTCTGCGGTTTTCCAGGTGGTGAAAAAATCGGATGATGAAATTGGAGAGGAACTTTTGAAATCGGTCCCTCTTTTTATGCAGAACTTAATAGGAGCGCAGCAAAACAAGCAAGCCTTTGCATAGTAACTTATTAATGCTTTGCACTATTATAAAAAGCATTACCATAGAATATTGGAGTCAGTGTTATGAATCCGGAGGCAGACCATCCTCAAGGATTCCTACAGTTGTCATTACGAAATAGGTAATAAAGCGTGATGCTTTCTTTAATTTGATGCTTGAAGGCGTCGCATCTTTTACATTAAACATAGCATGTCCTAAATTATAGCGACACTTAAGCAACCCTGATTTGCTATTTTAAAAGTAATATTAAACACGACGTTGGTAGTTGACCTCGGTTAGAAGTATTCGCTTTATTCGCTTCATGTGAATCACAATGTTTATCATAATTTTTTAGTGGAAAAAAATTGCAGCAATGACATAAAAAGCTTTCAGATGTCGACAGTGATCTCATTGTTAGATCTGTGGAAGACGAATTAAGAGATTCCTTGCGTAGAGTGGATGAGTACATTCAAAAGCAGTGTTCACGCATTGAACGTGAAGAACAAGTTCTGGACATGCTCTCACAAATGACGACAGCGGCTTCTAAAGTCCTGGAGAAATGCGAAGGAAAGAGAACTTCATTTGCAAATGGTAACTTTCTCAGATTTCACTACCCTTTTTACCCTTCCCCTGCTGTTCTCTCCCCTCTCCCAGTACAATTTCAATCATGTCATCAGTTTTTTTTTCATAATATATTTCTTTACATTCCAGCAATTATAATTCTTCGGCGGGTGGTAGAACCGTGATCAGGTTAGCTTTAATTTTTAACTGGCTTATCCTCTTCCGTATTTTCTTCCCTTAATTGTCTTATAGTAATATTCCTTTCACTCTACTCTCTTCCTCTTCCACTAATCTTCCTTTTCATCAGCTTCATATCGCTTTTGATCAAGTTTTCTCCAACTTCTCAGCAATACGACCCGGAGAATGCTTGACAAAGCCGTGCGCGATCATTTCGGCTTTTTAGAAACAATTGTTGATGAACGGTCACGAGTCCGAGCAAAAGAGAAGAGCGATCGGAAGTATCTTCTCTTCCTCAGAGCTAAGCACTGAATTCACAAAAACGCACCTTAGCGGCGAATGAATCGTTCGAGGAAGACTTGCCTCAAATATTTTCATAACAAATATTCCCATAATATTTCCACATAAGGGAGAGTTTTTCTCGTTGCACTTGACGGCCTACATAGGAGAGTAGAAATCTCAAGGAGAACAGAATTCTCAATGAGAGTAGAATTCTCATAGTCGTTAACTATCGCCTTTCGATTGGCTGCTCAATCGAAGGGCACAGACTGACATAAACAGCTGAGTTTGATGCACCCTCGTCACAAAACACCATCTAGTAGGAAAAATTATAAATAAACAACGGAAAAATCTTGATTGCGAGCGAACGAGCATCAGTGCATTTTGTTTTATCCTTCACTGAAACCGTTGCTCAATGTCTTTCTCTGTTTTTCTCATAATCTGTTTTGATTTCAGAAAATGCCGGCAGTCCACTAATAGAGGATACCGACGAGGAAAAGATGATAATGTACGAACTAAAAGGAAGTAAATGCTCCTTTTTATAATAGCAATCATGGAATTTTTTTTAAAAAAAATGCAAACGTTAGTGACCAGCGCAGCTCATTTCCAAATTGGTTGGAAGAACAGTTTGTAAAAAAAACTTTTCACTGAAATTTTTTTGTCTTGAATACCTTGAACAGTTGTGATTTCATCGATTTCATCGTCCTCTCCATCGATGCAGCTGGCAAATTTTCCATCTTGTTGCGATCCTGAGCTCGCCACACCCAGGCAACGCCACATACACGTCGCGGCGGATCTCCCCACATTGTTGACGGTCTGCGGCCTGGTCGGTTAACGTTTCTTGTTTACCATTTTACGATTAGCTCAATCCACCCGCTTTCTTTCATCCTGGCTACGTGACCAGCCGATCTTTCTTTTCTTTTGTACATGTCTTCAACAACATTTTTCACATCAGCTCTAGAACGCGTCTTCGTTCGCGATGTGTTGTAGTCTACTAACACCCACCATGCGTCTTTCCATAATTCGCTGAGTGGTTTCTACTATGTTTTCTTCATCGAGCGTGGTGTTCCACGTTTCACACTCATACAGTAGAGCAGGGAGAACGGTGGAATTGAAAAGTTCTGCTTTTACGGACGGTGTTGTCTTCGTATCGCAGAAAATATCCTTGAGCTTGGTGAAGGCTATGCACGCCGCTCTTCCTCGCCTGCTCTGCTCCACACCCAAATCGTCGTTCATTTGCACAATTCGCCACAAGTATGAATACTGTTCCACGAGCTCGATGTTTTCACTACCGAGTTTCATGGTAAACTGAGGACAAAATGCATTCTTCATCCACTTCGTTTTCCCGTCATGAATGCTCAGCCCAACTTTCTTGGCTTTATTGTTGAGCTCATTTAGGAACTTTTGCAACTTTTCTGGGTCACCTGCAACGACTACTACATCATCCGCAAAGAGAAGCATTTGAAATTCTTCACCGCCAACATTGAAGTCGCCCGCAGTCTCCATTTCTCTCAAAACGCCTTCGAGAGATGATGAAAACATTCATGTCATCGTGGATTCGCATAGCGAATCTACGATGACATGAATGTACACGGGATCCACTCCTTGATCGGAGAGGCTTTGGAGTACGGCGTTGTGCTCCACCGAGTCAAAGGCCTTTCTTGAAGTCTACGAAGAGTAGGCAGAGCGGTACCTTGTACTCTCTGCATCTTTCCGTTAGCTGTGCTAGAGCGAAAATATGGTCGATTCTAGAAAACCCCTTTCGGAAACCTGCCTTTCACATCCTGTGTTTTCATCGGGGATTGATTTAATTCTATTATAGATTACTCTCATGAAAACTTTGTAGATATGTGATAGCAGGCATATCGGACGATAGTTGACGATCCTTTTTTGGGTATTAGCACTGTTCGCGATCGCTTCCATTCCGCCGGAATTTTCCACAGGTTTACGTACCACGAAAACATAGCGCTCAACGCTTTTGCAAGTATTTCGCCGCCGGCTGGGATTTCTTCCTCGTGTATTCGGTCAACTTCTGCCGCTTTCTTTTGCTTCATGGCACATATCGCTTTTTCGACCTCGCTAGGTGTTACTTCAGGGACGGACGGCAGCATAGTTAGATCTGGGGCTTTTACTGGAACAATCGACGAAAACAGTTGTTCGTAGAATGTCTTGCATATTTTTTCCATCCGTTTTCAATCGGTTGTTCTTTCGCTTGCTTCGCCTACAAATGCCGTAAGGATTTTCTGATGAAGTTGTACCTCTCTCTAGGCTTTTTTCAAGCTGGTCTTCTCTTCTGCTGCTTTTCGTAATTTCACTTGCCTTTAGCATCATAATCTTCTGTCATCTTCCTTCGTAATCGTATACACAGAAGCTTGTACTCTAGTCCCATATTACCCTTCGTCGCCATTTGTCGCCTTTTACAAAGAAGCTCGATCGTGGCAGTGCAAAAACGATTCCGGGGTTGTTTTATGACGTTTACAGCCGCAGCAGCTTTACATTTCTCAAATTTCTTGAGGAGGTAACCATAATCTGTATTTGTATCGCCACCAGAAAAGTCCCATCTCTCATCTTTAAGTGCATTGAAGAAGAGGTCGGGGGCAAACTGGTTGGGCCTTCCCCAATAAAATGCTTTCCTTCGAATTCTTTCTTCTGCTCGGAAATCGACTGCAAATTTTACTCTTAAGAGACGGTGATCTGAGTGAACGGATACGGCCGATTCCGATATTAAGGCCACGTCTGCCATCAGCCTTCGCTTGTCTGTAAGAACCTAATCGAATTCATTTCTAGTTGTCTCGTTCGGACAGCGCCATGTCCAGCGTCTCCCGAGCCTTTCAGTGAAGAACGAATTCAGAGCATACAGCTTCGCAGACTCAGCGGAATCAGCAAGTCTTCTGCCTCTTTCCTTCCTTTTCCCAAGTCCGAAATTGCCAACATGCTCCTCCGACCTCTCCCTTACACCCACCTCTGCGTTGAAGTCACCGAGGATAACCGTGAAGGTCGATTTTCTTCGAACGATTTCCTCCTGTTCATCATAAAACCGTTCAACTTCCTCGCCGTCTGATACAGATGCGGGAGCGTAGGCTGCGATTATTTCCAGTGTGGTCTTCTTGGCGATATTCATAACGAGCATGCCGAGAAGTGCAGAAATGGACTCAAACGATGCTATTTTGCTCGTTATTTGAGGCCGTACGATAAATCCAACGCCCCCAACTCCTTCTTCAGCAGCTTCCAGCATTACTTCTGTGCCGCCTCTCCACTTTGCGTCCAGTTATGTCTTCCTTTTAGTTCCGTTTATTGCCAGAATGTCGATACGGACTTTTCTGATTTCTTCCAGTAGCAGATACACCTAGTGGTCGATGCTAAGTGTCCGTACATTGAGGGTACCCAAGAATATATTGTATACGGACGGTCTCAATACTGCGAGATTCTTAACACCCACTGCCCCTTCATCGGATCCTTCGCCACTGTCATTGCGAAGGCGACAGGGGAGGGTACAGGACTGAGGGCCATTCTTTTTCATCTTTCTTCTCATATTGCTGTGGCCCGTAGTACATCGCTGGTGGCCGGCCTGCTGGCGACGTAGGTTTTGGTTATTCGGAGTTTCCTTCTCCTCGCCTTTCTTCTTTCAAGAAGTACCTACAAGGCAGTAGGGGCTACGGTCTTTATCGGCGGAATCGTACTCGCCTTGACACGAAAACCTCATACGGTATTGTGACCATCTTTTAAGTGCTGCCGTGCCACCGCCAACCCCAGCCGCACCCTGACCGATTTCGCCGTTGGCTGGTTCGCCACTGCTCACTCAACATATTCGCAGGTAACCGTCTTGTATGACGGCCGTTCCACAACCCATCACCGCAACGAGCCGAGCAAAAGTCGACACGAGTGCTCCACAACCGCTCAACTCGCATGGCTCCACTGAAATCAAACAACAAAACTCTTAAAAAGCGAACAAAAACATCACTAAGCAATCGTATAATCTCGAAACAAAAGAATTGCTGAACCACAGACGTTTTTAGAAATATGCACGAAACGGCGATAGAGACGGCGCCTTCTCATCCATTGACTGGTTTACCTGACAACCAAAAATATATAGTTTTTGAAAAGTGCAACTACCAGCAATTCATCCGATTACTCTACGGATCGAGCATGTTAATACGTTGCAGTGATACAGAAGGATTGCGTAGTGAAAACGAATGTGTCTTTTCACTACTTCCATGCCGTTGAAAACGAGGATGGTGCTGTCTTGTACACGTTCGTACCCGTAAGTTCACCACTCATCGCTCGATAAAGCATAGCAATATAACGCTATTTTGTTGCAACTGCAAGGTATTATTGTAGATCGACGTACTATATGAGAAGAAAAATGTGCAATTGGCTGTGCCCAGGAACGCATGTGGTAAACGTGCACCATCCGTCTGAGATCGAAACCCTTCTACGTAAGTTACTTTCCAATTTTCATTAAAATTTGTCGTCAGTCAGTTGTGTGTCAATTCGCCGGGTCTTGTTGTCAACTCAGCAGATTGCACTATTCGTTTGATACATAGGAAGTCCGCTTTGTGAGCAGAACGAATTTGATAGGAGAAACCGTGTAGGATGTCGCGACAATATGAGGACAACACTGGAAATGCAAAGAAGGCTTGATAGAGGGAGAAGATGTGGGCTTCTGCGTAATTGGACCTTGGTTAGTAGCGGCTGAAATCAATGCATTTTTCACCGACCCCTTTCAAAAATCGTTGAAAGTGATATCAGTTCAGAAGATTGGAGTGTTCCGAATTCTTAAATAACTTTTTATCCGCGTACTGCCTCAGTAGTGCTATAGTTTTTTTTCAAAGTTTTTGTCAAAACTGCATGGAATATTCTTCTGGGATGCATATTATAATTCGTTTTTGCAGTTTTATTCCACGCACTGAAATTTTTAACATGATCGTCTTACAGAATTTCCACATTGCAGCGACATTAGGCTTTTACTTTTTCGGTGCGCTTAAGATTACCGTTTTCCAAAACAGGATCACTCTTCTCAAAAGATGCGAACGAATTCTCCGACGGAAGGGCGAGAATTGTCAACGTTAACAGCAAGTATTGTTGCGCACGGAGCACATAACCTCAACTTATGCTCATCTATTCCTGAAGCGTTTATCTTTAAATGAACGAGGATTTACGATGGTGTCCTCTAAATGCATGAATCCTGTGATTTGACGAGTGCGCATCCAACGTTAGTTAGATCCGCTTCCAGAAATCTTCAATGAATACAATGTGCGAGTACCCCCGGCTGATCCTGAATTGCGTCAGTTCAACTTGGGATTTTGGTTCCGACGGGACGGTGCGTCGAAGTGGGATGATGGCACTGCTTACAATAAGGAAGTATGGCCACGATTCCCAGAAAGCATGCCTGAGTTAATATTCATGCTTTTTATCCGCGTACTGCCTCAGTAGTGCTATAGTTTTTTTTCAAAGTTTTTGTCAAAACTGCATGGAATATTCTTCTGGGATGCATATTATAATTCGTTTTTGCAGTTTTATTCCACGCACTGAAATTTTTAACATGATCGTCTTACAGAATTTCCACATTGCAGCGACATTAGGCTTGTACTTTTTCGGTGCGCTTAAGATTACCGTTTTCCAAAACAGGATCACTCTTCTCAAAAGATGCGAACGAATTCTCCGACGGAAGGGCGAGAATTGTCAACGTTAACAGCAAGTATTGTTGCGCACGGAGCACATAACCTCAACTTATGCTCATCTATTCCTGAAGCGTTTATCTTTAAATGAACGAGGATTTACGATGGTGTCCTCTAAATGCATGAATCCTGTGATTTGACGAGTGCGCATCCAACGTTAGTTAGATCCGCTTCCAGAAATCTTCAATGAATACAATGTGCGAGTACCCCCGGCTGATCCTGAATTGCGTCAGTTCAACTTGGGATTTTGGTTCCAACGGGACGGTGCGTCGAAGTGGGATGATGGCACTGCTTACAATAATGAAGTATGGCCACGATTCCCAGAAAGCATGCCTGAGTTAACTGAATATTCATGCGTCAATCTCGACCTCGAAACTGGTAGGATGTTACTTTTGCGATGTCAACACTTGATTTTGAAAGAATTTTCGTTTAGTTCCTAAGAATTCAATATACTTATTTAACACACATCTGCACTGAGCGAGTCTGGCAGCCCAAAATTTCATTTGCAATTGGAACTGAGTGAAGTTATTTATTTAGGCATACTGTTGTGTTTGGTGATCACCGCAACTCTATCTGTCGAAAGTGGTGGCGAGGGCGACGTTGATGACAAGACGTTTCCAGACCATGACATCCTGACAGTAAACAGCACAGTGGAACAATGAAAAATGGCACCAAAGAATCACTCCTTATTTAGCCACTGGTGCATGATGTAGCGTGATCTGATTGGCTGGGGGTATGCAAATTTAGGAATTCAGGGCAGCGGGGTACTGAATAACTAATGACAAAGTACGTGTGTGCTCCATACATACTTATGTAGAAAAATCAGCGATAAATCAGAAGTTTGCCTGGTGCACAAGCACAATTTTTCAGGTAGACCGGCTATTGGCGACTGCGCTCTTCTGTATGACGTAGTTGTATGCGAGCGACGATGCGTAAGTCTGAGCTACATTAAAGGAACTTTCGCTGCACGGAAATTTCCGTGCGCTATCATTTAAGTGCTCCCATATATACTCGTTTCGAAGGAAACGGTCTGTTTTTGCATTTCTTCAGCTAATTGGCCAGCCCATAACGTTGGATTTGTGAAAGAGGGTCGGCATTCGTTGACAAGCATCAGTGCTGCGTTCTTCAATTTTTGCTAGTGGAATTGTTCCGTCTGTGGTTTTCCATTTTGCGCTAGCATAGGATGACTTTAGCCTCGGTTGGGAGAGGGTGATTGAAGATGATTCCACAGAATTTTCAAAGATGCTTCGGGAGAGCCTCCTGACTCAGAGGGAAAATCGAAATCTCTTCGGAGCTGTTATAAAGGATAGTTTGGAAGGGAAGAGAAAATTTGCCATTCAAATAAGTGGATGGGAAAGAGGCGGAGAAATGCCCTATTCATAACCAGCAATTCAAAAACTCCGTTGAGCTGGGACAGTGTGACTGTATTATTCGTCAAATTATTGGCTTTTATTTATTGATGGGATCACGCGTATAATTTTTTTTCATTTTCAGAATGACTGCTTGTGGACTTGATCGAGCTGTCTTAAAACTACCTACATTGTCTACAAACCCTAATCCGCTTCAGAAGACAAATCTTGAATACAGTATCTGTTTTGCATTCCAGCAAATGAAACTCTTTCTCGGTTCTCTTTCAGTCTTGTATGCTTTGAAACGGTATTTATGAGATCTTCCCAGGTTCGGACCTCGCCGGCACCCTTCACCTGAAACGACATATAAATATTGAAAATTTTACTCAGTATAGTAGCATCACAGGCTTCGAAACATGCTTGATAAATGGTTTACGTTCAATGCAGTCGGGGTGGAGGGAGGGGAGTAGGTAGGGGGACGCAGGCGCTTTTCTGCATGTGGCTGTTTGCAAATGACAGTTAACAAATGATGTCATCTTATGCATCTCATTATCTTTTGCAGCATAACAAGGTGAATGTACTGATCCACGTTAACAAGTTATAAGATAAACACAACTGCTGGATAACACGAGCATTTCGGTAATGCTAGGACGATTCCAACGCCAACATTTCGTCACTCTCAGTCATAATCGTAACGTGCAGGATTTCAAGGTAATCGAGCTGGTGTCATTTTATATGCGCGAAAAGTGGCGTATGGTTAACGCGTTATCAAACTGGGACACAATCCATGAAAACGAATGTTCAAACACCGTCGTCCCCTCTTTCATAGGCGATCCAAATTCGACTCCAGAGCAGAGATCTTTACTCAACCAGCTAAGAAGCAGGAATCCAAAATACCATCTTCTTATTTCACTGCGATTCGTAAAGAAATATTTACGAAGCGTAGAGAAGATCGCAATGCACTGTATGTAGTGCGAAGTAGCCAGGTTGTAAGGCGTGGCTCAGCTATCCTTCGAAGCCCAACAGTCGAAGCTCTCGAAAGCTAGTCGGAGGGTCGGGTAAAGAAGGCAGGGCTTTAAATACATCACTCTTGCCTCCATTCTCTCCTACCTCTGTTGCATCTACCATTCCCAATGACATCGGCGATTTCGGACAAAAATGCATTTATTTCAACGCTCAAAGTATTGAAGAAGCTGACGGAGTTAAAACTGCTAGCTCATACCGCGGATGCCGACGTGCTCCATACATACTTATGTAGAAAAATCAGCGATAAATCAGAAGTTTGCCTGGTGCACAAGCACAATTTTTCAGGTAGACCGGCTATTGGCGACTGCGCTCTTCTGTATGACGTAGTTGTATGCGAGCGACGATGCGTAAGTCTGAGCTACATTAAAGGAACTTTCGCTGCACGGAAATTTCCGTGCGCTATCATTTAAGTGCTCCCATATATACTCGTTTCGAAGGAAACGGTCTGTTTTTGCATTTCTTCAGCTAATTGGCCAGCCCATAACGTTGGATTTGTGAAAGAGGGTCGGCATTCGTTGACAAGCATCAGTGCTGCGTTCTTCAATTTTTGCTAGTGGAATTGTTCCGTCTGTGGTTTTCCATTTTGCGCTAGCATAGGATGACTTTAGCCTCGGTTGGGAGAGGGTGATTGAAGATGATTCCACAGAATTTTCAAAGATGCTTCGGGAGAGCCTCCTGACTCAGAGGGAAAATCGAAATCTCTTCGGAGCTGTTATAAAGGATAGTTTGGAAGGGAAGAGAAAATTTGCAATTCGAATAAGTGGATGGGAAAGAGGCGGAGAAATGCCCTATTCATAACCAGCAATTCAAAAACTCCGTTGAGCTGGGACAGTGTGACTGTATTATTCGTCAAATTATTGGCTTTTATTTATTGATGGGATCACGCGTATAATTTTTTTTCATTTTCAGAATGACTGCTTGTGGACTTGATCGAGCTGTCTTGAAACTACCTACATTGTCTACAAACCCTAATCCGCTTCAGAAGACAAATCTTGAATACAGTATCTGTTTTGCATTCCAGCAAATGAAACTCTTTCTCGGTTCTCTTTCAGTCTTGTATGCTTTGAAACGGTATTTATGAGATCTTCCCAGGTTCGGACCTCGCCGGCACCCTTCACCTGAAACGACATATAAATATTGAAAATTTTACTCAGTATAGTAGCATCACAGGCTTCGAAACATGCTTGCTAAATGGTTTACGTTCAATGCAGTCAGGGTGGAGGGAGGGGAGTAGGTAGGGGGACGCAGGCGCTTTTCTGCATGTGGCTGTTTGCAAATGACAGTTAACAAATGATGTCATCTTATGCATCTCATTATCTTTTGCAGCATAACAAGGTGAATGTACTGATCCACGTTAACAAGTTATAAGATAAACACAACTGCTGGATAACACGAGCATTTCGGTAATGCTAGGACGATTCCAACGCCAACATTTCGTCACTCTCAGTCATAATCGTAACGTGCAGGATTTCAAGGTAATCGAGCTGGGGTCATTTTATATGCGCGAAAAGTGGCGTATGGTTAACACGTTATCAAACTGGGACACAATCCATGAAAACGAATGTTCAAACACCGTCGTCCCCTCTTTCATAGGCGATCCAAATTCGACTCCGGAGCAGAGGTCTTTACTCAACCAGCTAAGAAGCAGGAATCCAAAATACCATCTTCTTATTTCACTGCGATTCGTAAAGAAATATTTACGAAGCGTAGAGAAGATCGCAATGCACTGTATGTAGTGCGAAGTAGCCAGGTTGTAAGGCGTGGCTCAGCTATCCTTCGAAGCCCAACAGTCGAAGCTCTCGAAAGCTAGTCGGAGGGTCGGGTAAAGAAGGCAGGGCTTTAAATACATCACTCTTGCCTCCATTCTCTCCTACCTCTGTTGCATCTACCATTCCCAATGACATCGGCGATTTCGGACAAAAATGCATTTATTTCAACGCTCAAAGTATTGAAGAAGCTGACGGAGTTAAAACTGCTAGCTCATACCGCGGATGCCGACGTAATGATTGTTTCGGAACCTTGGCTAACTGGGTCTTTCACGACTCCCCACATTCCTTGCAATCCGCCTCCAGCGTTTTCAGATGTGATCGCGTTTTACCTAAAAAGGAAGGAGATGCCGGTGTATCGGTTCCTGTGCATCTTGCTCTTAGTACCGCGTTTTCTGAAAGCATGCCGTTTTCTTCTGACGGAGTTAAAACTGCTAGCTCATACCGCGGATGCCGACGTAATGATTGTTTCGGAACCTTGGCTAACTGGGTCTTTCACGACTCCCCACATTCCTTGCAATCCGCCTCCAGCGTTTTCAGATGTGATCGCGTTTTACCTAAAAAGGAAGGAGATGCCGGTGTATCGGTTCCTGTGCATCTTGCTCTTAGTACCGCGTTTTCTGAAAGCATGCCGTTTTCTTCTGAGTGCGAGGTGCTTTTTGTTGACTTTGCTTGCGAAAAAATGCTCGGTTTAATCGTCGCTTATCGTCCTTCACATTGCACATCTAAAGAAACGGAAGAAGTTCTCGAGTTCATCGCTCAGCTGTGTTCGACGAATATGCCATTTATTACTGTCGGAGATCTCAAAGCGTGTTCAAATGAGAACGGCTTTATACACCTTTCGGGTTCGCTTGAGGCAATCATTCACCAGTGCAGTTTGCAACAATTGGCTAACGGCTCAGCTTATCAAGAGCACATGCTCGACCTTGACCTCACAAATGATTTAATCCCTAATCAACGAAGCGCTCCTAGACGAAAACTTCTCCACAAGCGAACATGCAAGCATACATTTCGATGTAATGGTTAAACCGGCAGTTTCTTCGTCTCACAGTTACCGACATTTTACAGTGGGTGAATGAGCTAAAGCTAATGCTATGCTCTCAGGAACCGATTGGCATGCATACTTCGTTGAATGTTCCGACATCCAGACAGTCTATGCACGTTTCGTCGAGTTGCTGAACATTATTGCTGACACTCGCATCCGATTAGCAAAAGGTGAAAACAATCACCTCATCCCTGCCCAAATACGTACAGCGAACTGCATGCAAATAACAATTTTTATAGCACCATCGCCAAAAGCCGTGTGGGTTGCATTTTCAAAGTGTCCTAGAGATTTCCGTCAGGTTTATCAGCAGTTTGCAAAAAATCAAGAAAGGCGTTTGATATGTTCTAGGGATGTTAAGGCCTTTTATAAGCACGTCAACGGAAAATTAAATATCTGACAAGATGTAAGCGTTTTAAAAGATAAGAATTCGTGCCATCGCAGACCATTGTCTCAAGTGTGATATGGTCCCTGACAATTTCAGTCAAATCTTTAAGAAGGATGGCAACTTCCTGCCAAAAATCGTATTTGGAATAAATCAACGACTACCAAGGGTGATTGTGAGTGTAGAACCTGTGAGCAACGCCACTGATATGTTGAGCGACAAAATTCCGCTTCCTCCCGAAACGGTACCTTCTTATTTCATAAAACTCACCGCTACGCTATGGCAGTTTCACTGAGTTCAATTTTTGAAATAAGTTTCTTCTGCTGCTCACTCCCTTCTTCATGGAAGACAGCTGTAATCCCCCCCCCTTTGCTAAAGCAGACCCCTCCTAGCAATGCACTGTATGTAGTGCGAAGTAGCCAGGTTGTAAGGCGTGGCTCAGCTATCCTTCGAAGCCCAACAGTCGAAGCTCTCGAAAGCTAGTCGGAGGGTCGGGTAAAGAAGGCAGGGCTTTAAATACATCACTCTTGCCTCCATTCTCTCCTACCTCTGTTGCATCTACCATTCCCAATGACATCGGCGATTTCGGACAAAAATGCATTTATTTCAACGCTCAAAGTATTGAAGAAGCTGACGGAGTTAAAACTGCTAGCTCATACCGCGGATGCCGACGTAATGATTGTTTCGGAACCTTGGCTAACTGGGTCTTTCACGACTCCCCACATTCCTTGCAATCCGCCTCCAGCGTTTTCAGATGTGATCGCGTTTTACCTAAAAAGGAAGGAGATGCCGGTGTATCGGTTCCTGTGCATCTTGCTCTTAGTACCGCGTTTTCTGAAAGCATGCCGTTTTCTTCTGAGTGCGAGGTGCTTTTTGTTGACTTTGCTTGCGAAAAAATGCTCGGTTTAATCGTCGCTTATCGTCCTTCATATTGCACCTCTAAAGAAACGGAAGAAGTTCTCGAGTTCATCCCTCAGCTGTGTTCGACGAATATGCCATTTATTACTGTCGGAGATCTCAAAGCGTGTTCAAATGAGAACGGCTTTATACACCTTTCGGGTTCGCTTGAGGCAATCATTCACCAGTGCAGTTTGCAACAATTGGCTAACGGCTCAGCTTATCAAGAGCAAATGCTCGACCTTGACCTCACAAATGATTTAATCCCTAATCAACGAAGCGCTCCTAGACGAAAACTTCTCCACAAGCGAACATGCAAGCATACATTTCGATGTAATGGTTAAACCGGCAGTTTCTTCGTCTCACAGTTACCGACATTTTACAGTGGGTGAATGAGTTAAAGCTAATGTTATGCTCTCAGGAACCGATTGGCATGCATACTTCGTTGAATGTTCCGACATGCAGACAGTCTATGCACGTTTCGTCGAGTTGCTGAACATTATTGCTGACACTCGCATCCGATTAGCAAAAGGTGAAAACAATCACCTCATCCCTGCCCAAATACGTACAGCGAACTGCATGCAAATAACAATTTTTATAGCACCATCGCCAAAAGCCGTGTGGGTTGCATTTTCAAAGTGTCCTAGAGATTTCCGTCAGGTTTATCAGCAGTTTGCAAAAAATCAAGAAAGGCGTTTGATATGTTCTAGGGATGTTAAGGCCTTTTATAAGCACGTCAACGGAAAATTAAATATCTGACAAGATGTAAGCGTTTTAAAAGATAAGAATTCGTGCCATCGCAGACCATTGTCTCAAGTGTGATATGGTCCCTGACAATTTCAGTCAAATCTTTAAGAAGGATGGCAACTTCCTGCCAAAAATCGTATTTGGAATAAATCAACGACTACCAAGGGTGATTGTGAGTGTAGAACCTGTGAGCAACGCCACTGATATGTTGAGCGACAAAATTCCGCTTCCTCCCGAAACGGTACCTTCTTATTTCATAAAACTCACCGCTACGCTATGGCAGTTTCACTGAGTTCAATTTTTGAAATAAGTTTCTCCTGCTGCTCACTCCCTTCTTCATGGAAGACAGCTGTAATCCCCCCCTTTGCTAAAGCAGACCCCTCCTACCTGGTTCAGGACTACCGCCCGATTAGCCTGACGTCTTCAGTGTGCAAGGTAATCTAGGTTATTATCAAAGATAATTTACTTCAGCACCTCCTGAAAAACAATCCAATTTACCGAGGCCAGTGTGGCCGCTTGTCAGGTCGATCAAACATTTACCAAATAAAGCCTCAATGTGTGACTGGATTAGCTACTTGATGAAGAAATTCAAACCGATGTAGTGTATATTGACTGTGCTTGGCATTCGGTGTGGTCTCCCACAGTCAGCTTCTCTACGGTGTAAAAGCTTACGGTGTTCGTCGTTCACTTTTAAGTAGCTAAGAAGCTTTCTGGTGAATCGTCGCTTCACAGTAAAAAAAGGGTTTCCTTCACCGATCATCATCATCAAGTCAGCGGTGGTCTTCAGGGAAGTGTGCTTTGCCCATTGTTTCTCATATTATACTTGAACGATATGTCCGATAATTTGTCTAGCGCTTACAAATCGTTAGGAGATGATCTTAAAAAATATCGCCATTTGCAAAAATCTCCGTATTGATTTTCACATCTTGCAAAATGATCTCAATGCGTTCAGCGATTGATCTAAATTAAGGCAACCTGCCATTTCATCTTAAATTCCATCACGAATGCTCCCCACGATTGGGTAACAAAGTCTTAGAATCTGCGGATGGCGGGGTCCGCGATCTCGGAGTCAATCTTTGTCCAAATTTGCACTGGAACCTGCGCTGCACTAAAGTAGCTACGAAAGCACTAAAGATGGCCAACTGTATCTTACTACATTGCAGGACAGATGCATAGAACATTACCGTGAAGCATATATTGTGTACTGCCGTCCCATAGTAGAATACTGTAAACAAGTACGGTCACCGTACTTTACTGAGGACATAAAAACTGTTGAAAAAGTGCGAAAATATTATATTCATATGGCATTTATTGTTCATGGCACCTTATCATAGGGCCAGGTTGAAGACATTCGATCTCAAACCTCTGGAGTATCGCCGACTTAAATTTGGCCTAGCTCTGTGCCTCAAACTGGGCAGAGGTTTTTTCTCCGATATACCCTCAAGAAGTCTATTTATGCTTCTTAATCAGCGTGAATGTCGATCCTATCGTTATCAATTAGCATGCAAAACCTGTTTTGTGAGCGGCGTTTTCTATTGCTTCCAATTCAGACTAGACCGTACATGGAATCAATTTCTTCGTAGCATCGCTGAGGCACAGAATCTTTCCATATTCATGGACCGTCTCGACTCAACCTCAGAACAACTGCTCATTTAATTTACTGAGTTAGATCTCATATGTATACGCCTTGCTTGCTTTATTATGCTGAATTGTTCTGCTTTTTCTATGCAGATACGTGCAACTCATTTCTTGCCGTTCCTTGCTCATTACATGCGACTATTCCATGTACATATGTGCAATTCATCTACGCGTGTGCTCATATAGCTGCATTTATGTCGGTACCGTTTTGTTATATATCTTACTGCTGCGTGCGCATTTCTTCATTCATGTGAATTAAGACTCCTCTTCTGTTTTGGCAATGTGCTGGAAGTATGCATCAGCTCTGGAGACCCAACTCGAAAACTCACAGCGGTCAGCTTGCAAAAGCGATTGGCAGCCATATGAACAGGCAATATTACAGAACTCCCTTCCTGAAGTATGCAAACTGTTCAACAAAAGTATGTGCGCAGCCCTGAGCGCAGTGGCACCTGTGGAAGTAAAGTTAAGATGGTGCGGCCAATATTTCCAAATAGGAATTAGAAGATGGATGTGAATAAGTAATCGGCTTCTTAAGCTGACTTACAAATATCCTGAAAATGACGGCCTGTGGACAGACTGTAAAAGAATTAAAAACATGGTAGTTAGCCTTCGAAGGGAGCTTCAAAGGAGGAAGATCACTCTGTGAGTAAGCATATGCGAGAGAAACCCGGCTAAGGTATGGCATCTTCTAGAAGCCCTCTCAGGAAAAGAAAAGAAGAAAGGTGGCACCGCAGTTAGCGCAGAAGAGCTTAACAATTTTATTGCTATACCAAAGAAGTGGTATGACGGAACATCGAAAAAACTAAATTGAATCCTAAGGCAAGACAAGCTGCCGCTCAAGATAATAAGCAAGGGCGATAGAGTAGGAGGAACTGCTAAACTGAAAAAAATAGGAAGGCTGCATTCATCAAAATGTCTGACAGAAGCGGTACAGATGGATATATAAAAGAGTCAAAATAAGTCACAACCAGGTTTGGGCGACCGCCAGCTATAAAACGCTTCGCTAAGGGAGCCATTCTGAAGGTTTCCAGAGAAAAAATAACTGTCAGAAATAGCACTCGCAACATATGTGAACACTAGACGGTAGGTTAACCTTGGGAGCCCACTTTGATAATGCATCCCGTTCGTATTCAAAGCTTCGCCATCAAACGAAAGCAACCTACAAATACGAAATGCATAACCATGCTAATAAACGCATACGTGCCCCCGTAAATCTGACAATCTCTGCTTATCACCATAACAGCAACAAAAAAAAAGACGAAGGCACCACAACGCATCCAAAGTCACTCAATCAGATTCATTCATAACCTCAAAAAAATTCGAGCGCGTTATCGAACACAATGCCCAATAGAACTGGAGTGATATTTCAGCATTGAGCAGAACGCTCGATCGAGTAATGGCCAGGGAAATGGAAAGCAGCCAACTCAGTGCGAACTTAACAACAATGGGTCACCACATGTACACCTATGAAGCATCCCGTAAAATTACCAACTGAAAACCACGCGATACCGAGCGACGTCGTTCATCAGCAGACTGTTCAGTAAAGAAAAGTACACTGTTCACTTTGAGCAGCGTAGCAATGTGCTGTGTCCTAACGAGTGATGTGAGAATAGAAAAAGTATATTTAACTGTGGGACCCTCTTGATCAGATCATAACAGTCTCTGAAGTGGATGATCTTCTTTACACTGTTTTTGTGTTATCTTTGTATTGATATACACGTAGACATAGTGATCTATCAATTAATAAAAGATTCGCTTATATGTACATATATATCCGGATCTTTTGGAATGCTTCGAAGAAAATGCACCTGTACCCGCACTTATAAAATTAAAGGGAAGAGGATTAATGAGAATATAACATGAACGATTTCAGTCGAACGAAAGATTGTGACCAGCGAGTCAAACATCCAGCCCTATTTGCCCATCCCTTCCTCGATGAAGCTAGTAATGATGAACTGTTGAGTATGAATACCCTCGTGATAGAAATAATCGATGTGAGCAAACGAGATCATAAATCGGTTGTGCAACGTGTTGTTGTGTACACAAGAAGAATGCTGCGAGTAATATCGGTGTATTCTCAGCTTTACTATACTTCTATTCTGTGCAGCAAATTGAACCAAGTTTCAAACATGGTCGGCCCAAAAGGAGCAGAAAAGTGAACCGAGGGATTCGGCACGCAAGTCTAATTACCGTCTGGCTACACGGTCATGGTGGATAGCAGATTCGTCCAATTAAAACCATGAATGTGTTTCATACCAAGCCGAGAAAATTAGGCGCATGTCGTTTGTGTATGGCCATGAGAAGCAAAGAAAGTTAATATGCATAAGAGAGGGCCCATAGGATGGCATGAGTAGCACTTTTCCGATTTCTATGCCAAGGTTCGTTTATGAGTATGGTTGTAAAGATTCTCTACTTATGTTATTTCTTTTCCTGAAATGTTATTCCTGATCTGTGCAACAGTGGGCAAGGCTCACGAAGAAGTTGAACGAAATTGTGAGACAAGCTTAGAAACGCTCATCCCGACACACAGGAGCTTTTTTCACTTTTGTGGTCACTGATGTTAAAATCGAACAGAATATGGTCCACAAATGAACCATATTCTCAGTTCTGATCAGGATAATGGTGGCAAGTTGTCTGAAATTGTTTGAAATCTTCTTGAAATGTGTTTTGAACGTTCCGAACTGTTCCTATTCGCAAGTATTCCTTAGCATTTTCACCAAGGAGGTATTACTTGCTGAGAGAAATTATTCACTGCTCCCCAGTCTCAATAACAAATCTACAGCGCCTACTTTAAGACCGATCTCGTGGTGTGGCATCTTTTTCGATGATAACCAACATGAGGCGTCATGCAAGTGTGCCAAGTTCCTCGATGTATGCTTGTACTTCACTACCTTAATTCGCAATTCAACACCGCTTACACGGACTGCCTGGCGTGCTTTCCTACCTCTTTGTGAAAGAATACGTCGCATTGCGAATAAAAATATCAAACAAGCAGCAATCTCGTCTACAGTTGACGGCATTTATGTTTTCACTATACACCAAGCGTCAAAACAACGACTGAGCAGTTTCGATCGTTGTTTATCACAAATATGTAAACGAAACTTCTCACCAGAAGAAAACTATAAAAGTTTACAACAGTTGTTAGAAACTGTACAGCAATGAAAACTTTATTAGCGACATCAGCTACCAGAGATAATGGCAAGAAAATTTATGGGGAAAACTATGATTCATTAGCAGCAAATGACAACAAAAAAAATAGTATAAGGGTTCACATTTAGTGACCACGACAGTTCACATTTAGTGATCACGACAGTTCCCATTTAGTGACCACGACAGTTCACATTTAGTGACCACGGCAATGTTCATTTTCTGCGCTGACAACATGATCGGAATTTTCATGAGCTTTTCCGAATTGCATTTTGCGCTCCAAAAATATAGATCAGAGCCTTCTCCTCAGAAATATTCTTTTAATTGACGTGAGCTAACAATAAAAACACATAAATTATTCAGAGCGTCTTGTCCGAGAATAATCACTAGCTAATGTGGGTGTTACAAAAAACAATGTGATGACATTAAAGGGTCGAGGAAATTAAGTGACATTTGAGATTCACTATTATCAAATGATCAAAAAAAACTCTTAAATATTCCTCACAAGCAATTGTGCACGCAATTTACAAATTGCATTTCGCTTTTGGAAGAAAAATTAATGCTACACGACGAGAATTAATTTTTAGTTTACATTAAATGACATTAAAACGTCCGAATTATTCAGAGCTAAGAGCTTGCCTCTTCTAAAAATTAACGTAGACGGGAACGAGATGTCGTCAATCGTGAGAATGAATATTTGCCATCATTAAGAATATCATATAAGAAGGTCAGGCATGGAGCTGAACAGCAGCTCAATTGGAACAACTAAAGGTTCCTGTTAGCTTTACTGTTCTAAATAGGATTCAAAGGCCTTTATAAGTTTAGCGCAATTATGCTGCATTTATCATAGTTCTTTATCCTGGTCAACCGTCAGTTAATTCAGTTAAATGGTAAAGGGCGATTCAACTCAGCCTGATCTCCGATTCTGATGGTCGCTAAGTTCAAGGACAAGTGGGACTGCTACAGAAGATCTTAAGGCCCTGTCTGCTAAATCAAAGCCTAATCGGACTAAACTAGAAATAAGATTATGTAAAAGTTGTTCTCCTAGCGTCATGTGGACTTTAAAAATTTGCCATAGTAATCAGCGTGCAAAGAGTTACGAAAACCGGTTGTTATATAAAAACATTGTGTTTCTTAAAGAACCACCGTTCCGTGCCATTTGCAACAGAGATGTCGCCCGGATAAAATTGTGATGATTTTTTCTTGTCGATCCATCTAAAATTCTCTCATAGTAATTTGTAACAATGACCTAAAATCATATCCATCTCGGATTTTTTTATCCCGGAATCTTTTGATAGTTTAGCGCTTCTAGGAATAGTCGCATAATTTCTAGGTTGACTATACTGGAAAATGACGAGACCTTCACTGTTCGTGGTATTCCTCCTTTGCGGTTTTGCCGTCGTAGCACCAGATTCAGAAATAAAACGCCGTAAGTTTTTTTTCTTGTTGTTCAGTAGATAAACGACCTGATAGAGCAGTTGGAAGGGGAATTCACGAAATCTTTTTAGTCTTTTGTATTGCGTTGAACACAGTATACGATTAGCAAGTCAATCTTCTGCGTAGCCCTTTTGGGATGTTCTAATATAAATAGTATTAGCACAGGTTATTAAGCAAATGAGTGTTAGCACTCCCCGTAACAGTCCATCTTTAACGGTTGCAACAGATGTCACTAAGAAATAAATAAAAAATAGAATGATTTCGCTTGGCGTTTGAAGGTTCTGCGTGCTTTTGAAGACTGTAGATGAACGCAATGGTAAAACGCTTGAGACAAACGGGGATAATAAAGCGTGGGGCAGGAGATGAACAATCACCTCGTTTTAGTGTTCCAATGTTTTGGACAAAACTCACAGTCAATCGAACACGTAAGGCAAATGTCTCATGTGTAAGACACTCGAATGAGCATAACGCTTCTGAAACTAGCAAGTGACCGTCATGCATGAATCACGAATAAAAGTACATCTGTTATATGCTTTCGATTTTATGCTTTTTGCTGAGAGAGGTCGATATAGTTTTTTTAAATGTGAAGAACAGTGCGTCATAAATCATGCAGAATACTAGGCGACCCCATCTGATTTAATTTTAAAAGTATTGTTGATGAGAACGATGCAAGATGAGTTCGGTTACAAATATCTGAGTTGCTCATTTTATTCAAATGGCGATAAATGCTAAATGAAAAATGAATGAATTGCTTAAAATTTTAAAAAATTTAAGAATTTAAGAAATTTAAGAAAATATTAAGTGAAAAAAAAGAAAGTCACAATAAGCTAAATAGTCACATGAGTTCGTATGGAGTTGATAGGTTGACGTGTGATGCCCTTAAAGAAAGTTTTAGGCGTCAGATGCACTTTGGCCACTCAATATGTGAAAGAGGATCTAGAAGATTTATTGCATGGAGCGGGTGATGCAAATCAAAGTCCAGAAGACATCCGAGAAAAGCTTCATGAAATACAGGATGAGGCCAATGATGCGGTTACTCAATGCGCAGGATGTAAGATTGCGTTCGTCCGTCCTCACATTCTCATGTTGTGTTCCATACGTGATCCCTGCTGTGGTATTTCCTTGTAATATACTACTTTTAAACCTTTAATTTTTTGTTTGGCGAGCGGCGGTTGGACGACTCACACGCAGGATGACTTTCTTCTTTAAATTAATTGTCCACTTCGGCATTTTCTTTCCTGAATTGCCCTTTCTTGGTATTCTCTTCTTCTATACTACCTCCACCTTTTCCGCTATCTGCTTTTTCGTCACCCTCATATCGCTTTTGACTAAGTTTCTTTCAAATTCTCAACAACACGACAAGAAGAACGCTTTGGAAACCATCCATGATGATTTCGGCTTCGTAACCCCTAAGCTGACCAACGGTCACGTGGTCGAACTGAAGAGGAATTAAGAAAAACAATCGCAAAAGTCTCGTGTCTTCGTCCTTTTCCCAACCCTGTTTCACTCATGACGCGAATTTTGATTTTCATGGCTTTCTGCTCGAAGCACATTTTAATTTGATTTTTTTTTTGTAACACAGTATTTAAAAATCCTTAAATTTTTTTGTATGGCGAGCGGCGGTTGGACGACTCACACGCAGGATGACTTTCTTCTTTAAATTAATTGTCCACTTCGGTATTTTCTTTCCTGAATTGCCCTTTCTTGGTATTCTCTTCTTCTATACTACCTCCACCTTTTCCGCTATCTGCTTTTTCGTCACCCTCATATCGCTTTTGACTAAGTTTCTTTCAAATTCTCAACAACACGACCAGAAGAACGCTTTGGAAACCATCCATAATGATTTCGGCTTCGTAACCCCTAAAGCTGACCAACGGTTACGTGGTCGAACTGAAGAGGAATTAAGAAAAACAATCGCAAAAGTCTCGTGTCTTCGTCAAGGCAAAACACTACAAGCAAAATGCGAGCCTTCGTACTGAATCAGTCACTCGTGGACACTTAAATGAATTATTCTCATAAAATTTCCACAGAAACAAAAGTCTTTTCGGTGCACTTGAAGGCCCAAGAGCCCGTTTTACTAAGAGAATAGAGTTTTCAAGAGTTCTCGTTATTTCTACTCCTGCCGTTCGGCTGTCTCATCAGAGGCCACGATCTGCCGTAAAGACTTGAATTTGATATGAAGCTGAACAACAGCTTGCTCAGCTTCATGCCAAATTAAGGCCACAGAAGTCAACACCCAAGACATTCTCTACTCCAATCTGTTATAATGAAAAATGGAAAAATGTGGGTTGAGATTGAAGTCTCGTTTTCAGCTACAGTGGAAACTATTGGAATCTTTCTTTGCTTTTCTAACAATCTACATTGGTTTCAGATAATGTCGGCTCTCCTGCAGTCAAGCAGTCAAGACAGAACAGGGCGGAAATGTACGGACTGGCGGAATGTAAATGCTCTTGTTTTTTCTTTTTTTAAATTTATAAATACGGGGTATAAAAAATGCAGATGTCTTAAAGCATGGAACTAATTTACCAAATGGTTCAAGGAAGAGTTTTTCGAAAAATTAATCTTTGATTGAAAGCGAACAAACAACTGGTTGGTCCATACTGCAATTGGAAAAGCATTTATCGACTCGGGTGGCGTTTGCGATCGCTTTTGTGATCCATGAGCATTCTACTTATTGTGGCTGTAAAGATATTCAATAGTCACAGCTGCTGTTTCGGACCCATTATGGTTGCCGTCTGGAGGGCTAACGCATGAGGAAACAATCTTGCAATCACACTACAGAAACCCTCCTGGACCATATCCCTTTTAGAGAACATAGGTGAAGCGGCTATGGAATATGTGGTCCCCTATCTATTCGCTTTGTTATTTGACTAAGTGAACGGATAATTTCTGGAGAAGTGCAACTGTTAGAGATTGAAGCAGATTACTGTACGGATAGAGCATGATAATGTCTTGCAGTGATAAAAAAGGATTGCACGATCATACCGAATGTCTCTCATCACCACTTCCATGCCATCAAAGACGAACATGGTGCAGTCCTTTACACGATTCTATCCGTAAGTTCGAAGCTTATTCCTCGGTAAACCATGGCCACATAGCATATTTCTGTTAAGTTGAGGTGATCATTATCACAGGGCGTTATCATTATCACAGGTGCAAGAGGATGTTACCACAAAACTAGTCACATAATAAGTTATTTCAGCAATAAATTTCTTTTCGAATAATAAGACAACGATTTGGGTAAGGAAAATAAACTTCTTTAAACGCGGAATGTTTTGGTCTAACGGTGGGTCTAACGGTTGATTCATCTATTGCGGCGACTTCGAAACAAATCTGTACTTGCTTCGTAATTTTTTCTGCTTTAATTTCAAAGATTTCTTCAACAATTCTGTTCAGATTCCATTTTAAAAGCAAACGCTAATGCGGCTCATAGTGAAGCGAATTCATCGTGAAATCCACGTGGCTCATGCATTTCCTTGTTTTTTCGTTTGTAGCCTTAAAATTTTTCATTTCGTTTCCCGAACAATCACCTCTACTTTATCAGTTCCAATCTTGGCAAGCAAAGTTCATTCCAACCATTCCCGTATGCCTTGCTTTTTCCTTCGCACTTCGTGATTTCAAATATGGCCTGCAACATTTTTGGTAAAATTTTGGGCAGAAGCAAACCTTCATGGCGAAAAAACTCGTATCACTCGTTCTGCTTACAGATGCCGCGCGAAGAGTACGAACGACAGGGCTATGAACCGACCCAACAGTTCGTTTTCTTTTCTTCTCAACTTTTGTAAAATGCTTCAACCGAACTCTCATGCATAGCCCCAACTCGTATTTTGCAAATGCTAGTGCAACGATGCCTTTTGCATTCATGAAAAGAGCGAAATGAAGAGAAAAGAAAATGCACCTGTACTCGAACCTAGACGTTTTACAAGTTTAGCGACGGTTTCTATTAATACGGTAAGGAATCGTACAAGCGAAAAATGAAGATATCCATGAGAGTTATGCCATTCACAGTGGCATTGTAGGTCGACGTACTACATGAGGAGAAACATGTGCCAGGCGTTATGTCCGGGAACGCATGTGGTTACCGTGCAACATCCGTCTGAGATCGAAACCCTTATGCGTATGTTGCTTTGCCATTTTCATTAAAATTTGTTATCACTTAGCTATGGGTCAGCCACCCGGAATAAACGTATGAGTATAGGACTGAGATAATGGCAAACATCGTAAACTGCAGCAAAGTGTTGTTTTCAACTCAGCAGATTGTAGTAGTTTAGTTTACTACATGGGAAGTCCGCGTTGCAAGCAGAACGAATTTGATAGGCGAATGTGTGTAGGATGTCTCTTAGATAGGAGGACAGCACTGGAAATGCAAGGAAGGCTCGGTAGAGGGAGAAGGGGTGGGCTTTTGCGTGCTTCGACCTTGGTTAGCAGCGGCTGAAATCAGTGCGTTTTTCACCGACCCCTTTCAAAAATAAATGAAAGTAATGTCAATTCAGAAGATCAGAGTGTTCCGAATTCTTAAATAACTTTTTCTCCGCGTACTGCCCCAGTAGTGCTATAGTTTTTTTTCAAAGTTTTTGTCAAAACTGCATGGAATATTCTTCTAAGATGCATATTATAAATTGTTTATGCAATTTTATTGCTCACACCAAAATTCTTAACATCGTCGAAGAATTTCCGCATAGCGGCGACGTTAAGCTTATATTGTTTCAGTGAGGTCAAGACTACCGTTTTCCAAAACGCTCCTGAAGCCTTTAGCTTTAAATGGACCAGCATTTCCGATGAAATCCTCTAAATGCATGAGTTCTGTGATTTGACGAAAGCACATCCAACTCTAATAAGATCCGCTTCCAGAGATCTTCAATGGATACAATGCGCAAGTACCCCCGGCTGATCCTGAATTGCGTCAATACAATATCGGATTTTGGTTCCAACCGGACGGTGCGTCGAAGTGGGATGATGGCACTGCTTACAATACTGACGTATGGCCGGGATTCCCAGAAAGCATGCCTGAGTTGACTGGATATTCATGCGTCAATTTCGACCCCGAAACTGGTAGGATGTTACTTTTGCGATGTCAACACTTGATTTTGAAAGAATTTTCGTTTAGTTCCTGAAAATTCAATATACTTGTTTAACACTTAGCGAGTTGGCAACCAAAAATTTCATTTTGCGTTCGGAACTGAGTGAAGTCCTTTTTTTAAACAAATTTGTGTATAAAAATCGGCGATATATTAGAAGCTTCCTTGGTGCACAAGGCACTCCCCTGGATCCCTTAACTACACATGCGTCTTTGATCTGCATTACTCCTCAGTTTGCCGCCTTTGTGAAGAAAAAGCTAGTTGTTTTATAAACTAAACTTTTCAAAGGTACAACAGCAGCGCTTCTGCCTTTTTCGTTCATGATCATTTCATTCGGAGGTTCTTTAGAGGTACTTGACACAAATATTTACTTCAAAGATCACATGAAGCGATAAGAGTTGCCTTGCAACGTGCGATTTCAAACTTCTGAAAATTTTGGGAGTCGAGTCAAATGCGAAACGCTAAAATTTTTCAGGTAAACCGGTCATTGGCGACTGCGCTCTTCTGTATGATGTAGTAGCATGCGAACAACGCTGTGTAAGTCTGAGCTATCTTAAAGGGTGTTTCGTTAATTGTTGTCTGACCATTGGATGGCCATTGTTTGCGATTATCTGTGTCATAGGAACATCAGATTTTTTTAACCACTCAGCTGCGAGGAAGGGAGGTGGTTGTTATAAGAAGGCATCTGGATCTGCAAGGCAATGTGAATAAAAAGCGAAATTTTCAAAACCAATCGCATTCCACAAAGAGGTGCTGCGAGAGAGTTTGCCGATTCCGAAGGAGAATCGAAATCTCTCCGGACCTCTAATAAATGATGGTCGCGAAGGGGAGGAAAATACTTGCCTTTCAAATATTAGAGTGCTAGAGGTGGGTAGAAATTTTTCCTTCGTGGCAAGCAATCCGGAAGTTTAGCTGAACGGTGATGGTCTAACTGTGTTATTTATTGAGTTTTGTTTATTGCTAGGATCGACCATATAATTTTTGTTTATTTTCAGGAAGACTGCTAAAGGACCGGAACAAGCTGGCCCGAAGCTAGCTACATTGTTCACAGACCCGAATACGCTTCAAAGACAAACTTACAATATTAGATCTATGTTGCATTCCAATAAATAAAACTCTTTTCCCTTTCTCTTTACATCTTGCAGGCTTTGAAATGGTGTATGCTTTGAAATATCAATTTCACACATCGGTGACATCATTCACTGAAAACGACATTTAAATATTGAAAAACTTTGGGCAGTGTAACCACCTGAGACGCTTCAGAGTATCCATGATGAATGCTTTTCATTCTATGGACTGGGGAGGGAGGAAGACGTGCTCCATTGCTCATAGGAGCTGTAGAGTTGACATTAAATGCAAGAGGTAACTTCATGCAAATCATTGCCGTTTGCAGCACAACAAGCTGCATATATTGGCCGATGGCAACAAATTATAAGATATGCTCAAATGCTCGATAACAAAAGCATAAAGAGTGGTAGGGCAGTTTTCATGATATTTTTGATGTCTTTTCTATGGCCGTATTCACTTACCTTATATTTAGCGCTATAAGCATTTGTCAGCCAAAAGCATGTATTCAAATATGTTGGCGATCCACTATGTTCCGCAACACGTCGATCATCTCAAAAAACAACTCAAACATTGGGCAGAGGGTGATTCGTGCAGACCCGTTGATGTGCAATCCTGTCTTATGGGTTTTTTATAAACAAAAATCGTTGCATAATGAAAATTGTTTATGGTCTTTGGAACTTTTCGAAAGCACATCCAACTCTAATAAGATCCGCTTCCAGAGATCTTCAATGGATACAATGCGCAAGTACCCCCGGCTGATCCTGAATTGCGTCAATACAATATCGGATTTTGGTTCCAACCGGACGGTGCGTCGAAGTGGGATGATGGCACTGCTTACAATACTGACGTATGGCCGGGATTCCCAGAAAGCATGCCTGAGTTGACTGGATATTCATGCGTCAATTTCGACCCCGAAACTGGTAGGATGTTACTTTTGCGATGTCAACACTTGATTTTGAAAGAATTTTCGTTTAGTTCCTGAAAATTCAATATACTTGTTTAACACTTAGCGAGTTGGCAACCAAAAATTTCATTTTGCGTTCGGAACTGAGTGAAGTCCTTTTTTTAAACAAATTTGTGTATAAAAATCGGCGATATATTAGAAGCTTCCTTGGTGCACAAGGCACTCCCCTGGATCCCTTAACTACACATGCGTCTTTGATCTGCATTACTCCTCAGTTTGCCGCCTTTGTGAAGAAAAAGCTAGTTGTTTTATAAACTAAACTTTTCAAAGGTACAACAGCAGCGCTTCTGCCTTTTTCGTTCATGATCATTTCATTCGGAGGTTCTTTAGAGGTACTTGACACAAATATTTACTTCAAAGATCACATGAAGCGATAAGAGTTGCCTTGCAACGTGCGATTTCAAACTTCTGAAAATTTTGGGAGTCGAGTCAAATGCGAAACGCTAAAATTTTTCAGGTAAACCGGTCATTGGCGATTGCGCTCTTCTGTATGATGTAGTAGCATGCGAACAACGCTGTGTAAGTCTGAGCTATCTTAAAGGGTGTTTCGTTAAATGTTGTCTGACCATTGGATGGCCATTGTTTGCGATTATCTGTGTCATAGGAACATCAGATTTTTTTAACCACTCAGCTGCGAGGAAGGGAGGTGGTTGTTATAAGAAGGCATCTGGATCTGCAAGGCAATGTGAATAAAAAGCGAAATTTTCAAAACCAATCGCATTCCACAAAGAGGTGCTGCGAGAGAGTTTGCCGATTCCGAAGGAGAATCGAAATCTCTCCGGACCTCTAATAAATGATGGTCGCGAAGGGGAGGAAAAAACTTGCCTTTCAAATATTAGAGTGCTAGAGGTGGGTAGAAATTTTTCCTTCGTGGCAAGCAATCCGGAAGTTTAGCTGAACGGTGATGGTCTAACTGTGTTATTTATTGAGTTTTGTTTATTGCTAGGATCGACCATATAATTTTTGTTTATTTTCAGGAAGACTGCTAAAGGACCGGAACAAGCTGGCCCGAAGCTAGCTACATTGTTCACAGACCCGAATACGCTTCAAAGACAAACTTACAATATTAGATCTATGTTGCATTAAATAAAATAAAACTCTTTTCCCTTTCTCTTTACATCTTGCAGGCTTTGAAATGGTGTATGCTTTGAAATATCAATTTCACACATCGATCATTCACTTCACTGAAAACGACATTTAAATATTGAAAAACTTTGGGCAGTGTAACCACCTGAGACGCTTCAGAGTATCCATGATGAATGCTTTTCATTCTATGGACTGGGGAGGGAGGAAGACGTGCTCCATTGCTCATAGGAGCTGTAGAGTTGACATTAAATGCAAGAGGTAACTTCATGCAAATCATTGCCGTTTGCAGCACAACAAGCTGCATATATTGGCCGATGGCAACAAATTATAAGATATGCTCAAATGCTCGATAACAAAAGCATAAAGAGTGGTAGGGCAGTTTTCATGATATTTTTGATGTCTTTTCTATGGCCGTATTCACTTACCTTATATTTAGCGCTATAAGCATTTGTCAGCCAAAAGCATGTATTCAAATATGTTGGCGATCCACTATGTTCCGCAACACGTCGATCATCTCAAAAAACAACTCAAACATTGGGCAGAGGGTGATTCGTGCAGACCCGTTGATGTGCAGTCCTGTCTTATGGGTTTTTTATAAACAAAAATCGTTGCATAATGAAAATTGTTTATGGTCTTTGGAACTTTTCAAAACATATAAACCGTTTGATGTTTGGATAAATGTCATAAAGAAATGTTTGTCTTCAGTCATCTCAGAAAGATTTTTCTTTGTTGAGCTTGACTTTTCAATGCAAACGTTCATTAATACTCCTCATTTAAATTCAGAATTGGGTTTTAAGAAAAGAACGAAAAAGAAAAATGTTGTCTTTGACCAGTGCCAGTTAGAATTATAGCGGATCACAAATGGTGACACCTTGATTGAAAAATCTATCAGGTTGCACAAGTTTGGATTACCCATTCGTAGCAAGAGTACATGCGGAAGAAAGGCTGCTTCAACTAATCATCCTCGTTTCCTTTCCCCCCCCCCACCCCCCTCCCCTTACCTTCACTTCTCGCTTCCTTCAGTGCCAGCGTTTGAGGTTAAGGCGAGCGATAATTAACTGTTTAGATCGACTTTATGCTATGGACCGTCTCATGTTTTATGGAATTGGATTGAATCGAACTGAACTGATTGTTTTCCTCGAGAATGTCATTGCATCCCTTTAGCGCACTCATTAAATTTATTGAGAATCATGCAGTGAATGGCCCCACAATATCGCAGAAAGACCGACAGAGACACACACCAAGATCAAAAAAGGCTCAAAACTAGAGGAAGAGTGATTCGGCGGGTGCGATTTCAAAACGTTGTTGCGCGATACTTAGGTATCCTCCGTCTGATATCGGTTTTTGATTTTTCATTGAAATAACATTCTTTTTGTGCTTCATCACGAGTTGCCTCTTGGATTATGTTCCAAAGGTAGCAGCTCCTGCGCCCTTCTAGTACTGTGACAGCTGCAGCTTGGAAAATGCTATCAGACAGATTTTTGTTGCGCCCCATTTGAAACATTTTCAGAAGGACCTGACATGATCGAATTTGCATGTGCTGTAAACAACTCGATAAGCATTGCTGTTTGTCTTTTGCTTGAAGGACAACTCTTTTTCGGGCGCGAACTCTGTTACCTCAGAGAAATGTCCGATCTTCGATATCACAAAGCACTCAAACAAAAAAGCCGCAGTATCGAGCTGTAAGTATACACGTATCATTTGGTGCTTGAGAAATACAGTAGAAAAAAGTCAAGCTATTTTGTCAACATGACTCGGAAAGACATCTTTTTGTCCTAGGCAAGTTGTCCAAGGGACATTTCAAACGTCGTTAAGAATGTGGACTTGTAGATTCTCGCACATCGAGAATCCTCCTAAGTGAAGTCAAGTCAGCTGTTGCCCAATGCCGAATCTGGTGACATTTGTTTTGGCTTGGTTGAGTTTCATTTGTGTGGATGCCAAAAACTCTTTGACCTTCAGTATGTCGTTTTTTACTACTCGCTCGACTTTTTCAAATTCATACGCGTTGCACGAGCACAGCAGCAGTAGTCAATTGCATGAAAAGAGCGAGCAGTAGTACTTCGCCTTAAGGCTAATAGGCAAGCAATTAAACATTGTAAACGGAATTTCTGACCTCGAGATGACCTGTGTGATCGAGATGATTATGACAAAAGCCATCTTGAAAGTCAGATGGCTTATCACTGCTAACAGGGTATAGCTGGTCGTAAATGCATAACTCGAGGAACATTGACAAACAAGACAAAAATGTTATTGGCGCGTAACCTGATGGGTCGGTGTCATCGCTTGAACCTGTATGAGCAGCTATGATTTTTCCATTATTGCAACTGTACTGGATAATACCTACGCGATAAATCGGGTGAACGGAATAAAGAGGTTTCGTGCAAGGTTAATTTTTTCCGCCTAGCTGTGGGGCGTTGGTCGAGTCATGTCCGACGCTTCGTTCGCTTTAAGGCCAACTAGTGATTCATGGGTTGCTGCCATGGGTTGGTTCTATGTTTATATATATATATATACGAATACATAGTAATATGCAGTTGTGATAAAATCCACACCTATCGCAACCCCTCAGCGCTGACAGAACATTCTCTTCAAGCTTGTGTAGCGTATTTCAAAAATAACAAATTTGTTGCAGTAGGTTAATATATCCACTAACATAAAAACTCGTATCGTTACGAAATCGTTAGAAAAAGTAATAAGTCCTTGATCCATATACAGAGAAAAGAACGACGAAAAACCTTCCGATCTCTAACTATCAGGCGAGGTAAGGTTGCATCCTGTTTTTTTTTGATGAAAAAGTTAACAATAATCATGAATAGAGTATGCTGCTTTCAGATTGGAGTAGCCTCAGGTTCACATCCTTACATCAAATGGAGATCTACTTTCGAGCAACTGATATTAAATGGACCAGCACCGAGAGTGCCACCGGACCTCGATTATGTTTTCAGGATTTTGTTGCTCGCTGGTGAGTTCCGGAATAGTGCGCTGTGGCCGACTTCTTCCATGATAGGAAGCGATTTCTCGGCTTTTTGTTCGGTAAGATGTAACTCTATGAAGCCTAGTAGCACCATAACGGTATCGCACTCATGCCTTAGCTTGGGCTCCTATTGCCACAAACTGTGCAGTTCGCTTTAAACTTGATTGATTATTAATTAATAAAACTAAATCACCAACTGGTCAAATATTGGCTTTATTACTGATGTTTGAGGTGGTCTGCTTTGATTCTGAGCTAAACAGCAGAAATGTTGACATAAGAGTGAGTCTATCATTTTTTGTGTGATCACCTCCCCGGACAATTGGGCATTCTTATGATATGCTAGCATTGAACAATACATTAATATTTTCATTTTGTAGATGACAATGATATGCATAAAATGACCTCATGTGTTTACGGTCAACGGCATAGAGCGTAGAAGCAGTAAAGTGTCTTCCCCCACCGCCCCAACCCCCTCCCTTCTGGTGCGTGAAGCATCATTTATCATGGATATTTTGAAGCCTCTGATACCGCTATGTTGTTTGAAGTTTTTCAATATTTGTATACCGTTTAAAATGAAGAGTGCTGGCGAAGTGAAAAACTGAGAAGATATCACACATATCTTTTCAAAGCAGACAACACTAGAAGAGGGCCGAGAAAGAGTTTTATTTATTAGAAGGCAACACAGATCTGCCATTATAGATTTGGTATATGAACCGTATTCGGGATTGCAGGTAGAACAGAGACTGTTATGACGGCATGCTCAAATCCACCAGCAGTCATCCTGAAAATGAAAAAATTCACATGCACGATCTGATCAATAAATAAATCAATCAACAAATCAATGAAAAATACAGTTAGATAAACCGTCGTAGTTCAGCGATTCTTCTGATTGCTGATTATGAAGATCACATTTCTCCTCCTATTTAGCATCCCCTTATCAGAGTATGAAATGTTGTCTTCCCTTCGTGACGATCATTTATAACAGCTCCGGAAAGATTTCCATTCTCCTTCGGAATCCGGAAACTGTCTCCAAGCAACTCTCAAAATTCGATGCAATGACGGTGCTTTTTAATGTATCCCCTTTTTTAGCACTATACATTCGTACTAGTTTTCAAACGTGCAACAATGAAAGCTATAAAGAGAGCATTTTCAATGACATGAATACAGTACTCAGCACGGCTGCTTCACAAGGAACTTCTACCCTCATTCATAAACCCAATCTTATGAACTGGATAATAAGGTGAAGAAATTTTTTTTAAAAACAGACCACTTCCTTGGAAAGTACTATATATGGGAACATTAGAATGACAGTACACCAAAATTTCTGCGCAGCGAAAATTCATTTAAGACAGTTGAGACTTACACAGCGTTGCTCACATACTACTACATCATACAGAAGAGCGCAGTCGCCTATAACCGGTTTACCTGAAAAATTTTAGCGTTTCGCATTTGACTCGATTCCCGCAATTTTTATAACTTGGATATAGCACTTGGAAGGTAATCGTTTTTGGTTCATGTGATCTCTGCAATAGGTAATTGTGTTAAATACCTCTAAAGAACCAGTGAATCAAACGAGCATTAATGAAAGAGATAGAATCACTGTTGCACCTTTGAAAAGTGCATTTTATGCAACAACTATTGTTTTACAAAGGCGACAAACTCAGCAGTAATTCAAACCAAAACGCCTAAATAGTCGACTCTTGAGTGGGGCTCGTTGGGCACCAGGTAAACATTTAATATATACATATTTATTTAAAAAAAAAGAACTTCATTCAATCTGGATTGTCAGAAGTAATATTTGGTTGTCAATTTCGCTCATTGCGTGCGTGTGTTAAACAAGTATATTGAGTTTTTAGGGACTAAACGAAAATTCTTTCAAAATCAAGTGTAGGCATCGCAAAAGTAACATCCTACCAGTTTCGAGATCGAGATTGACGCATGAATATTCAGTCAACTCAGGCATGCTTTCTGGGAATCCCGGCCATACGTCCTTACTGTAAGCAGTGCCATCATCCCACTTCGACGCACCGTCCGGTTGGGCGTGGAATAAAACTGCAAAAACGAATTATAATATGCATCCCAGAAGAATATTCCATGCAGTTTTGACAAAAACTTTGAAAAAAAACTATAGCACTACTGAGGCAGTACGCGGATAAAAAGTTATTTAAGAATTCGGAACACTCCAATCTTCTGAACTGATATCACTTTCAACGATTTTTGAAAGCGATCGGTGAAAAATGCACTGATTTCAGCCGCTGCTAACCAAGGTCCAATTACGCAAAAGCCCACATCTTCTCCCTCTATCGAGCCTTCTTTGCATTTCCAGTGCTGTCCTCCAGCACCATCCTCGTTTTCAACGGCATGGAAGTGGTGGAAAGATACATTCGGTTCCATTGTGCAATTCTTCTGTATCACTGTAAGGTATTAACATGCACTATCGGTACAGTAATCTGATACAATCGCTAACTGCCCCAGCAAATATGAATTTTTGTTCTTCGCATGTTCGGTGGGAAGCCGCAGAATCTACTGTCGCTTGGCCCATTTTTATTGAAAGATATATGGTTCATGAAGACTTTTGTTTTGAGATTACAAGTTTGCTTACGGATGTTTTCGGCTGCTGTTGGAGAATCTCATTTTTTAATTTCACTTCAAAGTAATTCTTTTGTTTGCAAGCTCTTCTCCAAACCAGTTTGGACATCAGCCGCAATAATTACTAAAACGTGCGTTTTTTAAAACTGCATATTAAAAGAGCACTTACTTTCTTTCAGTTCGTACATTGCCACCCTCTTCGGCTTGGTATCTTTTATTAGTGGAGTGCCCGATTTTTCTGAAATCAATGCGGAATATCGGAAAAACAGAGAAACAATCTGAACAGGATATTCCATGATAGCTAAAAACAAAGTGTGATGAGTGCGCGTTCTCTCTCAATCTATATTTCTCGATTTTTCATTATAACGGGTTCTGGTATAGGATGTGTTGGGGGAGGGCTTCATGTGGCGTCAACTCGACATGAAGCTGAAGTTCAGCTTCTTATCAAATTCAAGTTTTTACGGCAGATCGTAGCCTCTGATTAGACAGCTGAACGGCAGGAGTAGAAATAACGAGAACTCTTGAAAATTCTGTTCTCTTATTCAAACGGGCTCTTGAGCCTTCATGTGCACCGAAAAGACTTTTGTTTCTGTGGAAATTTTATGAGAATAATTCATTTAAGTGTCCACGAGTGACTGATTCAGTGCGAAGGCTCGCCTTTTGCTTGTAGTGTTTTGCCTAGACGAAGACACAAGACTTTTGCGATCGTTTTTCTTATTTCCTCTTTAGGTTGACCTCGTGACTGTTGGTCAGCTTTAGGGGTTACGAAGCCGAAATCAATATGGATGGCTTCTAAAGCATTCTTCTCGTCGTACTGCTGAGGAGTTGAAAGAAACTTAGTCAAAAGCGATATGAAGGTGACGAAAAGGCAGATAGTGGAATAGGTGGAGGGAGTATAGAAGAAGAGAATACCAAGAAAGGGCAATTCAGGAAAGAAAATACCGAAGTGGGCAAATAATTTAAAGGAGAAATTCATCCTGCGTGTGAGTCGTCCAACCGCCGCTCGCCATACAAAAAAATTTAAGGATTTTTAAATACTGTGTTACAAAAAAAAAATCAAATTAAAATGTGCTTCGAGCAGAAAGCCATGAAAATCAAAATTCGCGTCATGAGTGAAACAGGGTTGGGAAAAGAGGAGAGAACAGTACGGTAGGGATCAAGTATATAATGTAATGTGAGATCGTGACGACGCGTAAACGTGGTCTTACCTCTTAAGCATTCCAATACCGCATCATCAGTCGCACTCCTCATTAGTGCGAGCTTCCTCTCGATTCGCTTAATACTTTTTTCGTTTGAAATCTTAATTTGAAAAAACTCATCCTTCAGTTCACGCAACAAATTACGCAAATCCTCTTCCGCAGATTCAAAAGTCTGAATGCATTCGCTACCTGAAGAGGTTTTTTTTTTCCAAAGTGATCTACGTTAACTTTATTGGAGCTCATCTGGCTACATTAACTCTATGGGAGCTCATCTGGCTATGTGGTTAGCTGTGAATTGTTTGAAATTTATCCCGAATTCATTAACCATCGTCCTGTACAACATTACTTTTCAAACAAAATTCCAAGCGATGATTTAAAGTTGTCTATGTGGAAAGCAGAAAATCTAGAGCATAAGACAGGCGCGCTTTTAATCGCAATGCATGCATTACTGCCCGGTTGCTTTCAAAGGCGTTATGCTCCTTCGCATGTCTTGCACATATGACGTTCGATCTACGTCTTCGATTGGCTTTGAACCGATCTCTCCAAAAGATCGAATCCAGTACAGCGCGATGATTGTTCATCTCATGCCCCATTCTTTGTTATCTACGTTTGTGTCATGCGTTTTACATTCCGTTCATCCACAGTTTTTCAAAGTCTGCAGAGCCTTCAAACGCCAAGCCATAGCATCCGGATTTTTGTCTGCTTCATGGCGATATCTGTTGCTACCCTTAAGGACGGACTACTTCGAGTAGCGCTAGCAACGATTTGCCTAATACCTTGTGGTAATGCTTTTTATACTAGAACTTCGTTAGAGGGCCATGCGGCGGCTTGACTTGTTAATCGTCTATTAAGTTCTATGTAATCCAAAAGACTAAGAGGTTTCAGAAATTCCTCGCCAACTGCTTTATCAGATTTGTTTTCTCCTGAAAACAAGAAAAACAACCTACTGCATTTCCTAGCTGAATCTGAGGCTGCGATCGCAAATCCATACAGCAGGAATGCCACAAACAGCAAAGCATTCGTCATTTTCATGTATACTGAACCTGCAAACGATGAAAGTATTCCTAGAAGAGCTAAACTATCAAAAGATTCCGGGAAAAAAATCCGAGATGGATATGATTTTAGGTCATTGTTACAAATTACTATGAGAGAATTTTAGATGGATCGACAAGAAAAAATCATCACAATTTTATCCGCGCGACACCTCTGTTGCAAATGGCGCGGAACGGTGGTTGTTTAAGAAACACAGCTTTTTTATACAACAACCGGTTTTCGTAACTCTTTGCACGCTGATTTCTATGGCAAATTTTTAAAGTCCACATGACGCCAGGAGAACAACTTTTACATAATCTTATTTCTAGTTTAGTCCGATTAGGCTTTGATTTAGCAGACAGGGCCTTAAGATCTTCTGTAGCAGTCCCACTTGTCCTTGAACTTAGCGACCATCAGAATCGGAGATCAGGCTGAGTTGAATCGCCCTTTACCATTTAACTGAATTAACTGACGGTTGACCAGGATAAAGAACTATGATAAATGCAGCATAATTGCGCTAAACTTATAAAGGCCTTTGAATCCTATTTAGAACAGTAAAGCTAACAGGAACCTTTAGTTGTTCCAATTGAGCTGCTGTTCAGCTCCATGCCTGACCTTCTTATATGATATTCTTAATGATGGCAAATATTCATTCTCACGATTGACGACATCTCGTTCCCGTCTACGTTAATTTTTAGAAGAGGCAAGCTCTTAGCTCTGAATAATTCGGACGTTTTAATGTCATTTAGTGTAAACTAAAAATTAATTCTCGTCGTATAGCATTAATTTTCCTTCCAAAAGCGAAATGCAATTTGTAAATTGCGTGCACAATTGCTTGTGAGCAATTTTTACGAGTCTTTTTCGACCATTTGATAACAGTGAATTACAAATGTCACCTAATTTCCTTGACGTTTAGTGTCATCACTCTGCAATTATCACTACCCATATTAGGTAGTGATAATTCTCGAGCAAAACGCATCATTAATCTCTCTGAATGGTTTATGTGTTTTCTGAGAAGCTCTGATCTATATGTTCGGAGCGCAAAATACGATTCAGAAGAGCTCATGAAAATTCCGATCATGTTGCCAGCTCAGAAAATGAACATTGTCCTAACCACTACGTGTGAACCCTTGCACTATTTTTTTTCTTGTCATTTGCTGCTAATGAATCATAGTTTTCCCCATAAATTTTCTTGCCATTATCTCTGGTAATCACTACCCATATTAGGTAGTGATAATTCTCGAGCAAAACGCATCATTAATCTCTCTGAATGGTTTATGTGTTTTCTGAGAAGCTCTGATCTATATGTTCGGAGCGCAAAATACGATTCAGAAGAGCTCATGAAAATTCCGATCATGTTGCCAGCTCAGAAAGTGAACATTGTCCTAACCACTACATGTGAACCCTTGCACTATTTTTTTTCTTGTTATTTACTGCTAATGAATCATAGTTTTCCCCATAAATTTTCTTGCCATTATCTCTGGTAACTGATATCGCTGATAAAGTTTTCATTGCTATACAGTTTCTAACAACTGTTGTAAACTTTTATAGTTTTCTTCTGGTGAGAAGTTTCGTTTACATATTTGTGATAAACAACGATCGAAACTGCTCAGTCCTTGTTATGGCGCTTGGTGTACAGTGAAAACATAACTGCCGTCAACTGCAGACGAGATTGTTGCTTGTTTGGTATTTTTATTCGCAATGTTTCACAAAGTGATAGGAAAGCACATCAGGCAGCCCGTGCGAGCGCACTGGCCGTAATTATGAATTAGCAACATTGTAAATTTGCCACTAATTTTGAGTGGCAGTACATACATTTCTTCAACGAGTGATACCTCTTCTTTCTACTGGTGTAGAATATGTATGAATAGAAAGAGTACGGAAGAACTGAAAACTCATAATGACAGGATTTCAAAAAATTTCAGTACGCATCCCGCTATTGTCCTGGTACTGAAGGACACCATAAAAGTTTAGCGATGACGTTTTAAGCTTGCAGGCTGACATATCTTTGGACGTTCTAAAAGTATGGAATCCAGTATGACAAAAGCCGAAAACGTGAGATGCGCGTCTTATATTTTCTCACTAGCGTTTGCGTTATGCATGTAGCGTTTACCACCGCAACTATAAACATATGAGGCCATCTTGCGTTGCGATTAATTGCGCTCATAAGCGCCCAAGCAGTAGAGTGATAAGGTCGGTATTGCTGAGCTAGTATTGAACAGTTCTAGTTTCGTTCAAAAATCAATCAAACTATCATCAAAATCAGGTAAAACTGCTGGAGAATAAGCTTCGCAATATCGCTTACTGACTTTCCTTGCTACTTTAAGAATCTTTTGGGGATAAGAACAATTAAAAAAAGAGCTTAATATTTCCATGCGGAAAGCTAAAAATGCTCTTATGAGTTGGAAGAGAACGTTTCTAAGCTTGGCTCACAATTCCTTCATGATCGTCGCTCGCCATTGCAAAGATCAGCCACAACATTATAGAAGGAAAAAACATAAGAATGGATATTTTGAAAATGATACTCGCAAACTAATCACGGCCTACATCAACCCGCAAAAGTGCGGAACTTGCGATCGTATGAAGCCTCTTTTGCACTTATTGAATTTCTTTGCTGATCATGGTCCTACTCGTCCGACACGCTTGTTATGTTTTCGACTTGTCATGAAACAAATCCGTGCTTTTAACTGCAAGAACGTGCTGTGTACCATGATGATCGAGAGAGGTATTAATCAGATCTATATTTCCAATCCCAAGGTTAACTATTCTGTTCTATCTCGGCTGACGGTCTTTAAAGCGTCTTTTATTTTGTTCCACGCAATAGAATTAGAGTATCCCCCGCAATGTACCCATATCAGTTGTAGCATTTTAGTCTTCTACACAACAATACGTTGCAGAACCGATTTGCGCTCTTGCTCGCTCATATCGAGTATTTCTGTCACGAAGGTACCCATATCGAACACTTCGTCATTCCTAGCTTGATCGAGGAACGGATGAGCCAACAGAGCCGGATATTTGACTCGTTGATCGTAATCTTTCGTTAGACTGCAATCGTTCATATTACATTCTCATTGATCCTCTTCTCCTTATTATTTTTAGAAAGGGTACAAGTGCACTTTCTTCAAATATTTCAGGACATCCGGATCTGTTTAACGTGAAAACAAGATGTACACACAAGTCATTACAAATCTCCGAAAAGACTCAAAAAGATTTGAAGGCAAGTGCTCTTTGCTACCACTGTGAAGGAAAAAATATTACTTAAAAAATTCCTTAGGGTTGAAATTTTCGAAGACATGCAGTCAGTTCCAAGTATGTCTATACCTAAGACTCCAGGTGAATAAGCTAGTCACTGCATGAAGCGCTTTAAAACAGCACTGTATTCAGAAACGAGCGGAAAGAGAAGGTTTGGAAGCGAATGTTTACAGGTGATATGCAGTCTATGGAAGAGACTCAGAAGTAGCCCTTGTGCGAGACGAATTTCGTCCGGGGGGGAGAGGAGCAGAAGGAGGGCAAAACATCGCTTGAGGAGATTCGGCCGAGATGTGCGCCAACTGAAAAACCAGGAAATCGCTCACTGGCAGGGAAGAAGGTGACCGCAATGTACTATTTCGGAACTCACCAACGAGCAACAAAATCCTGAAAACAGTCCGAATAATCAAGGTCACGTGGCAGTCTCGGTGCTGGTTCGTTTACAACTTGCTTCAACTGCTCGAAAGGAGATTTCCATCTGGCGTAAGGATGTGAACCTGAGGCTACCTCAACCTGAAATTGCGCACTCTATTCACGATTATTAGTAGTTTTTGCGCAAAAATTATTGCGGAGAATTTCTTAAGAGATGACACCGAAATTTCAAAAACAAAATTGGGTTGCTTGTTCAAATTTTTTTTAACTTGTCATATTCATCAGCCGAAAATACTCCAAATTGGCCGAATGAGCCTTCCTGAACATCTGTATTTTACAGCAGTATAGTAAATTCGAAATACGAATGGGTGGTCTTCGAAACAACAACATACGACATTAATTCGCTTGATAACAAGTTCGGGAAGTTTTTCGCCATTCCCTTCCCTGTTTGTAGATGAAGGATTTATCGCCTTTTCTACCGATACTAGCTTTAATATTAGCGGATAAGTTAAGTCGTTGCATGACAATTTGCATATATATATATATATATATTATATATTATATATATGCAGGCGGCACCTCAGTGGTACAGCTCCTGCTTCGTATGCGGGAAGACCTGAGTTTGATCCCCGGCTGCTTCCCCTAAAGACTGCCAGCAGGCTGACCACAAGGCGTTCGAGACTGGTCAAAACAATCATGCGTAGGCATGGTTGCCAGCTGCATCGATATGGGAATCGATCAAATTACAGCTGCCTTTGCATCCCTTTGCTTTGCATATATATATATGTATATATGCATTCTTTTCATGTAGGAAACTAAGTATTTTCATTCGAAAGCACTGTCCGTTGAAGGTAAGCTAAATCTTCCGCTGTCTTAATCTCTCCAAATTGCTATTCTCAATCATTTTTGCAGAACGACAACAGGTATGACCATATTTTGAAAAAAAAAACGAACATTTGAAAGAGTGATAAAACGCTGCGTTCAATGAACGTGTCAAACATTACCAATGTGATGCCCAAACTCCATACATCCGAGCGCACGTCGTATTCGAATTTCTTTCACCTTCTACTCGTTCCGGTGGCATATAAGGCTTGCATCCCGCATTAACTGTTTTCGCTACCTGATAACATTCAGTCTCAACTTCTTTCTAGAAGCGACTTTAGTCAAATGTATGGCATTGTAGGTTTTGTGAGATTGCTTGTGTTAAGAATTTATATAAATGAGGTAGCATAGCTATCGATATCTGTGAAAGCAAAGCTGTATGGAAACTGAAACCAGTAACGAATTGGAAAAAAGATAGAGTCGAAGTGGAGGAGCGGCTCAGAACTTGAACTCTCTTTTTCGAACTTAATTGAACTTATTTGAATATCTGGCATGCTTTCAGAGACTGATTTTTCGGTGGAAACTTCAAGATATGACAAGCTTCTAGATGGAAATTTTTTGATGAGAACGAACTCGGAAAATCATCACCGCATTTATGAGTTTCATCGACGGAACTGCTTTGACCGTTTTCAAAGTCCATTTTTCTTGTAAACAGCGCCTTCTCAGTGGACTGGTGTGATTACTAATCCCTTTCTTAACATTCCAATAATCCTGACTATAGCAGCAAATGATGCATTCAAGTGTCCACTGGAAAAGCTCTATGCATGATTGAAAGGTTTTTAAACGGTTGCGAACTGTTACCCGTTGGTACCTGTTAGGTGCTTATCACTCCAAGTAATCCCTCCCAGTCAACCCCCCACATTCCATGTATCTATCTTCGGCACCTTAGCAAAAAAGCCACAAGCTTAGCAAAAGAAAAGCTTCATCTCCGTGGTGGTTCTCTCTCTCTCAAAATAAAACCGTAGATGACTACATATGTCGTTATTGAGAAAATCTTTTAGCAAAGGCTGAGAAAAAACGAGCGTATCATTGGACAAAGCATTCCATAGACTAAGCAGTGCCTCAAAAAAAACCGAATTTGAAAGTGTCAAAAGAGTTTGCGCAGCAGGCAAAAAGTGAAATCTACATATCTTGAGGAGAAAAGGAAACGTCAAATCAAAATTTTATGCGAGTACAATGAATGACAAAACGTTGAATGTCGAACGACTTTTTTTTGAACTTGGTGAATAATTTACCGCATAGAAACCAGAACAGTATTTGCGCAATGCATTGTTACTAACGAGTATTCACTAATCAGCGATAGGGGTTAGGGAGGGGGGGGGGGGGGGGGTT